>VZRW01012971.1:616045-805212 GCA_013398125.1 Aegotheles bennettii
TTCATTAAAACATACACACCCGAGAAAGCCTAGGACTTTTGGATGTCTGCAATGTTTCATAGATGCATCTCCCCAGTCGTGGAAAACATTGCATGAGTCTGGATGCTGAGCAGACTCTACCATTCAGGAAGAAGATCACTGATCTGGGTTTAGGATAGCCTGCAAATCCCAAACTGTGTCGCAGTCTGCCCTCAGACATGTTCACACACATCTCACTGATTTCAGTGGTAAACATCTGAGGGAGCAGCTTGACTCGGGGTGTGCAGCCGTGAGTTTTACGGGCAGTTTGGTTTTGGATACTGGGTATCAGGTGCAATTCTAGTGTAGACATTGCATGGAAAAGAGGGAAAAAGCTAAGCACAGTGAGACATAGATGTGAGAGGGTATTAAATTCACAGAAGAGCTGGAGGGCTGAACCATCCACCAGCAGATTTTGAATACCAATAAAACAGACATTAACATAACCCAAGGACTTTTCAGTTCCCATCTCAGAGAATTTGTGCGTGTAGCACTCTGTACTACACCAAGAAATCTTCTCCGTGGGGTCTGTGGAGAAGAGATTGCAATTCTTACATTGCAATTCTAAAAAATCCTGGCTGAGAGCAAGAGGAATGTGCTGACCTCCATGAGCCCAAGATGGCCCTGCCTGGTGGGATTCTGTCCAAGCACCGAAGCCTTCACAAGGACTGGGAGCCTCCTTCAGGCAGAATCCAGCCTTCAAAAAGCAAAATCCAGAAGCAGTCAAACTTGCTACCAGTCCAAGAGAAGGCTAAGGTGTAGATTTAAAAATGGTTGAACATTTTCCCTGTTTTAACTGTAAGAACATTACGGTCAGTCTAACTTTGATTGCCTTCAAGGCCAATGGAAACATGTGAGTGTAGCTCCAAAAAGAATTTGAAGCCAAGTAAATCATAATTATTTCTGTCTTCTAAAACACAGTACAGGTTAATTAGCACTCTGATGTCTGAACCATCTGCAAAAGATTAGTTAACTAATGAGCCAAAATACATTGCAGCTTCTATGTGGGTACAAGGTGTTATCAAAGTAAATGCATTAGAGTTTCCCTGAGCACAATATCAGCCATACGATTTCTGGGGCCATGGGCAAAGTGTTCTGTGTGAGCTTTCCTGGGAAGCTTAATTTCAGCTAATTGTCTCTCTCTTCAGCTCATGGGGAGTACACAGAACAAGCTGTACTTCATCTGGAGTGTATTTTGATGGAAGACTGAGAGGTCTGTGGTCCTGAATGAAGGTAGGTTTTAACAGGGAGCATTTTGTGCCTATTCACAGACCCTAGGAAAACTGACATACTTTAGGGAGCTTTACTGTCAGGCTGGCTGTTCTGAAGAACTTGTCCTGCCATATCTCAATCTCAAAAACCTCCCTATTCGTTGAGTCCAGGCTCACATGTGATTTCATTAGTTTTCTTTCCTCTGTTTTGGATAATTTGGCTTTTAGCCCTCTTTTTGATCATTCATCCAACAGTGGAGAAGAGCTCCTGACGGGTAAATGGATGGGTTTTGTAGCTGCATGACTATCTCATGTCAGACAGGATCACACCTTGGACTAGCTGGTGTAATTTCTACCCTCCCATCATTGCCCTTATCAGCCATGACTAAATGCAACTGAATTTTGACATCTGGAGGCCAAAAGATACTCAGAGCCAAATTCATCTAGGAGGAAGTATCAAGATCTTTTAGTAGCCCAAGAGACCTAACTGATGGCTTAAGAGAGATGTTTACACTTGCTACAACACGTGGAATTATTTCTGGATTTTCAACCTTGTTTTCATTCATCTGTGGCAATATATTTGCATATATTTCCTGTGGAGAAGCAAGAAAAACAATGGCGAACTCTCAATTAGCATCTCTTTAGAATCCTTTCCTAATCAGCCATCCTAAAACACAGTAAAACCAACCTAGCTACTGGTTGCAGGGTACAGGTCGCAGCAAAAATCAAAATACAGCCCAGCTTCTAAAACACAACTGATAGGCCTGGCTCACATGTGCCTCCAAACCTGGCTCAGAACTTTTGCTCTGTGGATGGAAGTGGGTGAAGATGAAGCCTGAATAAGTGACAGGCTGACCATGCTACACAGATGCCTCACGAACATCACCTGGCCCAGGGCAACCTCTCACGTGCAGGACCCCCAGGGGAAAACAGACACTACATGATGACTGTAGGGAACTACTAAGATTAAAACAATTAAAACAACAGCAATGAAACAAACATAATTGGACAAAAACCGACAGCAACTGTTCCAAAGAAACACCATTGGATGGAAATTCAAGCATTCCTCCTTTGCCATTAGGCCCATAAGAAATTTGTTTTACATGCAGCCAGGATCGAAAAGAGGAAACAAAAAGAAATGTTAGGAATTTTTTGAATCGTGCCTAGCAGAGGGATGTTTGGAGCTGCAAAATTAAAATGACAGACGCAATTTTGTTTTTTGTTGTTGATTTTTCTTAGAAGTATGATAAATGACTACTTCACATGCCAACAATTAGAAGACAGGTAGGGTGTTCCTGTTTGTTTTCACAGTATCAAAATTAGGATACAATATTGATGTTTAAGTAAATAAATAAATAGAACCAGCCCTGTATCCTAATTTCCATATTTGCAAGACAGAAAACAAACACTGGAGAGAGTGCAACAGAAAACATCTCAAAGCTGGAAGAATATATCCACTTTCATTTGGAGGGTCCCAAGTCATTTCAGAGCCTGAATCACACTGGATGCAACAATTGCCTTCTGGACCAACTGCATTCACAAGCTTCTCCAAAGGTACCTCCAGCAACTGCTGGTACGGGAAATAGTGAATACAATTTGAGCTGACTTAATATATGTAGTAATCAAAATCCTTTGGGCTTCATTCACTACCGGTTGATACATCTTTGATTCTTTGGGCTGGCTTTGGCTTGGGAGCTGTGTGACCAGACAAATGCATCAGCAATGCTCAGCTGGTTTCTAGTAACCCAGAGACTGTGGATTAATTGTCTCTGCACTGGGTTGTGTTAGCAAGCAAGTATAAGGCCACACATATGATTTTGGTAAAAATATTTTAAAATAATAAATAATATTTTTATTATAAAAATATGTTTAATAAATAACTAAATGATTTGGACCACCAATCAGATCACTTAAAGCTACAGCTTTTGAGAACTTATTAGTCCCACTAAAACCTTAAAGCTCGTCTTCCTCATGATTGTAAAGTGAGGAACTTGCATGGCTGCTGCCAAAAGGAATTGCATTTCTGGTGTGACTCAATGACCATCCCAGTTTGCAGATTGCTCTGAGCAGGTCAGTTTGC
The DNA here is from genome assembly GCA_013398125.1 of Aegotheles bennettii. Classification (NCBI taxonomy): domain Eukaryota; kingdom Metazoa; phylum Chordata; class Aves; order Caprimulgiformes; family Aegothelidae; genus Aegotheles; species Aegotheles bennettii. Next base: position 619,355 of record VZRW01012971.1, read on the forward strand.
ATGATGCATTTTGCAGGCAGCCAGCTCCTGACCAGTGGTATGGTGGTGCTCAGGGCACAAGCTCTGCTCCTAGCTCAGATTGGGTTTGTATTTTAAGGGTTGTTCTTTTCAAAGGAAGATCTCTGAAGATATTTCACATGACAGTAGGCAAAGGCATGTGACAGCTGCATGTCTGGGCTCAGAAATGCTGGATTTGTGTCGCTTTAGACTTGTCATAAATGTGGCACTTGCTAGGATCTGAATTGACTTGGTGAATTAAAATGCACACCTTTTGCAGGGCTTTTTCAAAACTGACTTCCCACTCCTTGCAAATAGCATTTCCTTTTAGGAAACACCCCATGAGTACTCCCTCTGCAAGCATGGATCCAAGCCGGGGCAATACCACACTCTGCAAAGCTGTGCAGTTCACATGGCACAGGATGAGCATTCCTTCCGGATAGCGCTCTGTGAAACCAATGGTTACACCACAACAGCCCCCCTGCCATCACCTAACATAGCAGACACATTCATAGCAAGTGGATCAGCCAGGATCCAGTTTCCAAATGCAGGGCTTGGCTAATTAAGATGCTCCCATTCTCACTTAATGACAGCTAAGCATTTTACCTCTCTGCCCATCACGCTGAGATTTCATACCCCTTTCCCTCCACCTCTTCCCCCTCTGTGCCCCAAGCTTTTGTGATTAACATGGCAATGGAGATTGAACTGTGTGCATACATTGATTTGCTGGGTGGTTTGGCAAAAGAAAGCAAATCCAAGCTACTTACCTCAGTGCAGACCCCTTTGGTGTTGCAATGCCATAGCCTTTGGAATCCAAGTTACCTCCCACCTTCATGGTGTCACAGGGCTTCCGCTGCTCGATGTACTCATTCATCGTGGATTCCAAGAGATAGGCATACTTCCCTTTTGACTTCCTCACCCGGATCATCCCCTCTTCCGTTGTCCTCACAAAAACGGAGGGTTCAGCTGACTTCATGTATGTCCACATCTTCTCAAAAACTGCTATTTTGGATCGCTGCATAGGACAGCAGAAACCAAACAGAAAGCTGTGGGTGCCAGCTGAGATTTCCAGCTTGGACTGAACATATACTCATATATTGGATGGGCCAAGGAAGGTGAAGGAGGTAATGGGATGTTAATGAACCTCCTGCCATTTCTGCACCAGGGCCCAAATCAAGCCTGTCACCCTGACACAGTAAGGGTAGGATATTTGTGCTGATCAAACCAAGAGCAACCCAAGCTGGAAATTGGGAGATGGTTTCTTTTGGAGCTGCTCAGAGTAACTCCTCAGTAATGGGGGGTAGCACACAGGTATTCCATATTTGTGTTTACAATTGCAGAACATCACCTGTGCTGGAGACAACGCCAACCTTTTGAGCAGCCAAGGGAAAACTGGATTTTTGCTGTTCTAAGGACAAGCTCAGCAAATCCTAACATGGTAAGGGGAAGAAAGAATAAAAACCAGACTTGAACAGATGATGAGAGGGGATGGGCCTGGAGGACTTGTCCCTAGGGACTAATCAAAATGTTTGCATTAAAGTGTCCTTTTTACCCTGAAAAATTCTTTAGTGGAGCCAGCTTCCAGGGTCCCATAGGCAATTTCTGTCTGCTTGGCCAAGTCCTCTGCACTCTCGATGGGAGAAACCATCCTTTCCACGGTGAGGAAGGCAGCCAGGTTAGCTGTGTAGGAGGATATGATGATCAAGGTGAAGAACCACCAGACACCACCAACTATGCGGCCGGAGAGAGACCTGGACACAGAGGGGAGAGTCAGACAGGAGGAGTGTGAACGTCCAAAAGGTGCAGTCCACTCTTGCAGGCCCATCATTTACCAAAAACCACATTCTCCAGCCACTTCCAGGGGAGCCAAAGGTATGTCCCAATTCTCAAACTAGTTTTCAAGATGTCCATGTAATTAGAGGGGGCATAAAAAATTCACAGTGAAAATAAATCAGCAATAAACTGAATTAATTTGCTCTGATTTCCAATTCCTTTCAGAGCATATAATAATATTAACAATTAAGACATGGAGACAACTATGAGGAAGGTATAGCTGACAGGGCAAATGCCCACTCAAACAGCAGCTCTGGAGAGGTCTGTGTTGTGGCATGTACTCGCAGCAGGGAGGAGCACCAGCATGGAGCCACACCAGATATATACAGACCAGCTGGCATCACCAGGTCAGATCCTCCATCACCTGAAGTTTTAAAAACAAAACTCTGTGTTTTTCTAAAAGACATATTGAAGCTTAGAGAGGAGCTACGGCCTTAATGAATAATTCGCCTACTGACATTCTCTGTTTTGCATTCAGCAGATGGTGAGACAAGATGTTCATAATAATGCCTTAAAATCTAGGTATTTTGCACTGGCTGCAATCAAACAGCCAATTATCTGCAACCATGGGATAGCTATAGAGGCAAATAAGTCAAGCAGGCACTAATTTATATTAAAATCTTTTCAAATAATTTTAAAGAGTGGAAGATAATTTGAGAGTGATGTCAGTATTCATGAATTCTGTCTAAATTATTTATATTCTCCTTTTCTAAATGCAGAGCACTGTCCTAGGCTGAGGGTAACTTACAATGCTATTTATAAAGCCAGACAGTCTGACTAGGCAGGACCTACCTGTGAGAAACACCATTTGTTTCTCCATGGGGGACCATGTCTCAGCATTGCCTTTCTGCTGACCTGAGTGATTCCACAGAAATATGGTTTATGGGATGGTAACAGATATCCAAGTCTAGCTAGGGGCACTGGACCAGCTTGTGATGGTGTGTACCATGCTGTGTCTAGGACTTCATGAAGCCTTGGGTCCAGCTGTTACGGTTTACTGTGGTTTAACATGACTTGACAAACCAACCTGCACGCTCCATCGAGGGAAAAACCACATCCTGCTAATCACTGAAATGAGCTGGAAAGAGACTAAACCCACACAGCCCACCGGCTGCACAACTGGTCTCGGTTACACCCTTCCAGTTAGTCCAGTCTGGTTTTAAATGCTGCTGACGTGAGGGGAGCTGCTCCTACAGACATCACAGCACCTCTCTGTTTTGATCAACCCACCCCAAAATCTCTTTAGTCAAAACTCTTTGAGCTCACTTCCCAGCAGAAAGCAGGCACGGTGGTGGAGCTCCCACACACGCAGCACATGAGGCAGAGCAGAAAACACATGTTTTAATCTGTGGAAATAAGACCCATCCCATCACACGTGCTGTCAGCCCTGCACTCCTGAAGAATGGTTACAGCACCTTTCACCCATAGTAGAGAGAAGCTGCAGGAAACATGACTGCAAGGGATTATAGTGACAGAAAGGACAAGCAGTATATTTTACAGAAGTTACAGAAAGCACTTCTATAGTTAGAGATGGGTTGGGTTCTCCTCTACACTGGGACCTCATTTTGGAGCCAAGTCTCTGTCCTTCCCCACTTTCTTCTCCCATGAGCTTTTCTGAAACTGGACAGCAAAGTTCATCTCACCATAAACCCAAGCTCAGTGAATAACTTTAAAAGATCCAATTTTCAAGGTCTTTCAGGAAAGCCTACAGGTCCCATCTCCAAAGTGGTACAATAGAGAGTTCACAATTCTTTTCTAAATCATCCACATCTTAAAAAGCAAGAAAGGTATGACAAAGATTTTTTCAGGCATGGTTTCCAGCCGTAAGTTATATACTGGTTACCCCACCCTGCAGTGTCTCACCTAAACCTCCTCCTTTGTTGGCAACTGCAGCACCTTGGCTGAGCAGACTGATGGTCCCTCATCCCAGATTACTTTCTTTTTATGCCTTCTCATCACTGCCAGCCAGAGAGCAGGATCAGAATTTTGTTGTGGGAGTGCTGGGTGCTGTGGGAAAGGCAGGAAGATGGGCACTGTTCTTCTACCTTATCTTTAAAAAGTCTCCAAGAGAGACATACTCACCTAACAATCACTGGAGATGAATAGGGACACCTGCAGGGATGATTCACCCCATCTATCTCAGTTGGGAGGAGGTCCCTCTGCAGCACTCCCTCTCTATTGAATTTTGAAGGAACTGGGATGACTAGGTTGGACTATAGCTAATTTTTAAGTAGCTAAAATTAGGTGAGATTAATGTGACCACTGTGCTTCCCATCTGCAGAGAATACTGAGCCTGCAGGACTGTCAGCACAAATGACTTCAGCTTTTGTTTCATATTTGGAGAGGGACTGGGGAGGCAGGCAGCTATGGATTTAGCTCGCATGTCTTCAGATTGATGGGAAGAGAAAAAAAATACCTGTCTTTAATTAGTCTGGATGATGTGTGCTCAGGGAAGGAAGCGCTCAAAAAAGGCACAGAGGCATTAAATGAAAGTAACTGGATAATGTCAAATAGAACAATCTCTGCTGATGAAGGCCACTTTGAGCTGGCAAAATCCATTTGCGTGGCAAATAATCACATTCATCTCCAGCTGCAAATTATACAGCTTTTCCTTCCTGACAAAGCTGGGATATTTCTGTGACTGGTTTCAATCCCTTCAGCAGCAGTCAGCCGGATTCCTGCCTCTAGACCCTCGACATCCTGGTGATTTTCATTACTGGCTTATCCTGCAGGGGCTGCCTGCTGTCAGCTGCAGATGGCTTACACGTCCCAGCTCCGCACTTGAAATTGACAGCATGAAAAAGTAACTACAGGGTATTGAGACCCCACTGGGAGGTAGCAAGGAGGGCTGAGAAAGAGGGCGAGGGGACTGTAGCTTCTTTTCCACAGGCGCAAGATGGGACAGGATGCACAACTGTACCACGAACCAGTCTCATTTTGGCTGTCTCTGCTGCTGGTGGTGGTCACTTCTCATCACATGAGATGCTGTGAGAAGGTGAGCGCTCACTCTCATAGACATGAGGAAAGAAGAGTAGATAAATGGCTTACTATGACTGCCAGCATGGCTAGGGCTTCACATGTGTGATGTTTTGTTGCAGACATTGCTAATGGGGATTGTTTGCCCTCATTGCTAGATTGACTTGGAGCTAGGAGATGTGAGTCTAAATGGCTGTCAACAATCAGCAGAGAAAACTCTCAGCGTACAGGCTCTGCAGGGCATTGTCCTTTCACTCCGTGGTTGTGCAGCATCTAAGACAGGGGAGCACTGGCCAGTGATGAAGGCTCTTGGAGGCTAGTGCAATACAATAGAAAATATAATAACAGTCATGGTGAAACATCACACAAGCAGATGCAATCCCATGTGACATCCTTACAGCTCAACAGCAGCAAACACAGGTTAAACAGGACAAGTTGGATTTCTCTGGGTATTGCCTATTTAGTTTTTGAGCCAATGCCTGTTTGCCTGTTACTTTTTGCCAGAAGCACTTGGTTGGAAGGACAATATCCATTATGATCTTGTTCTGTTACTTCTGTAGACCAAGCTGGAGAGCAGCAGTACTACCATCATGGGACACATTTGCGGAAGTGACTTTGTAGTTTAGGAGATAATGTCCCATTTCTAGAAGTGACTTCAATTCTTGGGAGCTAAAAGCCTGGCCGAAATCCAGTGGGACTAGCTTATGTTTACGCTCTAGTAAAAGCAGTCACGAAGGAGTAGGTATACCTTGTACTTTTAAGTCACTTTGAAGTTTTGAAAATCTTACTCCACAGTAGATAACAGAAAATGACCTTCCACTTGACTAACAAACGTTCCGCAGCTCGAGCCCTAACAAAGTTCATTTCTCTTCACTAATGGGCAGTATGGGGTTTAAATCCTCTTGCACTGAGAATTTACATGTCCCCATACCCGTCCAAGCATAACATGAAGGCAATCAGCTCTCTGCTGTGTGGAAACGAGTTAGTGACTCAGTCCTCTGCAGAGCTGAGGTGAGATGGAGCACACTGGATAGTACTTTAAAGATAGTCTAAGGTTTGGTTGTTTGGATTTGCCTCTTTGACCTCAGGATTTATTCACGTTAATTATCATAATAATACTTACAAGTAGCAGTATCTAAAAAAAATTGGAATAAAGTAAGCAAGGATAACAATGCAGGAGGCTTTAATGAATGGTTAATTCTCAGATGTGGAAAGGGATGAAATAGCTAGATAAACTAGACTGTACATTTTTCAACCTATTTTATTCTTTCTTTTTCTTCTTTCTTATACAATACAAATCATGATCTCTTAATTTCTTCTTCAAGCCCTGCCTATGCTGGTTAAAATCACCTTCCCTGACTTGGGGTCCTGTCTGCCCGCCCCCTCCAAACAGTAGCAAGAACGGGGCGTGCTCCTTTCCAACATTTCCCTTGCAAGAGTAAGAAGTAAATACTCTGTCTTCATTATCCACGGTGCACAATCTACTTAAAACTACAGCTGGCTGGGAACCAGAATTTCAGCGCCATGGAAAATTCTGAAATCGTAAATGAAACCTTAATATTCTCAATTGGAATGAAAAGATAATGGCTGCAAATACCCTCTATAAGTAACATTCGGAAAATGGTTTGTTTGGGTCCTTCCAGCTTTGCATTTTTCTATTACTTAATGTTTCATTTCTGAAAGGCTAAAAGGTATAATTTTAACATGGTAAACAGTTTTGTTTCTGCTTTTTCATTAGAAATAATTTTCTTTCAGCTTTTATAATACATTAAACCCTTACGTACCACATGTATAAATTAAAAGATAATTCTGGAATGTGCTATTTTATATCTGTCTAATGGAAAAACTGCAGATGACCAAGCTGAAATGAATAGTTTTGATTTTCTCACTTAGATGACTTGTTTTTACCTTTCTTTGCAAAAGCAATTGCATTTTGCCAGTAGAAAACAAAAATGAATTGTAAGTTCTCTTTGTTCCCATGAAGTGGATTTTTTTGTGTTCTAGCCTTAACATTGATGGATTCTTTGCAGAAAAAAAATAATAAAAAATACAGCTATAATCTCTTATTTCTGAAAACAAAATGCAATCCTTGATCAAACAATTTGCTCTTTGATCTTATCCCTTACAGAAGATAGGAAAAGCTGACAGGAGTTTGCCTTTGCTTTGCCATCTTAGAAGAGCATCATACATTTATGTGAAAAACATTAACAAGATCATCAGAAAGCATACAAAGTAAACCTCACTGGAAAACTGTTCAAGCAGCATCTCAGTTCTCTCCCACTTCTCCCTTCCCCCTCCACAAATCCATTACTTATGGAGAATTACACCTAAACTGACAGAGTTTTAATTAGAAGCGCAAATCTGGGATTCAAAAGCCATAGTTGCTTTGGGAGGATTTCCCAGATTCGCTGTTAAATTCAATTCTAATAAAGGCTCACTTAGTCAACTGACATATTTGTCACTGAATGAATTTATGCAAAACTGTTGAAAGAAAAGCTCCTATATGCTTGTTCTGCTGATTGTGGGTCAAATTCACTTTTGGTCGTCTACCCACACAGATCCTCTGATCTCCAACACTACTCTGCTAATTTAATACTGACTCTAGATAATTTCATGGGTCTATCTGAAGGCTGCCTTGGTAGTGGATTAGTTGCAAACATTTTGCTCCAGTTTTGCTCTCATTTTAAACAATCTTTCAACATTAAACTCGGTCAATGTAAATGAACTTTTCTTTTTCTGTGTGTCACAGACCATCTGGCATCTTACCTTTTTATTTCTGACCCTGACATGAATTTTTATATATGAGCTGGAGATCTGCTCTTACTCATGTTTTCAGACAAACCATGCCAGCTCAATCGACCCCCAAAGCCAACACGCTGGAAGGAGGCAATATGGATTGTAGAATCCCTCAAAAGTCCTTTTACGAAGGGGCCTTGGGGTCATTTGCTATGTAAATACAGCAACGACTGAACATGAGGTTTGCAAATACGCAGAATCTCCCAGATTCAATGAGAGGATGTATATCTGTGAGGCTTTAATTATAAGTCACAGTTTATTTACTGTTTTGCTCTGCCTAACCCAATGGCCTTGGACAGCAGTATATGGTCCCTCTCTTAACATTAAATCTCTTCTTTTGCAGAATATGTTGGCGCAAATATATTGCCCTCTTTCTAGAATGAGTTTTCCTACTTAGTCAGAAATGTGTCATGCCACTTGTTCTCCAGTCATTGGAGCTTGTACTGCTGCAGTGCTAAGTATAAGCATGACTACATGGAGCAGCTACGTGCTGTTTTCAAGACATTCACTTAGCATTTTGACAGTCAAGAAATACCTAATGGCCTAAGCAGAGGACTAGCATCCAGGTGCTCTTCTTTTTGTTCCTTGGGAAGCCCTGCCATTTTATGGGATCCAAGGTAGCTTGCTTCATCTCCAGAATTCAGTTCCCAGCTGTGGGAGAAGAGGATGAATCACATTTATGAACTGCACCTGGGTGGGTGGTCTGAAGTGTTGTTCACCAGGTGGAATTTACCTCTGAGCTGCTGCTTTGCCTTACTTCTTCTTCCTGGAACACTCAATCCCTGCAGGCAGAGGCAGCATCAAATGGGCCCAGCTACACAGGGGGTAATTTATGGGCCCTATAGCAGTCTGCAGTCTGTGCCCTCCTGTGGTTCTCAATGGACGTAAAATACAGCCTGCTGACACACAACCAACACAACTCACCTATTCAGCTAACAAAGTGTGGAGTTAGAAGCACTAGATGACAAGCAAACATGGACTGACAAAGGCAACAAGCCCCCTAAACTTCACCAGGACCCATGAACCATTCATGGTATAAAAACATTCCTACAGAGCAGAACTGCAGAACGGAGGTATGTCCTTCACTTGAGGGAGCCACCGTCTCTGTGCAGTCAGAACTGGCTGCTGAGATGAGATGCTTATCCCTAAAAGTGCAGGACAACTCTTCCAGAGGGCTGTTAAAAATGCATTGTAAGAAAAGAGCTAGGAGAGAGTGATCTCAAGGAACCCTAAGAAAAAATAAGGATGTGGTTGAAAGGCAGAACAAGTAGATCCAAAGAAATACACTGTGATCTTCTCAAGTAGAGGCTCAGTGTGCCTCCCCACCTTGCAAACCAGGGTAACTTAAGGGATGAGTGTTTAGACAGAGTTTTGTTGAGAAACATGTGGTGACTTTGGGCTGCTCAGCAGCTCTGGTGAAAGGCAAAGTCACCCCTCTTCTGCAGTCTTGCCAGCTTTGGCTACAGGGAAAAAAAAATGTCTCTCATCGTGCCTTAGAGCAAAAATTTCACTGTAAAAAAGGCTCTTCACGTATTTTTCTCACTTTGGTGACATTTGTTCACTTTGCTGAAAGAAACTTACAAGGTGACAAAGCATAAAATTTTTTTAGAAGCACTCACTGGAGTGCCCCAGGAGATTCATTACTCAGGAACTTCCTCAACCTCAGGTGGTCCCAAATTTAACAGCTCTCATCCTTCTTTTTGAACAACAGCTTCCTGTCCTTTGCTGTGTTGCTAGATTTCACATGGTCTCCCTCAGTCTTCTTCAAAGTCTGCTTGATAAAGAGCTGTTTTTTTCTGCAAACATTTAATATATTTTGGATTATGCACTACTAGTCCTTTGCTTTCCCAAGATCCTCTTTAGCCATCTACATGCGCTCATAATTTAAAGCTCTGTTTCTGAGACTTCTGGGCAATGTTACAATAACCTACTTTAGACCTCCTCCAGGATGCCTTGCCTTGGTACTTTTTGCTGTTTTTTTGGCTGTCTTTTGTCAGATTTCCCAATCTGATGAGAGAAAGACATTTTCTGGGAGGAGAAGATTTTCTACACTGGAAGATTTTCACTCTGAGTAATATTTCCAAATATTCTCTTCCTTTTCTCTCTCGTTTCTAATTTAAAATGTGATCCTTCTCCAAGACTGTACAAGTTACATTTTCCCTATTTTCACTGAGCCTTTCTTTTTCTACAAAGGCATACTGGAACCCTTGTAGAATTGATGAAGAAGGAGTCTGGTGTCTCTCCCCAGCCAATGACTTTTAGAAGAGCTTTAGGTGCACAGGAGTGACTGCCTTTTAAATTAACACTCCCAAACTGTGAAGTGAAAACATGTTCAGTGTTTCTGTTGCCCCTATTTCATCTGCTAAAATCCATTCTTCTCCCCTCTTCCTTTCTATTCCTCTGTTCACGTTTGCTTTCAATTACTCTTCATCAGACTGTGTTGGGAAAATTCATTAATGTATATAACATGCTTTGAAGTTGCCCAAATAACGGCGATGTAACACTTTTGCACTTCTATAGGCTCTTTTATCTGAAGATCAAAACAGTAAGTTATGATTACCATGATTGGATTATTGCTGCTTAGCCTTTCGATCTAAGGGTAAGCAGCAACTCTTCTGGGTAGGCATTAATCAGAATTACTGGATGATTGTATTAAATAGATTGAATTTCATAAAGTATGCTGCTGCTCAAAGGAGTGCATACATGAACTGTATGGCCTTTCCTACCATTTGATGATATGAACCAGATGTCCTCTAGCTGTCACTTGGCTCCTTTGATACAAGTGAAAGTGGAAGAAAGACCAGACACCATCATGGAGAACTTCAGAGGCGAGTTCATTCTTTGCCTCCTTCAATTCCAGACCCTGTCCAAGCACAGCATTGCCCCTGTTTCTCATTGTGACCCACATTTTGCTTTTCCCAGTTACCCAGCTCCATCAAGTTTTTCACTATCAACAATCAATGAGCACCTCTTTCATATTTCAATAAATTTGTCTCTGCCTGCTCCCCGTTTTGGTGTGTTAGAATGGACATTGCTCACTGTATGTACACATTCCTGAACTTCTCATGAAAAAGGGGTATGGTTCTTCCTCAGTTACCATGACAAGTAGTAGGGATGAAATATGGGACCAAAGCAGAATAGGTACAATAAATCTCAAACTCCAGTGGAATGAGAGAAGTTTTCTGAGCCTCCCAGTGGAAAGTCATGAGGTTTTGTCTGGGGAATTAAACCAGCAAAGAGCAGCTGTGGATGCTCTGTGTGTTGTGAGCCAGAACAATTTGAATTGAGGAGTTCAATGCCCATTCAACTGCGTATCCAGATAGCGTGCACACGATATCTGATAAAAGTGATGTACAGCATATGGAAGAGTTCTTTAAGCAGAGCTTCCCTGTGAAAACTTGCTCAGGGCTTCCCATGTTAGTGACAATATTATTCGGGAGTGCCAACATTAAAGCAATGTGTGACAGGTGGCCTTGCAGAGAACACCACTTCAGGGAGATGGAGGTTGTTCAGCTCCTCACAACCCTTATTCTCCAACAAAAACACTTGGCAACCTACCTACCTATTAGGAAGACACAACTATGTACAGTCCTGACTGCAGCTCAGGGAATGTCAGACCCCAGCTGAGCCAGCTGCTCAGGGATAGCAGGTTATCAAGAGGGAAGAAAATGATAAGAGAAAGTGTATTTCTCTTACTGATTGAAAATCAGCAAGTCAGAGTCCAATGTAATAGGGAGTCCCTGAAGCCTCAAAGGGTTTCCCTGCTGGAGTCACGGAGAAGGTTATAAATCTCAGAGGCAACCCTATAAAGCTTAATGCCACTCAGGATCCTGAGCCAGTGCACAGCACTAGAAACACAAGCAGGACATGCCATTTCCACAGCACAGCTGTCCTAATGAAACTTCCCAAGAGATCAAACAGACCAGGCAACTTCCCTCCCCACTACTTTCAACTTTGTTATCAAAAATGAGAAACATCTATTTAGTTCTGAAAAAAAAGAAAAGGAGATTGCAAATATATTTTTAGCTTAATGAATCTACTTCAGATCAAGTGTTTGACTTATTTTAAACACAGCTGGTGGAACGATTAGTAAATCTGTTATTCGATGGTGGGGACTTGCCGCAAACTTCTTGCTGTCCCTCGGCAACCTCAATAAGAAAGGCCTGAAGTCAGAGCTGTGGGAGAGTGACTCGATATGCCTGATGTGGAAACCATCCCAAGGAAAGTGGCTTGCAGACCTCTGCAACATTTCCAGGTTTTCAGATGGCAGACCATGGAAATCCAAAAAACCCTGATTTTTCCTTTACAGATGAAATTTCATTTTCCCAACAATGTTCTCTCAGTTATTTCCTTCTTTTGCATCCTCTATATCCTTCAGCATTTTTCCAAATGGAAAAGAAGATAGCAAGGACGACTATTTTAAAAGAATTTCCATTTTCCCTTGGCTGCCACATTTTGGTTGCCATGGAAGTGCACAAGCTCCAAAGGGAACTGTTTAGTTAGATATTGTGCAATTTGTCAAGCTGCTCCTCTGGTGAGTCACTTTCCCTGCTTAAGTGTGTTTCAGAAATAAGTGTGGTCATCAGTTCCTGGTGATTTGCAAGTACTGCTGTTACCCTGTGACCTGAATTTCCTCTCCCTGGACATAATTAACTCTGCCAAGTAGAGAGAATTGCAAAATCATTTTGTACACTTTTAAAAAGAAAGAAGACTTTTCCAGAAGGTGAAATCCTAATCTTTTACTTTTATTTGTAAAGACCAACCTCAGATCACCAGTTCAAGCATACTGCCAAAACCAAATGGTCCTGAGCTTTGTCCCCATGGACAAGACTCCAAGTTTCCTGGATTCACCACCTATTGGAGCAAAAGTAGCAGGGATGCTGAACCAGCCTGGCTCCCAGCCTGGGTTGCCTGCTTTGTCCCCCCAGGGCAGCCCCAGCATGAGCTGCAGGTTGAATGTGCTCCCCAAGGAAACCACGCACTGCTTCTTCTTTCATTGCAAAAAGATGCCCTTTGCTTGGAGGCTACAAAATGAATCAAACTGGTGGTCAGCAACCTGTTCTGCAGGAGCAAGCACACTGTCTCCCATGTCCCCAGAGAGGACTCGGCAAGCCCTGCCAGTGAGCTCTTCTCCAGCACTCCCAGACCTTCGTGTGCAAACTGCGAGAAAAAAAATCAAACAAATCAGAAACCTTCCCTCATTTCTTGTGGGACTCCTGCATTGGGAGAGCTTGCACAGCTCTCCAGTGACTGTCCAAGATAAGTTAAGGTTTAAGGTTATAACGGGCACTGTAAGGATGGTACCAGAACTGTCAATCAGGCCAAAAAGGCAGGCAGCAGATGCTTGGAGCCTCAGAGAAGATGCTTACTGAAATCCAGAAGAGTCGCCAAATAAACACAAAGGCTCAGCTTCCATTTCAGAAAGGAATTAAAATCCTTCTCATGGCTAAATGCAGCTGGTTCCAATTTCCCTAATTCTAATTTTTTAGCAAAATAAGTAAGTACCCTAACAAAGGAGAGAACAGAAATAATTCCTTGAAACAACTCAAATCGAACCTCTCACTAAAAAATTAGAAAATTTTTTGTCTTAGACAATTTCTGATTTAGATCATGTCTAAAACCAGATAAAAATCTTTCAGTACTAGGAACATCTTGATGAAATTTAAAAGTGCTGCTATTCTCCAGAATCTCCGGAGGCTAGTTTAGGAAAAAAAACCTCAACAACTTGTGGAGCAATTTTGCTGTTATTTCCACGAGCTCTATGGCTGAAGTCTCCTGTGATTTTTTCAATTGATCTAAAAAGAAATGTAAATAAACAGGAAAAAATCGCAGAAGAAAATGTTCAGCATTAATTACAGGTACATAAAAAATACTCTACTCTTCCATAGAGAAACTGCTATGCTTGAGTGCAACAGAAAGACTGCAAAGGACTGCAGTGAAATACAAGCCCTGCTACACGCTGTATAGATCAGCCAGAGTGCACTGTTTCCATGTCACTAAAAACAAATAACAATGTCCACAAGATACCTATAAATAATAGATCACATCTATTGACTGGAGAGCAGCCAGCATTTATATCTCTCCTTCCCACCTCGGAGTGCAGTCATTCATCATCCCTGTGAGCAAACCTCCCCAAGCAGCAAGTGGCCCCCCAGGCAGAGGCTCACTGCTCTGCATGTGCCACTGCACCCTGTGCTGGCTCCAGGTCTGGGCTCTGCAGGCAAGTGAAGACTCATTTAACTCTTTATCCCAAGCCACCTGGAGGATGGATCGCATCTTGCACCATGTCTCCTTGCATGCAGTAAACACCCACTGTCTTCAGGCAACCCTGTTCAGGCCCAGTCACTTCCCAGCAGTGGGGTCTGCTACAGCAGCTTGCACAGGCTGGCATGGAATCTCTTCCTGCTTGTACATCCCTGCTGATGCTCCCAAAACATCCCCTCTCAAGTCTGGCTCCCTCCCAGACACAGGCTGTGATGACAGCTTCATCCATCACTTCACTTCCAGCACAGGCTCATCAGGGCACCTCCAGCTCTGTTCCCAATCATGCAGATTATAATGAGCAATTTCAAGCTGTGTTGTCCAGGTATTGTGACACGATGTCCTATCATGTCATGCTATGACTATACATTTCCCTTCTTCTTATGGTATGCTTCAATCTGAATCCCAAACACACGTGTTTTATTTCCACAGAACAGTATGAAGAGAGTCCCCATGAAGCTGGGTTTATTTTTGAAGATGTCTGTTTGATTTTCCTCTGGCAGCGCACATGGAATGGCTGCATTTCCTGGGTGATACTGTGCCATATTTATCCTCCTGTCAAACTCCAGTGGGGACCAGACTCCTGTAGCCACTCAGCTGAGAGAAACTGTGTATACTGCATCTCATGGAATATTCTATCCTGTGGTACCTTCACGGGAAGAATAAATGCCTTTTTGGAAGATATAATTTAGCCAAATATATTTAATTTTAGTCAAACATAAGTTTTCTGAGTCACAGGAAGAGTAAGTGGATTAAATTTAATGCTTTCCAATATACAGGAAGTCTCTTCTGGGCTCAAACCACAAGAAGCAACACATTTTGAGATAACAAAATGCAGAAGATCAAGCTAGGAAGCTGATAACAAAAATATACATTTTGCTCCCTGCTTTTTTATCCTTTTCACCACAATCAAATGATTTATTTTGTAGAAAATGATGAGGCAGATGAAAAATTCAGATATTTTGTTTTGCTGCAGAGGAGGCCAGGAAGCTCAGACATCCCCTTGGTCTCATTCTCAAAGGTCTCTGCTCCATCCTGAGCGAGGAATGGCCGCAATGTGCTAGATGTTAGTGAGGTCCCATTCTCCACAGTTGCTACACACTGGGGTTATTTTAAGCTCTGAAGGCATTTTATCAAATTACATTTCTGAAAAACAGTACAATGGGAGCCATATTTACTTCACATTTCTCCTGCTGCAGGCTCTTGCTATTGGCTGCGGGATATATATTGCCTCCGATGCCTGCTCTGAGAATCTCCTTTCTGAGTCTGTATTTCACGTTTAATGAGTGCTTTTGCAATTTCATGACTGTTTTCTGAAGTTAAGGTGGCACTTTGCAAAGCCTAATGGTTTATGGCCCGTTTCAGACTTCACTGATTTATGTCCATTACTACGCACATTTATGCCCATAACTACTCACAACTCCAAAATGTTGCTTCTCCTCCATTCAGCCAGAACTTTGAAAGCACAGACTTTAAGGGCAACAACAGAGACCTCAACCAGGACAAAGTAGTCTTTGTGGCAGTGACTGAACCACATCCAGTAGGGCCACTGGTTGGTGATGGGGCAGAAGGGGGACCACACACTCCAGTGAGAAATGTCCAAGAGCTCACAGCCTCCTCTGGTGAGCTATGAACTTTGTACCTACAATTGAGTCATTCCCATTATGGCTTAGGAGGGATGGATTCCTTGATCATGCTCATGTTGCAGCATCCAAAGACACAACACAGACTGCCACCATTTGTGGCTGGGACTCTCCATGACAGGTTACTGCCTGATCTTTGTCACAGACACCCAGTCTGTGTCTTAGATATGAAGGTTTCAGAGCTTCAAGGCCACCAGTCAACCTCATGTCCAGCAGCCTCACTCCTCAGAAGAGGCTATGAGCAAATAACCCACAGCTATGCTCTGTCTTGGCCATCTTCAGGTCATCAGTTTCACAGTGTATCTTTAAAGAGTTTGGTAGGATGTGACCAGCATACTTAAAATCTCGATTAAGGTTCTGGCTAGTAAGACTGTCCTTAAAAAGGACATCACTCCCCTTCAAAAGCAAATTTTTGTCTCTGTGGGGGACTGAAGTTCCCTGGGGACTGGTCTGAGACTGAGGAATACACATTCACAAGAGCAAGGAGCTGCTGTGAACCTCACCACCCTCTGTGCTGAGTGATGTGTCTATGGTTTTGATCTTATTTTTTTTTTGGTGATAAATACATAGTGGCATATGCACTTAAAACAAACACGCTCTGGAGGAAAAAAAAACCCTCCAGACAAATTTCCCCTACTCCTTCCCAAAACAAAACTGAAATAAACAAACCAAAACCTCTACAAAAACAAAATACACCCCTGCACTTGCTCCTTTCTGCTGAGGAGAGAATGACAGAACAGATGTATAACAGAAGCTATTTCTGTTGGTTAATACATTACCAGGGAGATGCTCAGAGATTGTAGTGATAAGTTTAGAAGCAACCGTATAGGAAATATATTGGAATAGAGCAGATCCCCACCTGCCCACAACATCGTTCTACCGAGCATTCATTTCTCAGTGATGTGTCACAGAAACCCTGCACCAGGTTCGTGTGAAAAATACATGTGAATTACAGAGCGCACTCAGAGCCTTTCTATACAACAGCATCCTACAGAAATTCTCACTCTCCTGTTTCCTCCTTGCCTTCACATTTCACAGAAATGTTCCCCTTCACTTGCAACCATCACAAGGAGCTTTACTCAGAGTACTTGGAGTTGTAATAATTTCATGTATCATTTTTCAATTTTTCTCTTCTCTCAAATTTCTGTGGTCAGAAAGTGCTCCTGTGCTCCATGGGAAATTATGGTGTTCAATGAAATTGTAATTTTCATTATCAGGATGATCAAATTAACAACATTAAAATAACAATGACAGAATCCTTCTCATTTCCTATTTCAAAGCAAAATAAACCAACACTTTGAAATGGTGATTGCAAGCGTGTTTAGTTAAAGCAAATCTTGTTATTTGAATCAAAACCACTGATCTTCCCACAATGTTTTTTATGAAAGATGTTTCAAAGTTTTCTATTCTGCAAAGTCACAGCTTTTCACCTCTCCACGCTCCTCCTTGGAGCTATTGAAATGTCCCCAGAAGAAGACATTCTCTTTCCTAAATAAGAATAATGATGACATGAACAACAATGAGAATGAAAATGGCAATAAACTGACCCTAATGCAGGGGGCTGCGTTACAAGACAGCGATAGAGTTGAAATTCCCTCTGCTGGGAAGACTTTCTGAATGCTCCAGCTGGGCTCCTACTAATCAATGATCAGATGATAAAACATATTCATAAAAGCTGTCACTATCAAAGTGCCCTGCAGGCTCTTATTTCCCTGCTATCCCAAGCTCATTAATATTTGGACAAATCACGATCCAATAGCCAACAAGCTGGTGCCTGGCCTCCCCCCACCATCCCACGGGAGCTGTGCAATGTTATCTCTGCTTGCCAATGGAGTTGTGTCTCCTTCTCATTCCCCGAGCTTTGATGCCATCCCGGCATGTGGGAAATTAACTTCTGCCTACTGTGTTCACCCACAAGACATGTATCTCTGCTGAAATTTCCTTTGAAGAAAGGGGAGACAAATCCCAAAAAAGGAAGGATAGGGAAAAAAAGAAAAAGGCCATCTGCTTTTATCAGAGCATCACTTCAGTTGTCACCATGGCATGTAAATGCAGAAAATGCATACACTGCCTGTAAATTCATTCTTGTGACTGGCAGTACACCTCTGGCATGAGTCAAACCTGGCCAAAAATGTTCTTAGCCTGAACTGGTACAAGAAATTTTCCTGGTCCAATAAGCTTGCATGTGAAACCCAGGTGTGTGCGAGTGGTGCAGAGACATGTTGTGCCTCTTGGAGCCATGGAGGGGGCAAATGACAGCCGTGTCCTGTAGTGTGCAGCAGCTTTGGTTCTTGACCTGTCCACATGCTTTCCTACCAACCTTCAACCAACATCCAGAGCAGACGTCTTGGGAATGATGGGTACATATGATCCATATCCCAAGCCACAGCTCATTAACTCCCCATGAACACAAAACACTGGAGGTGTCAAAACCCTCACGCCCGTCTCGCCTCTGCTTCTGCCTCAGGTGACTACACACAAACCACAAGAAAAATCCCTCAGCTATTACAGATGTTACTTACTGGACATGCAACTTGTGTGAATAAATATGAAAATGTATCAGAGACATGCTTGCAGCTATATAGTTCCTATATTTTTGATTCTTTTCCTTTTCTTTTTGAATGCCTTTGTATGAACAAGGCGCTGAGAAGATATGTGTATAATGGACTCCTGCAGTAGGCAAAATCTCTGTCATAAGACTAGTGGGAATACAGGTCTCAAAAATGGAGAAGGCATTCCCAGACATTATTTAATAATAAGACTCTGCTTATGTCTTTATCACAGGTTTACATCATCAGCATTTCATGTAGTTTTTCAGCCACCTTATATTATGGTAGTTTTCCAAGAAAAAAATATCTAAAAGTAATCACAAGAGTCATTAATTTATACAGATAACAAGTGTCTCCACCAAAAGTCCCTTTAGGAACCCTTTAGACTTTGGGTCCTACTGAACTTCCAGGTAACAGAACTATTCACTGAAACTGGAACCAGCAGGAAAACTTGGTACTTTTCTCTGACCTTTCTAAAGGGCAATAATACTTAAAACCACTCAGTGTGCTTCATAATCTTTGGCACAGACCATATAACCTTTCACTGGTCACCTACTATATTATCTCTCCCTACTTTACTGGAATTTTATAGCTTCTCCATAATGCTAAAATGACCTGTTCTCTAAGGGCAAGGAAATAAATGACTGACAAAAATTGATTGCAAATCTGTGGCTTTAGAAAATCTTGTTTACATTTCTGTAAATTCCCTCAAAAGAACTCCCCAGCATAACTTTAGAATGGCATTTTTATAGTCCCAAGATTGAGGTTCCATTACATGGGTGTGAGACTTTTGAAGCCTTGAATCCTTTTGTGACTGATTCAGAAAACAACACTTCAGGAAGGAAGGTCAAAAGAAGAACCTGTTCAGCTCCAAAGCATGTAGAAATATTAAACCACAAGAACTGGAAGAAGGTTCATCAGGGAAGGCAACCCACCTTGGGGAAATATCACATCCTTGCTGCATGAAAGCTCCCAGGGAGAACCAGAGACTGTTGAATATCCCAAACTCATTTGTCTGGTCAGTGGCCGGCTGGTCTCGTCCTTCTTCAAATTCCTCAGTGTGCCACTCGTAAGGGCTGAAGCGACTCACCAGGAAGAGGACAACGCTCACTCCAATGTAGGCAAAAACAATGCACATCCATATCTCATAAGCCAAAGGATCCAGAAATGAAAAAACTCCCGGTTTGGACTTCTGAGGTTTTTTTATCATGATAGAGATACCTAAACTCATAAATGGTTTGGAAAAGTCTATAACTTCTTCTCGAACCAGAGTGATGGTTAATGGTGCTACAGCCACATCCGCCCTCTGAAAAGGAGAGACAGAAAAGAGATTTGCATTCTGGGGCTAAAATGTATCTACTAACTCCAGCCTATGTTCCCTTGATGTCTGTTTACCCCCGCTACCTCAGAAGAAATCAAACAAAACCAATTGCAAGAGAAATGTTAAAAAGAAACAGCTTATAATATCGGGGGGTTATTTCCATTTTATCACTACTGATTACCAGTTCTGTTCTGAAATCACAGCACTTTCTTTTTGCAGCCACCCGGCTCTTCTTGTCTGATTTATCCACTGATGTCACAGTCTGATGCAGATGATTTTTGCTAAAAGAGCTTTATCATTCAGACATCAAAAGAGGCAAGGAAAGGCCAATCGCCTGAAAAAGGATGCCAGGATGTTTACTTCCATCAGGAACTGTTTTTTGATTGCATAACTGATGCAGGAGAAAAATGTTCCAGTGACACTGATGTGCACTCTCCACTTACTTTACAATCCATCTTGAAAATAGAAAGGGAGATGCATTGAAATGGTTGTCAGCATATACTGTGGAGTTACCAGCAGGAGACAGATCATCCCTCAACTCCAACACTGTGACACAGCGACTTGGGCACTGGTGCTCCCTATACTAATTTTCCCTTTCTCTCCAAGGGAAAATCACGTCCCTCTAACTTAAAACACGACAGAATGCAAACTACCAGGGTGAGCCAGGCTGAGAAGTGTTGGGTGCAAGTATATATCTGAGATGATGTAATGAGTGGCTAGACAGAAAACGGTCTAGTCCTATTGTTCACCAGTCATATGCTAAGTGTTTGAAATCTTATCCTTCTTTCATCCTGCCATTACCAAGCAAATATAAAATGGAGTAAAATTTGGAGAGTCTACCCATGGGAAAGTTTGACTTTTCAATACTTGTTCTTCCAAAAATGGAAGCAAACAGAATCTTGGAACTGTGGAAAGGAAACGTTTTGACATTTCCATAGGCACAGAGCGTGCTGTCCCTCCCTAAATTAAAATGTTTTACTTGTGCTGGTTATTTGCACTCTCAGAGCTGCAGTCCTCCAGACAGCTCAGGCTGACAGAAGGCAGGGCTGGTTTTTACTCCAGGGCTTGAATCTGTTCCCAAGTACCAAGAGCTAAAGACAACAGATGAGGCTGGAAACTCACCCCATAAACGAGTTCTCCCACCATGCCGTTCCATGTTTTGGTGTCGGGGTCCCGGGCTCCGTACTTCCCATCTCTGACAATCTCCAGCCTGTAGTGGTAGCCAACATGCTTCGCAATCTCAGCAGCAAGTTCCACACAGTAGCCTTCATACCTCTCATTGCCTTCAAACTGGTTGGCATTCTTCTTGAGCATCACATATGGATCTTCCTGGCACAGAGAAGACCAATATTGAGCCACGCTCTACATTTCTAGAGATGCACATCTGGGGCTCAGACTAGAGCCCAGTGTGCAGCTTCTGGTCCCCTTGCAAAGCTCTAGCTATGCATCCCTGTACCAAAGGGCACAGTCAACACACAATGGGCTTATTTTAGAAGGTACAAAGTGTGATTTTTATTGTGACATTTCCTATTTATTCATGCAGAATCTGTGTGCAGCTTCTGCAGTGATGGACCTGAGGGGGGTGGGGTAGCTCAGAGGGTTTGGGTAACAGACCTTTCAGTGCAGTTCTGCAAGGGATAGATATTTAGTGCATCTGAGCTCTGAATTTTTAAAGACATGTCTGCCTATGTGGGCACAGGCAGAATCAAATCTGCTGAACAGGAGAGAGTTTTAAAGATGTTTAACTCAATTTGAGTATTGTGTCTTCTCTGTAGACTCACAGTAAGCATTCAACAAACAGGTTAGTAAAATTTCATATTCTGCAGGGTAAGCGTATACAATGACACAATCCATGATACCATACATTACTGGGTACCTATTATTCCTTCATGATTATAGTGGAGATTTGTTTTTAAAGCTATGATTCAGCCTTTCTGCACAATACAACTTATACTTCCCAAAATTACAGCCCCCATTCTGTGGGCTAAATACAAAGCACAGGTATAATGTTCCTGGTTTACCCATGTGATGCCTCTACTATCTTGTCATAATCTTTTGTAATTTCTATACTTAAGCATAAGAGCTCTTTAATACCTATCTAATTAGCCACAGTAATTTTCAGATACCTTTATGGACCTGGCAGGAAACAGTAAGTGTTGCTTCTGCTGCTGCTGTTGTTGTTATTGTTGTAATAATAATAATAAATAATAATAATAATAATACGGTACAAAGGAGGGCACATGAGGGGGAAGAGGGAGTCTGTACATCAGGGAGACGGGGGAGAGAGAGAGCTGGGATAGGAGTCACAGCACTTACTAGGATAGTTGTGACTATGTAAGTCCTGTTCTGGAGGCTTGTAGACTCATTGCCACTTTGAGTATCTATGGCTGCTGGAACCAACTTCTCGTCTTCATTCCAATAACCAATCTGTCCAATACAAAACCAGGATATCTCTTTGATATCTCTTTGTAACAGTAGCCAAGATATGGTAACAGGGTCATCCAAGCAGGGCCAGCTCTCTCTGTATATTCATACCCAACCAGAGATATCTCCCAATTATTGATGTTTTTTGCTGGGAGGGACCAGGAACTCCCTCATCTCAACATGCCTTCAGCCTGAAAACAATGTGCATTATGCACTTCAATAATGGAGTGCTTGTATGCATGTAAAAACAATTGGCACACAGTACTGGGGGATTATTGCAATTCCCTGTCCCATCCCTACTCCAAGTCTTTTCTAATGGTGAGCATGCCCAGATGCTACAGGGTGATAAAATGCTATCCTGAAGCTGAAAGCCTGAATGAACATAGGACTGACTCCTAGAATCAGAGAATCACAGAACGGTTTGGGTTGGAATGGACTTTAAAAACCATCTGATCCCAACTCCCCTGCCATGGACAGGGACACCTCCCACTAGACCAGGCTGCTCCAAGCCCCATCCAACCTGGCCTTGAAGACTCTTAGGGAGGGGGCTTCCACAACTTCTCTGGGCAACAAGTTCCAGAGTTTCATCACCCTCACAGCAAAGAATTTCTTCCTAATATCCAATCAAAATTTACCCTCTTTCAGCTTAAAACCATTCCCCCATGTCATATCACTGCATGCCCTTGTCAAAAGTCCCTCTCCAGCTTTTCTGGAGCCCCTTCAGGCACTGGAAGGTGCTCTAAGGTCTCCCCAGAGTTCAGGGTTATGAATAAACTGATCAGTTGTAATAGGAAGAACTCTCATGTTAAGCTGTGCTTATTAATAATCAGGGATTTGAGCTGATCTATCCCTGCTGCAGGTAAAGCAGAGTGCCACCGAATATCACTAGGAAGATCATTGTGGAGGTTATCCACTATGAGGGCTTGATTTTATGAGGTTTTCCATCACCTCATGTAAGTATGCTGTTGCCTGAGCTCTACTCATGTGAAAGGAATTTCTTATCACAGTAAATGGGGAAAGATATTAACACAGGGCACAACCAGGAGTCTGCTGATGGCAGATTAAAGATCATAACAGCTCATGAGAAAAAAATCTATGCGGGCTTCTCATCTCTCTTCATCGCACAGAGAAAAAGAAAGGAGAGTAAAGAAAGAACTTCCAAAGCTCTGCCCCAGGGCAACATAAATGGAGATATGTGTGTTTCTTTTGCACCTCTAACTTCATGGATCTAAGATATAATATGGGTTGTGGCAGTGATGTACATGTCTTCCAAACAAATATAATTTCTGTCAGTAAATACACAGCAAAATCCCCACATTTAGCCATTCTCTTTCTTCCCCTCTAGACTCTCTCTGGATTGCCAACTTCTCCAAGTCCAGAGCCCCAAACTGGACATAATACTGTATTTGTCCTCTTATGCACACCGTGTAGGGGAGGAAGACCACTTTATATGTCTTCAAAATTTTCTTCTCAATGCCAGATTTCCCTTTTTTCTCCTGTGGTGGACTCTGATCTCCTATCAGCTTCTCTCAGGTGTAAGAGGTAAGGTTGGACTTGATGACCCTGGGGGTCCCTTCCAACCACAATGATTCTATGAACTGGGGGTAGGAGCTGTAAATGTGGAACATTTACTATTTGCAGTTTTTCTCAGCTTCAAACAAGTATTTTACTTTTCAAGGGATTGAGGGGGTGCAGAGGGATTCCAATACCCCATTCAAAATACTCAGTAGCTCTTCTTCATGGACAGAATAACTGAGTTATTCTTTGTTACTCAGACACATAGTATCTAAAATGGAACATAAGCACATGGGGTCAGATTTTCAAAAGGATTAGTGCTTCAAGGGCTCAGCACCCCTGAACAAGGCCAGATTTTTCAAAGTGTCTGGGATATAGAAGTGGATCAAACTCCAGAACATAACAAAAGTTTGTGTAGCTATCAGGACATGGGTAGTGGTAAAGCTTTGTCACTTCAAGGAGAGCTGAATTAGGTCAACATAAAGGGTTCATCTATGCTAGTTAGTACAGACAACTTCTGCCTGGCTCTGCCTTGGCTCATCCTTGGGAAAGAAAAGTGGGAAAGCAAAAAATAGTTATGTAGCTGAGCCTGAGCCAATGTGCCCTGCTTGTAGCAAGGCTGAGTTGGCTAAGCTTTTACTATCCTGGAAATCCCTGCCCTACAGCTGAGAAGCCCTTGTTACTCTTGATAACCCCTTCCATATGTTACAATTTTTTATTAATATACAATGAGTTCTCTCTAGTACTTGGCTTTACACATGCAGAGAGCTGGGAATGCACGTGTGGTGACTCCACATGCAGCGTTCATGAACAGAAATGTCTGTTCAGACCTAATCACACCATAACTCAAACTCCAAGTTGCTGCCTGACACAGGATCTCAGGTCACTCTCTACTTTACCTTTCTGATCCCATCGTGTTTCATCTCAATCACGTGGAGGGTGTAGTTGGTCCTCCGACCCTTCTCATTAAACTGAACGTTGCCAGACAATCCTTCAAAATGGACCTTAAATACAAATATCAATGAGGAGAGCAAATTGGTCAGCATATCTCACACAGTGGTGATTTGGCAGCAGTAAGAGATGAGGGGAAGAAGAATGGAGAGTGCAGCCATGTCTCTCAGGTCCGTGCAGGAGTGACAAAACTTCTCTGACATCAGGGCTTTCACATAGTTTCACTCTCTATAATATGTCTGGCCACTTGCACAGCCATTCTCTTAACTCACTTTTTCTCTTAAAAACCCTTTTTCTTAAAACTTAGTGGTTTATTACTGAGCTCAGCCATGCATAAGAGCTAGATCACATGTGTGAGCCTATCACACCTCTTGGGATGTGACAGTGAGCTAAATCAGCTCTGAACTCCCTGGGTTTTGTGGGTTTTTTGTATTTTCTAAATCTGACCTGGAGTCAGGATTTGGTAAAGAATTTGTCAGTTCAAATCAGGAACTGTATTTGGAGGAAATATGGAACTGTGGCCACAGCTCCCAGCTGCCGTTTTTCAATAGAGAAGAGTCTATCAGTTAACAAGCAAATTTAATTACCCCTGCACCAGCCTAATAAAACCTGACAATTTAGTATTGTAAATGAAATTTGCATAGGAAATTTCAAATCATAAGTCTCTGCCAATAATGCTGCCGAGCTGAGGAGCGCTGCTCACACCACATCCCACTTCCTGAACTTCTCACAGCGTGGTCAATTCAATTGCTGCAGAAGTGTCCAGCCCGTTGTGGAGAAGAGCTTCCCACTGGAGTCACATACAGTGTGTGGGACCAGGCAGTGGGGACCAGACACATGGGAAAAGGAGTGCAAATTTGGGTCTCTATTGAGATCACTTGGGGAAGTGCTCATGTCACCTGATTGGGAATTAAAGGTTTGTTCTCAGCCTTTCCACTTGTTTTGGACAAATCTATTGTCCCTGCAACTGAAGCCTTCCTACATGCACAATGGGAGCAGGCACTTAGCAGCCTCTTTAAGCACTCTGAGATCCTCAGAATAAAGACCAATCCTGAAGAAATGAGGATATATCATTAGGGAGGAAATCTGCTGCTAATCTGCTTAAATGGTGTTTGTGTTCCAGCTATTATCACCAAGGTTTGTCATGAAAACGAACATTTGTCAGTATTTTCTGAAGCTCCTTCAAGTCAAGAGGTATTCCTGGTGACATTTGGAGAAACATACTTTTCCCTTCTCACAAGACACAACATGCCCATAAAAGATAGACACATTAGAACAGCGCTAATTGTCTCCTGCTTCTGCTTTTTCAAGGTTCCTTTGGTTTTCTTTTCAAATCCTGACTGATTCTGAAGCTCAGGTCATGGGTGTTTGTGCTCTGTAGCTTTATATGCACTAAAAGGCAGGTGTACAGCACTAATTTCTTATATATGAATGAATGAAATCTTAATCCTGTGATGTCTGTGTGGCACTGAAATGGCAAAAGGGGTCTTTCCCATCATCCTGGAGCTGCAGCACAACTTTTCCATCATTTACCATCCTCTGAGACTCCCTGAATCACCACAAAATGCAGTGAGGACATATTTCAACTGTGCTAAGCACCAGCAAAGTCAACTGGAAACATGGAGCATTGAAGCACATTTGTGTATAAAACACAGGCATGTGGTTCTGTGCTGGGAGAGCTGGAGCAGAAGGATGCTGTTGTGGCCTTCTGGTTTACAGGGTTAGTTGGCAGTTAGGGGCAAACTAACTGCTTACTAGATGTGGTAACCAAATAACATTAACAAACAATTCTGTCAAAAATTACCATAACCTTTTCAAAGTGCAACTAAGACCTCAGTGTATTGGTTTAAGCAGTATTCTGTATTTTCTTGGAAAAAAAGTAATTCTCTTTAACAAAAGCACACATTTTGCTGAAATGTGTTAGATTTCTGTTTTTGTAAAATCACACATTGTTTCAAATTGCTTTTCATCTTTGCTCCTGCCATCCATGACGCCTTCCTACACTAAACAGAAATAAGGCAATCCAGGAGCTTACTCTAGACATTTGGGTGAAATGAGTAGAGAAACTTTGTGCTTTTAAGGAGTTTATAAAATTTTAAGCATTAGCAAATGGAAGCTGAAGAGAAAGCACACTGTGAATAGCTGTTAGAATTGGCCTAATTGTGAGTCTTTACAGAAAGGATAACTCAAACCTTCAAAATAATCTTAAATTCTTCTATTTCCATCTTCCTCTTTCTTGCTACAATACTAAATGCTCGATGATTATTAAATTCACAGTTAAAATTTCCCTAGGAGAAAGGGAAATTCTTCCCTTGAATGTTTCAGAGCCTTTTACTTTGACCATCACAACTCAGCTGGTCAAACCTTTCAAAAATTATAATTTTTCAATGTTAAAGAAACAACTTTTGCAAATGGCTCTTCATGTTCTTTGCCCAAAATCACTACAAATGAAAAATGAAGACTTGAAACAATTTTACTGAAGAGATAAGGAAACTTCAGAGGTGATTTTCCAACACACACACAAAACGGTATTTTCTAGCTGTCTAATTTTGATATCCTATTCTCATAAACTCAATAAAGGAGAATACTTGAGAACCCATTTCTCATCAGAAGACTTCCAAGTATTTCGTGTTTATTAGGTAACCGATCTCCCTAATGCATCAAGGAGGCTGATTTTATTATAAGGGTTTGGAGGAGCTATGACAGTGATTTGCCCAAGGTCATACAGAAAGTCAATGACAGGCTTGGGAACAAATTGAATCCAAGCAACAGAATCAAATCAGATGCAAGATTTGGTTTTAAAGGAATTGTTGTTTACCAGTAAGCCAAAATCAAGTCAAAACAAAATAATTGAGGGAATTTATATATGATGCAAATTAACCAAATTAATTTTATTCTTCTTGCCTCCTTCACAGTTAAGGAAAGAAGATGGGATAAGCTATATTTGGATAACACTGAACTAGCAGTATTTGCAAGGAACCCATCTATTTTTATCTGAAAAAAGAAAAATGCTAGCAATGACTATCAGTCTTGAAATTTAATGAAATTTTAGAATATTCTACCTTCCTAAGTCTTTGGTAACAGTGTATTGTTTTTCTGTCTTGCTGTAAGTTTCATGAAGTATTTTTGTGTATTCAAAGAGCTAAATTTTTATGCAGGATGAAAAAGCAAGATCATCAGATTTAACAAATAAACTATCTAAATGGCTGTTATTAAGATTTTTATGAATCCTCACAGTATGAAACAAGCTATAATCTGGGCTTTGAGAACATTTTGATGACAGCCAACACATAAGGCAAAATTCACGTTGTTTCAAGCTTCATTAGCAGTTCTGGAACTGGAGCTCAGTTCACAGAGTGCCAAAGGATCTGCAAAAAATCTGGTCTGAGCAGGTCTCTCTCTTGAGAAGAGGAAGATAAAAATAAGGACCCTTGATTTTATGGGATAATATTCTGACTTTTCCATCCCAGAAATTCAACAGAAATTAGAGAAGGCAAGGACACATCAGATGGTGTCAGGAAAAGCAGTTTGCTTTTAGGAGACCTGGCTTTAATCTGTAAGGATCAATTTCTTACCCCAAGTGTTTGTTTGTTTCTGATGCTGATTATCCCTCTCCCCCCGCCCATGGGCTACCCTCTGCTGTCCTTGCAGTGCACATATTATTTGGGTTTCAAACCTGCTGCAGTGCTCTCTGGATGTCGATGCCTTGTCCCCAGGGCACGGCCGGGTTGGCCAGGCAGTCCCCAGCATTGCCACGACGAGAGATGTCAATCCGCTGCCTCCGCAGGTTCTGAAACGCCTCAGCCATCACCCGGACCCCATCGTACGTTAGGGCTGACGTGTACTAGAAAGAGAAGAGGAGTTGTACGTTGCCAATTAGGGTGAGTTGACCTCTGGGTGTGCTACATTGCTTCACCTTACAGCAGCTTTTCAGATGATTTGTTCTGCTTTCATCCTTCCATCTATGAAGTTCAACAGCCTCTTGCTCCCTGTAATCTTTATGTCCTATTGACCCATGAAAGTTGGTGCCTTCTCTCCCAGAGGATGGGAGACTGAAGGAGAAGCTCTTTATGAAGATTCAGATTGCACTCCCTGAGGAGGGCTCAGGCTTAAAAGGCATTTACCTGCTACTCAAGTCGTTGTGTTTAATTAGAATAATTGACCCAAACTTTTAAGGAATACATTATACAGTGTAAATGTGAGATACGTGATAACAAGCAACAAGTCACTCTTTCTGGTCACAGATGGAGACCGGAAAACTCTACTTCAATCTGCAAAAATTCTACTTCAATCCGCAAAAATTTTGCAAAAGATGCACTAATTCAGGCAGAAACTTGTACAGAAACCAGTGTAAAACTCTTGGCATGAATAGTAACTATTAGAATGAATAATTTTTCTATGATCACCTACTGATTTATTTGTTTGCAGCTTTGTTAAACTAATACTTCCAAAGTTGACATTTCTATTGCAGGGTGTTTGTCAGAAGTGCATTTGTTTTCAAACGTCAGAAAGTAAAAAACCCAACCTTACTCCTCCACCCACCCCTCAACACATTCAGGGTCTTCTGTGTTAGGCATTAAAATATGTTTCCCCTCTGTTGTACACACTGATTTAAAATGCTCAGAAAGAACATCTGGAAAGACTTTATTATCACTGGATAGCTAGTAGACAACTCAAAGGTTAAGGAGTTAATGAGGCTGCTTCATTTTTATGTACTGAACATTATGAGGTGTTTAATCCTTAGCTTTGAGGAGGGTAAAAACTGGGAGACTGAGTGAAGACACTAACTTGTGGATTTTTTAGCAGGCAGCATCCATTGCCTAGTAAAATTTAGTCAAATCTGAGGCACCTGAAACACATAATATTCATAATTATACTAAGTGACAGGTTTACAGAGTGAGATTAAAGAGCTCTGTGTGATTACAAAGAGGCCAGCATAACTTGAACTGAGCCAGATGGACCCTAAATTAAATGTTATTTTAATGCCACTTGCCTTTGGCCTCTTCCAGTCCACACGAGGATGTTCCCTGGCATCATTATTCCTCCACTGCTGCATGATCCTGGCAGGAACAGCATCCGTGTAATTCACCAACTGGAAGCCAGTTACATTGGCTCCGCTCTCCTTGAATTTGGTCAGGTCAATATCCATGAATCCCTAGTACAGGAGAGAAACAGGAGAAGCTCATCAGAGGAACACATCTCTGAGTGGGTAAGAGGAATCCTGCCTATCTATGAATATGGCAGCCAGCTTGGGAAAAATCTCTTCTCTCTGCAAGGTAAGGTCCAGTTCAAGAAAGGCACCACTTCCCCAGCCATGGGGTGAGCTTGCCTTTATCACAGGCCATGAGATGGACATATCCTGTGGCTTCCACCCAGAGAGACAGTCATGTTTGTTGTTCATCTGCAAGAAAGTTGGCAGAATAATAAAAATAACAAAAAATATATCCTGAATCATGCTTAGATGAAACTAATAAAGTTCTCAAAATATATTAGAAAGAAATATTCAGCCAGCTCTAACTTTCATGCACTCAGTCCCAATGGATAGGCTACTTCTTTTCAGAGCATGGTTTGTAGGGAAAAATGAATCTTAAACAATGAACTTCCAGCAGCTCAGGAAGTGATTGAACAGCTTGTCAAAGGAGCCTATTAGAAAAGCCAGTTTATAGGATTTGCTAATTTGAGAGAAAAAAAGGTACTTTTTTGAACTTCAGACTATGAATGGAATACATTTCCTTCATTTCTTTATTGTTCTCCTCTACTTCCTGCTCACTGCGTGTGATAAACACAAGTGCGCAAACACGTGTATCGAGGTGGCATTGTGGAATTAGTCACTCCCATTGAGTCACAGGCAAAATGAATTAGAGCTACACTGCAAGTGATATGGAGAAGAGGTCATTTTTTGGTCTCCCAGTTTTGATTCTATCTACGTAAAACTGTTTGCTGTGCCTCCTTGCACAAAGCAAGTCCCTGAACAGACTCTGTCCTCCTGTTTGGACTGCTGTGTGGGGGACAGGCTGAAATCTGGGGCTTTATCTTTTGGAATACAAGCACAAAACATGTAGTCAATTATTTCACCAGTATCATCAGCAACCTTAACACATGAGGGAAAATGAATGAGAGGACTGTGCACAATGCAACCACTTCAGCAATACAAGAGCTTGTTTGAGCCCTGCCTTCCCTCTGCCCTCCACTTTGTGCTGCTGGTGCACGTTTCTCATGGCCATCTCAACTACCACTGCGTTTCTCTCCCTTGCTTGCTCTCAAACATACGATGATGGTGTGAGTTAAAAAAGTCAAGTCCCATTATTCCCAGGAGACACCAGTCAGGTTCCCAAAATGGTTCCCTCTGTGCACAGGCTGAGGGAGATAATTAGTTCATTAAATTCCAAGGCCAGGATTTTAGATGGAAACCTGTTTTGGAATATACAGCTTGCAAGGAAGGAAAAGACTAAATTGCCCTCTCACATCACCATCAGAACAAGGGAGTCATAAGTGACTCAAAAACATCTTTAAAGACTTTCACACTTCTTCTTCCAGCTTTTTGTAAGCAATTTGTCATCCACTTACAATGCTGAGGATTGGATATAGGTGCACAGATGCTCTAAATAGATGATTTGTTTTGCTTCAAAGTGCAGTGATTTAAGTAAAAAAAAAAAAGTGATATTTTGTGTGTATGTATCCCTCAGAATGCTGGTTAAACCCACATCAGTCTTGCTTGTAATTGCTAGCGTAGGGGTTTCAGAAAGCCAGAGCTGTGATTAATGAATAGGAAATGCAGAAGGATAATTGTCCCTGACACCTTAATGCATTTCAGACCAAGTGTTTTTTGACACGCAGAGTTCCTAAGGTTCAGTAAGAGGGACCTCACAGGTTGCCAACTGGTTATTCATGCCTAGGACCAAATTACACTGACATTTTGCTCCTGGGAGGTACTCAGGGGAAAAAGATCTGTCAAAAGAAACTACCACACAACAACTTGAAGTTTGTGCTACCAACTCCTCCTTGGAAGGTGTACGAAGGAATGAAGAAAAGTCCAAGTTCACAACAGAGTATGAGTGAGATGTCTGATGTGTTTAGGCCCTTCAGCAAGCAGATTTAAATCAGAAAAGTCAAAAAAAAAAAGGTTATGGCATCAGTGACAACACAGCAGCAGTTGAAAGTGGTGTCTTTCACTATTTTCCCCAAACCTGAAACTGAAGCAAGTATTCGATGATATTCACTGGGATTCATCTTACATAAAATTTCAAAGTAATCTTAATAGACAAAAGGAATTATTCCTTCCTGAAGATTGTATTAATTTTTCACCCGATTTTTGACACAATTCAGGTTCTTTAAAGAGTGTGGAGTCCTCTGAAGATTTTCCAATTGTTTAAGGCAGTTGGGACCACAGATGACATCATTAACCTTGAATACATTTTTGTATTTTGGCTTTTATCAACTGCTGAAGTAACTGTTTTCACCTGTTATCATTCCTCCACATGCTCCAGTACAAGGTCAGTATAGGAGTAGTCCTAGTTACAAAGGAATTTTTATTATTGCACCACTGGAACGTGCTCAGAGCAGGTCTGGGTGCCATGACTGCCAATGGACTGGGAACACCAGAGATCAGATACTTTAGAAAAGTGGATTCTTGCTGGCTAGAAAATATAACATTTTAGCAAACTGTCTCTTGAAAATTCTTCTACTGACAAGGTGGCATCTGGAATTAAATACACTTCTCTGTCTGTCTGGAATATCACTCGGTGCTTGTAGGATACAGGAGAACAGGAGAATTACAATATTTTCAAGTAAAGAAGTCATCAATCATCTGTCACCTTGTACTAACTATAGCCATGTGTTGCAAAAATAAAGGGCTCTTTTATTTAGTTTTCAATTGGCCATATTTGTAAAAGAGAAAACAAATTCTGCTAGTAAATGATATGGGCAGCTGTTACCGACCTTCGTGCCTTCAAACAGAAAGGTACTGGGAAGGGTTTTTTCCTCATTGTGTTTTCCTTGCTGCATGTGTTCTTTATACTGTTCTTAAACTGAGAACGCTTTTCAGCCAAAAGTTGTTTTATTGTCCCATTGGCTGCCTTGATTGCTGAGAGAGGTGTCAGCAAGTCACACATTTATATTCCTCTCCCCTGCTTGTGGGCTCAGTCATCAACGGAAATGTATAATGCAGGAAGAATGATGACTTGAAATGGGCCTCATGAATCTATCTTGATTAACTGTTTCACAAAGGATCTGCCTGGAAAAGAAAGTCCCCTGGAAATAAGCCGGTTCCTTATTTCTATCCTGAACACCATGAGGAGCCAAGATATCGAGCGGGCAGTGCAGATGGCTGTCAGACAGCATAGGGAAAGCCTCATTTCTTTGTGCATGACCCTCCTCAAACCTGCCAGCACCACTTCCTTCCCTGCATCTCTCCTTTCACCCTCGTATTTCACTGCCTCACCACCATAAACCCCCTGCCTCCCCTCTGCACACAGATGACACCAGGCATTGCTCCTTCTGGGACATCATCCCAGCTCACAGGAACACTGCAGACAGCAGTGGCCTCACCTCCCTGCCGGGACATTAGCAGGCAGCTGACCACTACACCATACCTTCAAATTCCATCTGTATTTCACTAAATTGGTATTAATTGCTGGCACTTTCCCTGCAGGTCACCTCCTGCAGTATAATCGTGCCTTTGAAGCTGCAGTAACCAGTAGCGAGGACGGAACTGTGGGCAGGCTGCAGCTCATCCGCTCATAAACCCCTCCACAGCCCAGCCACAGCACAGCTTAAAATCTCTGTGTCTTTGCTCCAATTCCTGGCTTTTCCTGAGAGAAAGGACATTAGAGAGTCTCCTTGAAGACTGCCATATTTCTGAGAAACACTGTTGTTTTCTCTCCCTCTGCATCTTCTGAGCCCTCCAGGTCTCCCCCTGAGACTGGCAAAGCTCATCTCTGAATGCAGAGATGGGAAAAGCCCCTTTCTCTTGAATTGCCTGCAGAAGGCTTGTTGGCTCCACCTAACACAGTCCCCTCACCTCAGGAATGAGTGCTTGTTTTTTAAGTCCCTTTCTGTCTGGGATGAAGAGACTGGAGTCTATTTTATTTATTTTTTAATTTTATACTAGCACATTGAAGTATTCCTCTTTAAGCAAAAAGCATTTAAGCAATTCACCCTGAGCTTGGGTGGATGCCACAGAAACGCATCAGGAAACTGGCCCAGCTCTCTTTAGATGCTATCCATGTATGGCTTGCAATGTAAGACTGCTTCCTCCTAGAAGACTTTATAGGAAACTTTGCAAAGCAAAACAATTGCTTTTGAATGGCTATAGATCAGCTGAGTGAATGCAAAGTGGCTCCTGTCATTCCGAGATACTCCCATGTCTTTCTGCAGGGAGCAAGAAGTCGAGTGTTTCCAGACAGAGCATCCCTAATATACCAAATTATCTTCAAGCTTGACTTCTGCAGTGAAGCATCATTCCTTATTCCCATCACTTTGTATTAATAAGAAGGGTACATCAAAAAAACCCCACATCTGTTCAAGTCTTCTTCCAGCGTGCCTTCCAACAGGAGAGGCTTTCATCTCTTCTGCGAAATTATTAATGTGTCAAATCTCATTGTGGCAGCAAAACATGAGAGTCCTCACTGTAACACAGAAGTAAGCGAAAAAGAAAGGGAAAAGAAAGACAAGAGGAAGGGACACTATCAGACAGGGTCCCAATCCTGCAGTTTGATGAGTCTGTTTTGTTCTGGTCTATTGATGCAAAACAAACCAAGTTAGGTGAGAATTCAGACTTCAAGAACGTGGGGCTGGAGATGACCAGAAACTTTTTTTTTGGTACAGATTTACAGATTTTCTTTGTGGTATTATTTGAATTAGCCTTATCCTGCTGCCACTAGCCCTACCCTATTCTGGATATAAATGATCATACACATCTCATTGGAAAGCTCAGTCCAGGCAGAGGAACAGATCCTCTAGGCTGATGTTTTTGCTTTAGAGAGCTTTCAGAGCAGAAACTGATTTAAAGGTTTGGGAGATGTGCCATGTAGTGACAGATGCCGAGACTGCAATCAAAGATATGATTAAGGGCTGACCTAATCACAGTTTACAAGAACAAAAACATCAGTAATGGAATATCTGATCTGGCAAACAAGCATAAATCTGATAGAGGAAGCTGAAGCTAGGCAAATTTGGCCGAGAAAAAAGCACCTATGAAGTCACCATTAGGGAGATACTATGGATTTACACGTCACCCCTTGCCAGTTGAGCTGGGGTAAT
This sequence comes from Aegotheles bennettii, assembly GCA_013398125.1. Lineage (NCBI taxonomy): Eukaryota > Metazoa > Chordata > Aves > Caprimulgiformes > Aegothelidae > Aegotheles > Aegotheles bennettii. Next base: position 653,881 of record VZRW01012971.1, read on the forward strand.
GCATTAGGAGACTGCAAATGGCTGAGGAAATCTGTTAGTTTAGCACTCTTTTGTTAAGATTTAAGCAAACACATTTTTCCTTCCAATGACTGCAATATAATCTGTCAGTTCCTCACCTGATCCTCAGTGAGTTTTTTAAGCCACAGAAAGTCACGCATGCTTTTGAGCCCTCATTAACTACTGTAAAAATCCTTTCCAGGTTGCAGTTCATATTCTCCCATGTGGCCAGTTTTTGTATCAAAACCTTTTACATAAGACACTCTAATTCAAGCAAAAATTAATTCAGGGCACTGCTGTGTCTTTTGCTACCAGTAATTCAGATGAGATAATGTTACAAGGGTTTCTGCTTAATCATCTTTGAGTCAGGACAGAAAAGCTGTTTGGAAGTGAAATCTGGACATCAGAAGTTTCCCTGATATATAATATTGTCTTCCTCAGCCTGGAAAACCAAGTTTTCTCATGAGTTTACTTGCACCAACCTCTCAGAAAGAGGAAAGGTCTAACTGGCATAATTTTAGAAAGCTAAAAATAACTTCAGACATCTCTTTCCAACATAAAACTATCATTTTTGCAAGACCAGGTATCTTGAGATGTTACCAGGAAAAGAAGCCGATGCTGTACACATCCTTTTGAAAACTCCCACAACACGGAGTTTCCATCAGCTGGTGATGCAAACCTGAGTATTGTGTGACCTTGATTGTACCTGCAGTCAGCAATTCTTTAGGAGGCAGGAGACGGTGTTAAGAACTGAGGGTGATTAACAAAAACATGGCAGCTTTCAAGGTGCTGGGAGACTGAGAACTGTAACATTTTACCTCCAGGCAAGTGAAATGAGGGCTCGGTGCAGGGAGTAGAGCCATCGACACACTGCCAGTGCCAAATGTCACACTTATGACAGGTACAGCTTCCTGCACTGGGTTTGTACCCAGCATGGGCACAGCAAACGCTGCAGGATGTACGTGTGCTGCATTGTTTTAGGGGAGCTGATCTCTGCCTGTGCTGGGAGAGCTTTGATCCCCAGGGATATGGACATCCTTCTCAATAGCCATTGTGGGAGGGTACCCCTTTTTCACTGGATGCTCCAGCTGGTGGTCTCAGGCCATTGTATCTCAGCCCTGGTGGTGCAGAAATTCTCCCTTCCATTTTCAGGGGGAAAATATCAAAGAGGTCCATTTAAACCACAGATGAACTGAATCAAACCAGCACATTCTGCCTGACTCCTGGGCAAGCCACTCTGCTGGCAAAGCTGCTGTGCTGGTAACCTCCAAAGCTACCATGACTGCTTGCGAAATGAAACTCTGCCCACAGCCTAACTCAGCACTGACACATGCTGATGTAAAATGGCACAGGGAAAAGTGCTTATCTCTGCTAATCAACTCTGTTTTTATCTTTACTTTTCCCTGCTACCCCTGGCATCAGCAATCTCATACACTTACCTATTCAACTTCAAACGAGCACTTGCTAAAAGAACAACCTAGACTAATGCGCCAGGAAAGAAAAAAAGGCTAAAACACTGTATGTGGCAGCTGTCTTTCATACTTTTATTTAAAGACAGGTCACACAAATGGCACTTATTTTAAGCAAAGTTTTTCCTCTACCCAAGAGAGCTGATGTTCTCCCACTACTGACAGTAGTCAGTCTACATCCCTGGTGTAGGACAAACAGAAACATGAAGCCAAGGTTATGGGGAAAAAGCCAATACATCAAAAGAAAGGAATCCCAGAAGTTTCTAAGCCTGCTCCTCTGATAGTATTGACAGTACTTTTTTTCTTTGTGGTTGCTAGACTGATGCTCTCAAAGGCTGAGAACAAAGCTTAGAAAACCAAGACTCATAAAACCAAACACTTTTTAAAGTTGCCCTATCTCTTTGAGTTCTAAAAAGAAAAATAGAGATAGAGAGAGAGGGAGAGATATGACTGCAGCCCTGGTGCTGGTACACCTGACAAATAAACAGGCTGGCAGCTGGTAAAAGCTAATCGGGGTAACTAATGGGTACCAGTCGGGGATCAGGTTTTCGTGAGACTGCAAAACCCATAGACAATGCCAAACTTGCCTCAAGGAGAGGCAGAGGTGCTCACAGGAACCCTTCCCCTGGCCATGATGTTGCAGACAGACCTTTGTGGGACGAGCAGGATTGAGCAGAGAGGACAGGTTGTGTCTTTAACAGGCATAGCAGGTTCAGAGAAGGATGTTTGCCCATGGCCTAAGGTGTGGAACGGTTTCATTTTGTTTGTGAACACAAAAATATTATTTTCTCACCTTGGCAACAGCAATTTCACTGAAAAAGCAAGCTGTTCCTGCTAGGAAATACCAGCTTTCATTTGCTGCTACTTGTCAAATTCTGCTTGGTGCTTTAGTACAGCTCACCTGACAGCAACCGCTGGGCAAACAAGCAGTGATTAATGAAAGCCAGTTCCTCTTTGTTCATGAATTGTCTGTGTCCACAGAGGGAATTCCTCTGTGTTCAAAATGTGCCCATGAATGATTTTTATAGGCCTTATCCAGCCCGTGCATTGCCTGGCAAAATCACTTTGCATTCCTAACACCAGTTTGGAGCTGCTGTAACTGGGCAGTAGTGCGCTGCTGCTTGGGTTTTTTTTTGTGAGTATAGCTGTGAAGCATATAGCCAAAAATCAGAATTTAAGTGGGGTTATCCATAAATATTCCCAATATTTGCTTCCAGTGTTTCATTTCCATAATTGTTTCCCCGTGGGAAAGGGCCCAAGAAAGTCAGGGAGTGTTGCAAAAGGCAGGTATTGAAAATTCACCCTCTTGCTCCAGTTAGTGAAGGTAACTTTGTGGCTACAAACCAGCTAAGGACTCACTGGACTTGTGCAGGGCAGAGCCTGGCCCAGCCACAGCTGGGAGACTTGTTTTCGTATAGGAGTAGAGTCCTGAGATTAGGATCCCATCAGCCAGCACAAGGGTCAAAAAATAACTCATTTCCAAATGTTCAGCCACTAGCAGTTTTAGCTCATAATTTATTCTCGTATGACCCAGTACTCCAGAATGAGCCACTTCCACAAAATCAGGCTGTTTTCCAGGCGAGCGGGTTGCACATGAGGGTACGTGTGTGTGTGTGTAGGCAATGCACAACCTGTCATCTTGTCTGCAGGGGAAAATGTGGGGTGTTTAAGGTCTATCCACTATGCGTATGAGTCAGTGGGAATAAATTACAGCATGTTACACCCTCTGAAGGCTCTAATTCAGCAACGGGATGTCCTTAGAAGGGGGTGAAACCTACTGTGATCTCTTGGATCAGAGCATCCACACTATAGTTCAAAACTAACCCCTTATAACATCCCCTGCCATCCCCACATAGGGGGGCTTGCTATCCTTCCTCACTGCTAGATGGTCTCAGGGATGTTCATGGCCTTTCTGCCATTCTCCTTGCTGAACTCACCAGCCAGTAGCTCTCGTGTGGGTGCAGCGCATCACAGAAACTGATTTGGCTTCTGGTGCCTGAAGTTGCCCCTGTGCATGACAGAATCACAAAGCTTGTTCTGCCCTGGAAAGGGCCTTCTTAACCTTGAGAGGTGCTACTCTTTCCTTCTTTTTTAAAAAATAGTTTTTCTATGTGGTCTGATTATCCCCTACTCTTTTTAAAAAAATTAAAAATAAATCCTCTCTCTGGAGTTTTGCTCTTGTGCCATGCTAAGTTTAAGGAGCAGGAAAGCTAAAGGAAAGAGCTTGAATTCCCTTTACTCTTCTTCTCCTCCCTCCAAATCAAAGCTGCTGGAAAAGCACAGCTGGTAACAGTAGATTCTGGTGGTCCCGACAGACCCTGTGGGTCCTGGGGAGCCAAAGCACCCTCCACTGAGCTGCAGCAGGGAGGCAGAATCTCCCTGTGAAGGGGCTGGGGAAATGAAAAGCATTTTGCTCTGGATTAATTATTTATAACTCATGTTGGCTGAGTATGCAGCCTCTTCCAATCACCTCTGTCCTCTCAGCACTTGTGCAAAGGCTAAGAAAACAAATTAAAAATGGGAAAAGTGTGCTTTCTCAGGCTGAAAGTGGGAGAGCGTGGTATCACAAGACAGAGAGAAATGTCCTTCAAAAATCCAACACCTGAGCATTAGACCACCTCATGCCCTTAATGTATTTATCCTTATGAAACCATGCATAGAGAAGAGGTGATATCATTCCCATTTAGCCTTCCTCATGGGTATACATGAGATCACCCAGACATGCACACTGCAGCTACTCCAGATAGCTCCACTGCTTAACTTTAATGAAGGGACTTTCATCAACATCTGAGGACCAGGACCTGGGTTACAGCAAATAATAATTTTTCAAAAATTAACAACTGGAGTTATTGGCTGCTCTACAGTTTGCATGTCTCCCCCTGCACAGTGTAACATTTTTAACTTTGTAATTACATGGTAGGCGCCCAGCACAGAAGTGTGGGGTCAGTATCAGGGCATCGTGGGGTAATTATGTGGCCATTTTGTCTTGCAAATTACAGAGTTATCTTGGGACTGAGAGAAAGAGAAAGGCAGCAACTGCTTGACTAATTGGTAGTTTAAAGTTTAATTACCCCAAGCCTGACGTGCTGCCTTATAGATGCAGCTGTGGGAGGGGAGAAGGGCTCCAGACTGAGCACATGGCTCACCGGGCACAGACACAGTGGGTCCCACGGGAGCAGCCTCAGTCCCAGACTGCCAACACCAGCCTGTCCTCTGCTGCACATCCTCCTGGATGGGCAGACACATCTGGGGAGGAGAGGGTTGGAGTTCTGCTGTGGGAAAACTCCAGCTGCCCCATGGATTGAGAGTATTCCTCTCTCTCTTATGTCTTACTTCCCCAGGCAGAGAAACTCTCCAGCCTCCTAGGAGAGGACAGCATACTGCTCCAGAAAGATTGCCCTGCCACTGCCCAGCACTGCTCCGTCCTCAGGCAGCACCTCCATGCACTAAAGGGAGAATCCTTTCCTTAAAGAAATCTTTACATTCAATTCATTCCTTAGAGCCATGACAGTTGGGTTTAATTTAGCACCAAGTTGCAGAATGGACACATGTTTTATTTTTACTAAAAGGTCAGAGGGATCTTGGTGCATCATCACTAACAAGTCTGCTCATAGCGGGGCTCTCAGGATGGTGGTGAAACACTTCAGCTTGGAGACTCATACCGAGATGGGGTTCAAACTAGTTAAAAAAAATGCAAGTTGTTACCAATAGTCTACAGCTTCTTGTTGGCCTGACTGAAACAAGCTAGGAGGGCAATGCCAGGAGCCCAGGTGCCCTTGACATGCAAAAAAATCATTACTGCAACAAGCATTAGCTGACAGTTGGTTTAATTGGCTTTGAAAAGATGCAGATTGAAGCTGGAGGCAAAAAACCCCCCAGCAACCTCGGAGACACCCTGTAGATAATCTTACTGGCTCAGAGAGAAACGACCACAAGCAGAACATTGCAAAGGACTTTGGTATTTTACCCAAAAGGTGGATGAGAAAAAAGATGTCCAGCTAAGTAACTATAAATACAGAGCTTTACAAAATAGGAGACAGTTAAAAAAAACCCCCAAAACAACACCGAGGAGGGAAACTCACCATATTTGCCAGAATGTAGTGGTACCCATTCCCATTTTTTTCAAGCTTGATGATCTGCAAGATGAAAACCAAGGATATTTAGCAGAGACAAACTAAAGAAGAAAAGCTTCATTTATCTGCCTTTCCTCCCCTCCCCTACTTTTCCCCGATGAGACTGTTCAGTTGTGGACAGGACGATGTATCAAATGAAAAGTTCACACTCTTGTGAACAGGAAGGACAGATTTTTCACACGTGATATTTGAGCAGCAAGTCTGAAATTGGACAGAACAAGATCCCTGCCTTTCATGGGCCCGGGGGTAGGGGGTGGGGTTTAAATAAGATTAAACAAGATTTACATTTCAGACACTAAAGCAACAAAGTGGGGAGCTGAGGTCCATGTGTCCTGTGAATGCAGCTAACACATCAAGCAAGACATCAAGTTATTTTGTACATCTATCTAGCTAGAGTCCCTGCTGCAGACACCTACCTGGGCGAGACAGCAGGAGGTTTAGATTGTAGGGCAATTTTTCTTCTTTAGTACATTAGAGTAGCTTCAAACCACGTCTCCAGAACAAAGCTGCTTGGGCAAGTCACAGAGGATTCCCCTTGCATGTTCATTGAGATTATTTATATTTTCATATTCATGGTGTCCCAGTATATGATCTCTGCCACTTACTCCTTTCTCCCTGATGCCTGCAGACTTAGGTTTTTATTCTTTAATCAACACAATTGCTGTAACATTTGGAAGTTTCTCTGTTAGCTGGAAAATTTCCCTTGCCTAGGTAGAAAGATGCCACCTGTTGCCTGTGATTATGGGACACAGACATTGATCAGATGGTCTCTATCTGACTCTTTCTCTCTTGATTAAAAAAAAATACAGAAAGAATACAGCTAAAAATCACATTATTCTTGCTAACTTCACATTTCCACTGAAATTCCTCTCCACCAATTTCCAGCAGCACTAAGTTCTTACCAGGTTACTAGAGTCAGATACCACCTGCATTTGAGCCAATCCGTATACAGAAAGACGACAGTGAAAAAACAGCCCAAAAGTGCCCTCAGAACCTGTACTAACACAAGAATTGCCAGTTTCTGAGAGAACTGTGCTGTTTCCATAAGGTTTCTTTGCTGGCAACACTACCTCTCATTTCCATTGTTATATGAATTGATTCTGAATTACTGCCTGCGTTGCCAATGCTCAGGCAAAATCTGCACAAACAGTAGCAAGGCCAGAAACATCCTCACAGCCAGAATGATACTAAAACGATTGCTGTGTCAGATCCAACCAGAGATTGGTCTGCCCAGGACTTCTCTCTGATACCAGGCTGGTAGCAGGTGTTTGAGAAGTGTCAGATGAGGGCACGCACAGACTGATCCCCCTCATGGGACAGCTCTCCCAGACTATCATGAGCAGCCATTTAGGGATTTTCAAATGGATTATAAATGAGCTGACACTCTCTCTGTGCAACTGGTTCATCTGCCTTAGCCTTTCCCTGATGAAGTGCTCTTGTATGCACATTAAAACTCATCTGGTTCCCAGCATTAACGTGGGGGCGGCAATTAACTCCAATGAAGGCTTCATTTAATAACAATTTCTTACACAACTAATGTCCACCAGCTTCACTACCCTGTGGTTCTCCTCACAGGATCCCTCAGTATGGCTTTTGCTGAGCAGTCTGGAGACTATGGCTTGTATATCTAAGGCTATAAAGATATAGACTCTTATTATGGGCAGTTTTTTGAGTATCTTCCATTGCCAGATCTGAGAAGCAAAACCAGACCCAACTTGTCCCCTTCCATTCATCAACTGAGACTGACCTTCACAGTAAGTCCCAGACCTTGTTGGAGGAAGGAGCATCTCTGGGGCACTGCGATGTCCAAGAATTATGATCCAATTCCCCATTTCTCCAGTGTCAACAAGAGCTGGCATTGGCTCCTTCTGCTCAACTCTCCCTTTGTTATTTTATTAGGTGTCAGAGTCAATGAACCGGAGAGAGCTGCCATCCAGCTTTCCCTGAGCTGTTAATCTTGCAGCCCATCCACCTGAATTATGAGGCTTGCTTCCTGTGTTTTACACAGTTATTTGTGATCTTAATTTATTTTAAAATGCTTGCTCAATCCTAATGTGTCCGGACGGCGGTAGCAAGCTGAGGTTATAATAGCATTTATCACTTAGCCTGAACATGGTGAGAGGCTGTGCTGGGCTGCATGCTGATAGCTCACTTGGGCCACCTAGGTTTCATTACCCACTTCTTAATGGGCCAGTTTGACATCTATTAGAGAGAAATCCTCTCAGAGTGAAACAGTGGCAAAGGAGAAATTCCAGTTATTCATTTTAATGAGAGACAAGGAAGAAACAATACAGGGCTTTGATGAAATACAACCCACTGCTTACTTATCCCATTAAGGCTACACAGCGCGGCCCCGTGGATATCCTGCCTTGAACCAAGGCCTGGCTCATAAACGACAGTTACTTCAGCAAAGATAAATCATCCCCTTGAGACATGACAGAGAAATCTCTGAGAAAGAAATCAGGTCATTTTCCCACATATCATTAACACATTAAGCACTGGCTCCTCCACAGCTGCAGTCTCTAGAACCTGAGGATGGCCTGGCTGGAGTTAGCAGTGGTTATTTGTTTTATGTGTATGGAGAGGGGAGAAGAAATTAAAAATGTGTGCAAGCACCAGTGTGTGTATATGTGAGGGACTGAGGGTAAACATCCACCCCCAGGTCTTCTCTTCACTGGGGAGCACAAATCTGCAGCCACCCAAAGACAGAGACAGGCTTGTCAGAGAAGATAAATGCATTAAAATATCCTGGAGAGGCTGAGGCAGCTCTTTGGACACCTCAGACACTCAAAGAGGTTGAGGTTGTCAGTGTGGTGAGCTGAGAGACCGGCTGCCAGCCCAAGGTTAAGTCCCAGATGAATTTACACATGATAATGAGCAGAACACTATCTTTCACTCCCCTAAGTCATATGCATGTTGTGAAAGACCTGGCATTCCTTGCTTACACTGGGATAACTACCTCTGCTCTCAGAAATCCCTGTGGACTCTGAACAAGAAGACAAATGAGGATGAAAACGGACTACACAGGTCTGAGAAAGTTATTCACAGCCCTACTCCTAACAGGGGTGTTACCTCCTAGGCACAAATGTCTGTTGAAATTGTTCTGTCTTTAATGTAGAAAAACACAATATTATCCCTCTTTTCCCTGGGAATGGATGCTTTTTACAAAACAAATAATCACAGGATCATGATTTTTAGTGTTCTTGCAAATGGCTTTATTCATATCTAAGTTTAATTCTTGCTCCAGTTATGTGAAGAAGTTTGAAAGGCTACTTCTCCTGTTCCTATTTGGAAAATTAGGTAATATTTTACTACAAAACTTAACTTTCTGTTAGACAAATAAGACTTAAAACACCCCCACATCATTCACCCTAGAAATCAGATATAGCCTGTAGGAAAGCCTGCAGAAAAGGCAAATTCACTGCCTAAGTCCTGTCAAAAATTTTGTTCAATTGCAGCTACTCCAGGGTCAGAGAGAAGACTTTACCTTGCAGAATAATCTGGTCTCTCCTTCTTGAGCATGACCTTTACTTTGAGGTTAAAACCTGCTACCTGCTTTGTTGTTATATGTAATAGAGTAGCACCCAGAGACATCCAACAAGGATGGATTGTGCTCATTGCTGAGCTGTGCAGCTGGTGAAATGGCAGTCCTTGCTCCAGACAGCGAGCAGCTGAAGTGTGAGACAGGAGATGACAGGTAGCTTAGACAAAGTGATGTGTGAAACACGAGGTAAGAGTGAGCTGGTTATGAGAAGTACGATAGCAGGAGTCACAGAGCACTGGCTGCATGGCACTGCAGGGCCCTTTCTAAGCCACATGGGACAGGAGTCCCAGTGATGGAGAAAGCCTTAGCCACAGGTGTGAAGGGGAAAAATATTAAGGCTGGAGTTGAAGAGACAAGTGTGGACTGAGGCCTGACCATGGGCTTGCATTTGTCTCCTGTCCACAAAAGTCCATATTCAGGACATAAGGAAAGCATGAAGGGAGGTATGGAGGAAAGAGGATAGGGAAAAATTGGGTCTGCACTACCAGGCAACCTGTCTAGATTGAGGATGAATAAGGCAGGGCACACAATCTAGCTGCTGAGTCCTCTGTTACACATCCCATCTGCCTTGTGGCCATGAGCTGACAAAACAGCCGGGAGCTGGCTTGGAATGAACCAGTCTCTCTCTGCAAGGCACAAAAGGAACTGGAAACATCCGATTCTGCTACAGCCTGGGTGCCCTGAGAGGATGCTGAGCTCCAGCCTCATCTGGAGACAGTGCTCCTGAGGACACTACAGTGATACCATAAAGCTTCTCCATGTCTGTCCTGCTGGCAGTGGTTGTGAGGACTTGGTGCAGCATATGGAGGCTGGAGGACCAGGAGCCTGGCAGTGCTGATTCACACCTCCACCCTAACTCACAGGAGGTGGGAAAACCAGAGAAAGATTCAGCAGAATAAGGAAGTGTCACGTCTTGTGCACGCTGCTTGGAAGAATTAGCACAAAGCAGACTTTTTGGGGAGTAAGGGGGTGTATAGGGTTCAGCAGAGGAGTCAAGCAACTAGGGAACATCAAGCAGTAGAGCTCACTCAGCATAAATACATGGGATCTCCTAGTAAATGACTTTACAGTTTCCACAATAACACAATGGAGAAACGCCTGCAAGCTCAGCAGCCTGCTGTGTTACAAACACACCACAGCCAGTGAGACATGGATCAGACAAGAATGGGGAGGAGAACTCCTTCAGCAGAAACAACCCTTCCCATTCTGCATGCAAGAACCCTCCCCTAGAGGACCTGCGCTAACACAACCTTGCTGAGGATGATGTTCAGACGCTCAGATTCACAGTCCACCACCACCAGCCTTTCTTTCTTCTTCTCCAGCTCCTGGAAAAGCACACGGTAGCCCTCTTCTGTGGTCGTCAGGATGTTGACAGCTGTCACCTGCCAGTTCTTCTCAGCTGCAGTATCCAGCACTTTCTGTAGGACTGACAATCCTGCAATGGGAAGAGAGGGGGAAGAGGACAGTAGGGGAAGGGCTAGGTTTTAGTCATACAATGGCATCTTTCCATCCCTCTGACAGCCTGTGTGGCTGCCTCAGACTGGTCTGGGTACAACATCACAAGAGCACAGCAGGTCTACAGAGAGCAGCGAATAGTCCAGCATCTTACCCAAGCACAGCTGGGCTAGAATTTATGACTCCTACTTTTTCTATCCCAGCACAGGAAAACAGGATGTTTCCAGGCTGAGTTTTCCTTTGTAATCATCAGATCGGTCTCGTTGATCTGTCCCTGCCGTGGGATTCAGATAAGAGCTCTAATCTAATCCTTTTGTCTGTCACTACCCAAATCACTTGATTTCTTTGGGCCATAGTTCCCTTCTCATCTTTGATCTGTTTAGGCTTTACCCTCCTAGGGCTAGGGATACCCTCAGTGATCCCAATACACAATCATATTCAGCATCCCTGTATCTCTCGGCAGCATCTCATCACAAAACATCATTATTTTAAAAAAGATCTTGCCTAAATTACACACACAGCCTTCCAGAGGGAATACACGTAGTCAGCATTGCTCTGGAGTCCTGCTAGACAACCCTGCCTACTGCAGGCCTTTTGGGATACTCAGCATGCCCATGCCTCACGACAACAGAAAGCAGGGTTTTTACGCCTTCTTTTTGTCTCTTAGGGTCATCCTGTCCCTGCAAGGGCTAATAATAACTTCCAGGACAGAGCTGTGAATCACCCTTACCTCTGCGCTGTCCTCCATAAGTCCATTTTGCTCTCAGTCTCCAAGTCTGGAGCTTTAAAGGCATCTGAGAGCTGGGGGAAACTGAATCACAGAGCAATGAGGTCTCTAGCTCTGTTCATGGTTTAGAAACTTAGATAATATCTTCCAATAACCCAGCAAAGGCTTCTGTTATTTTACATAAACAACTGACACTCACTAACACAGGGAACTTGGGGTTTTCCAAGCTACCTGCCCCAAACACACACATGTATCACAGCTGGATATGGGCTCAAGCGAGACCATGAGTAGCTGCTGCTTCACACTCATCAACATGGGACTCAGAGGCCTTGAGATGGTCAGACCTGAAAATGGGACCTATTCAACACAATTTCCCCATTTGGAACTCAAACCACTTACACATTAAATATTTCCCTCTTGTTGGTCAGAACAGACATACTGGGTCAGGCTAATGGTTCATCTTGATCAATGCCCACCTTCAGCAACAAGTGTTATTTGGAAAAATAGAGAACAGGGAAGGCATAATATGATCCTTCCTTTAGCCACCCTCTTGGCCTCCAGCAACCCACAATAAGGGAACTTCTTGATGCAAAGGCTCCACCTAGACCACTATATTTAACTGACTGGTGACTCTTCATGTGTACTTCTGACTTACCCCTGTCAGCATCATAAATGTACACAAACTTCTGCCAGCTGTAGTGCTCAATGACACTGATGAGGGCATCTTGAAGCTCTGGGCGAAGCTGGAGAACAAACTGGTTGGATGTTTCGACGGGGAAGCTCGGTGTTATGAAGCAGACGTGGAGAGCCCCGCAGAAAGATGTGAGCATGTTGACGGTCCTCCTCTCGTAAAAGCCAAAGATGGCATAGACACCCTTGGAGAACTGCGAGCAGACTGGAGGAGCAGAGAGAGAGGTCATGAGGGCAGGACAAGGAGGTTCCTCAGGGAAATCACCAAAATAAACCTTTTTCCTGAGATAAGCTGCAGGGCCTCTGGACTAGGTCATTTTCTCTGAGGCCTGTGGGTCGGTGAACACAACCTGTGGCCATGGGGTGCTCTTTCCAATCTCCACAGACCTGTTTTACCTTTAACAGGCAGAAGGGACACAGAAGAATGAATTCAGTATCCTCAGGGCTCTGCTGAAGATTTTGCTGATTCTGGGGTAAAATGTGTTATCTGAACAAGGGAATCTCTGAGTAGAAAAGCACAGTGGCTCGCCAAGACCTGCCTCCATGGGATGGCAGCTGTCTCTGACCCCTGGAGCTTCTTCATTATGGGTTCGAATGGCTGCAGCTAGAGCTTGCTATTGCAGCCCCAGATGCATTCAAGGAGCAGAAGGAAAGCATTTGTGGCTTTGTGGCCAGTGACTTCCGGAGGAAACCATGGGTTTGACCTCAGAATTTGAGACCATGCTGAGACAGCATCTCAGCAAAGGTTCACCTAGGTTCAATACTCCCATAACCCAGCTACAGGGAAGTTTGTTCCTGGGCATGAGCTGCTGGCATTGAGGTCAGAGTCTCTGACACCAGGGGTGCCTTGGTACGCAACCAAGGGTTCATCTGTGTGCTCATTTCTAGTTTCCTCACAAACCCATGGTGGGACTGGGAGGTTTCCATGACTATGGTCTGAAGGTGCATGCTGGGTTCTCTGGCAGATATTTGTGTCTGATCCTAGCAGCTGGCACTGTGCTGCACAGGGAGAGCTCTTTTAGGTCAGTACCCTTCTCAGGAGAGCACTTAATGAGATCGTGGGAACTGCTGAAAAAATGCCTCAGGACCTCAGTGAGACAGAGAGAGTTCACACCTCAGGTTGTAAAACTTAGCCCCTGAGACAGTCAGACTCGTTTAATATCATCCATCTATGGCACTTCCCAAGTTACCATCAATAAATCTCCAAGCCGGGGGTGGTGGCAGTGACAGCGTTTTCCCTGTGTCAGAACTCCTGGCACTAATGTCTCCTCCTGTTGTCACTCTGACTCTGAAGACCTTTGGCTGTGACATTTATACTGACTCAACACTTCACGTATCACTTGCCAGCCCCCCCCCCCCCCCCCAATAGAGCACAGGGTGAGAAGCAATGTGACATTTTTGGGGTCCCCTGGCAAGCAGTCTCCACTGCTTGGGAATCCCTCGACCTGGTTTCTGCTGGTAGCTGCCAGTACCAAACCTTCTGCAAGTGTGGCATGGAAACATGAGCTTACAGCATCCTTAGCTGGCTATGTTCCAAGCTATGTTCCTCCAGCAGAGACCAGAAGTCATCCCTGACTCGCGTACAACCATTCTGGGTAAGATTACCTTGTTTCTCACTTCTCTACTGCCAGCATCAAATATTCAGAGGGAAAAGCCAGCAATCCTGCTTCCCACTGTGCAAAGCGAGTCTCCGCTCCCATCTCACCACCAAAACAAAGCAGCCAGATTTTTGAAACAGCACAGGGTGTAGAGAGTTGAGAACTGAATTCTCATGACACTGGTGAGAATTCTTCCTTCCTCTTGGAGTTAAGCCCAGGTTTTGGACATCAAGCCCGGCAATTTGTCCCCAGGTCACCCATCCTCTTTTCACCACCCGGAGTCTGTGGTCTCTCATACCTCAGTACCCTCCTTCCACAAGGGAATACTTATTTCTGCAGGGCATGGACTTCTTGTGAAGCCTTGAACCATGATGGAAATAAAACCCTCTTTTTATTTTCAAGTCAGTGTGTCTCTTTGCAATCAGCGATTGTGCCTGTATCAGCTGGAGTCACTGCCCTCATCATGGGACTGACACATTCAGGATGAAAAGTAGCAGACACGGATAGAAATAGTCTGAACATCACTTCCATGTGACTGGACCAGTGGGTCTAATGAACAGTGCGATGTACCATATGTGAGAGATCAGAACATGATCTCTGGAGACACAGGCTTCAGGCTCACCGATTGATTAAAGTGGCATTCTCAGGGCAGCTGAACGACCCAGCACAATTAATAATCCAGACAATAAACTTAGCTGGCTTGTTTTGGTTTGTTTCAGGCAAGTCACGGCTTCCTTGAATTTTATTTTCTATTTGAAATGCAACTATTATTTTTTTTTTAGGTTTCTTTATTATTTTTTTTAACTCTGTGGCTCTGTCACGCTCAGGCAGCCCTCCTACACTGTTCTGAGACAGTCATCAATCCCAGCATTTGAAAGAGATTGCACCAAAGACGACTGGGAGAACAAACAGTCTTTATCATTAGTAAGTTTGGAGAGAACCCTGGCTCGCTTTGTACTTTCAGACTAAGAGGGGCCATGGACAAGGCAGATAATTTGGAAAAAAAAAAAGACTTGCAGAGGGTTATCACCCGAAGAACAGCAAAGAAACTGTTGTGTCAATTAATCTGGAAAAATGAAAAGAGTGAGAACTGCAGCCACCTTTCTGGGACTGAACATAATGCAAAAGCAGCAGCTTCAAAATAGTTTAAAACTCAGGGCTGTTTTAACTTTCAAATATTCCAAATTAATTTACCCAGTGAAACTGAAAAGAAGATACTTGTCATTTATTTAATTCACTAAGAGATAGCTGGAATTTCTTTATATTTGTTTTAATTGTTTTATTAAGCAAATTTATTAACAATTGTGTTCTCATTTGATTGCTCTGCAAGTTCCTAATAACATACTATTAAGAACTGTAAACCTTAACCAGAGGAAGCAAACAATTTAAACCCTCCTTGTTTTTCTACTGGAGAGGAAGCTTATCAGTTCCTCAGCAGACACTAGCCTCTGGCTGATGCTTTTCTAAAAAGATCAAGAAACATAAAAGGGATAAAGATCATGCTGGAGTGGAAGGTCCAAGGAGTTGAGCTCTTCTGGTCTATTGGCTGGTGATAACCTGTTAACAGATGGATGGCCACAGCCCAGCTTTTCCTATAAAAGAGAGTTGCACCAATCTGGCAAGTAGCTCTAGCAGCTGAATTTGAACAGTTGAGCCTCTGAAGCTCATACTTGCAGGTGGGAAATTGGGTGAAATGCGACATCATTTCTGGCTGGGACATTCCCAGTGTGTGCTGCACCAAGCACCATGGGCATCCCATTTCCCTCCTCCTCCAGGCACAGGATCTCTTACTGAGGCTGCTCTCTAGTGTCATTCCACAAATAAAATTAGGTAAAAGCAGAGGCATTAATTTGACTGTCACCTGGTTACACTGGAAAGACAACCCAGCAACAACAGTCTGCTCTTTGGACACAACTCCACGGTTACTGTTGCAGCCAGGTGAGGTTGGAGATCCTCAGACTGTTCTAAAAACACTTCTAACTTACAGTAAAAATCAAAATAGCTTTGTAAATAAGTCAAAAAGTGACTGATGTGGTAGAGCAAGCAGGAGAAGGTCTCCCCTCAAAATACATCCCCACAACTTAAAATAGCACATTTTGTCTTCAGAAGAGGAAAGAAAAAGAGAAGTTTCAAGTTCACAAAAATTCTGGGGGGAATTTTTGGCTAAAGGTCTCAACCAGACACAGAGAGACTTTTGCATTTAGAAGGGACAGAGATAATTTGGAGCTGGAGGTTTGGTCTGATCTGTGTGAAAGGCAGATGTCAGATATAACAGATATCTCATTTGGATTTCGGTAAAAGTAGAAGGGAAACCATAAAGTTTCTCTCAGAAATGGTCAGCATAAAGAGGGACTGAGGCACTGGAGAGAGGAAGAAAAGCAAATGGGCTGCACAGAAGGATGGGAATGAGGATTTGGTCTTCAGGAGTGAAAATGTTGAAATTCTACTGAGAATCTGCAAACAGGACTGCAAAAAGGGAACTGCTCCCCACAGACACAGCTGGAGAAGCCTGGTAGGAGATCCTGGCAACTGCTCATCTGCCGTTTCCTTTAGAAGCAGAATTTTCACCATTTCACTGAGTTTAAGACTAGAATGGGACATTAGATCATTTCTAGTGACTTTTTGTACCTCATGGAGCATTAAGTTTCACCCAGCTACCCCTGGAGGGAGCCAATAATATGGTTTAGTTGACTCTCAGGAGACTCAACTGCTGCATGCCTCTGCCAGAGAACAGAAGTGCTAATACCCAAAGCCACAAGAGCAGTAAAAAAAACGATTAAACTAAATATCCCCAGATGTTCCCCACAAATGACTCATGTTCTCTGTTGCAGAAGGAGACAAAAAAACAGATGGTCCCTGTCAGATCTCAGAGCCCTTCACGACCCTGGAGGATGTCTGAGGAGCATCTAGGAAGGAAGACACAGCACCCTCTCCAGGAAAGCTGAATGCTGCTGAACTGTAGATGTTGTGAGGATTTTGAGCAAACTACTCTTCATAGCCCAAGCAGTCAGGAAAAGAAAAGGGCAATTTGGAAATGTAGACTCTAAGACAAGAAGTCATCTTTGAAACCACCCAATCCAGTGATTACTCCAGAAACCAGTTTAACAATCACAAGATTTTTAAAAATCACAAGATTTTTAAAAATCACAAGATAAATGTGGCTAGACTTTGAATGAAATAAAATAGTCAGCTCACTCTATTGTCCTCTGTAAGCTATTGAAGATTAGCACTACAATGCCTGCAGCCCCAATATCCATGTGGCACATCCTTCATCTACCCAAACCTCCTGGGACACAGAATCAAAACCCTCACTTGAAGCAAAACACACTCATTGACAACAGTGGTGTCAAGGAGCAGTTCCCACATGCTTTTCTTTGCTCACTTGGAGTATCTGTGTGCACATGTGTGAAAGAGGAGGGGGGACATGCATGCGTAATTTATTTTTAGCATGCCCTGCCTGGAGGCGACCATCACACAGTGATGGAGAACCTGACATCAGGTTGGTGAAGCCGGTGGAATCTCGATGAAAAAGCGTTAGTGTCTGCTTCAATTAGGATCAGCTCAGCTTTCCTCCCAAATGTTTGTCCTCACAGCTCTCCAGTGTGGCGTAGGTGCCAGAGCGCATCTCTTCAGCACATCCCAACGACAGAATGTTCCCACAGATTTTTCTAGCAGGGGAAAGCCAAACATTCTACACTCCCCCATCACTTCACGCATGTATTTAGTTGACAGCAGATATGTCCCACATATTGATCAACTGTAAATCAGGCTGATGTGATATCACAAGAAATATATGTTTTCAAATATATAAAAGACACAGAATTGTGCTCCTTCCCATCATTTTCCTGCACTGCTGCTCTGACCGTCTTGGAAGCTGGAAAATGGTGTTGATTTTTACATCAAGATCTACTTTTCTTCCCTCATATTTAACAATAATCTATGAGTAAGAGCTGCTCATAGCTGTTTATGCTGATAGCTTCAATTTTTTTAGTTAAGTTGGCCTGCCTGACAAATACATCTTGGTTTGCTTGGCTAACAAATGATAGGTTTCCCTTGAGATCAAATTGGATTTGGGATACTTCTTTCTCAGATGCTGCTGAGTTTAAGAAAACAGAAATAGCATGGTGCTTTTGTCAACAAAAATTAGCAACCTGGACTCTCAGTTGTTTAAGTGCACTTCTGAATTATAATTGTGGTGGTGGAAGATACAGCCATGGGAAGTTGACTTTAACCTGTCTGTCAAAGGGACCAGTTGAAAAATCACAGCTCTTCCACTTACGTACTTCACATCTTGAAATCCCTTATTCTTTTTCTGCTAGAGGCTCAAGCCCATCTCAAGCAGCATTCAGACTTCACAAAAGCCCAATCCTTCTGTGGTTAGAATTAGATAATTTTTCTAATAGGGACAAGTTGGCTAACGAGGGTCCTGTTTCAGGTTTGTTATCTAATCAAGACTTGGATCTTTGCTTGTGAGGTGGAGGAAGGTAACTGCCTTTCTCTGAGCCCTGACTGTTCCAGTCCCTCAGGTCAGAGACTGCCTCTTGCTCCATGCTCATATAGACCTAAAATATGACTATTCTGAGCTTGAAGCACTGATGCCATGCTATCAAGCTATGTAAGGTTCTTGCTGTCTGCTGCCTTCATCTCTCCAGTGTCTCACACCAGAGCCACCGCTTTTTCACAGCACTCCCTGCTTTCATAACTTTTAAAACAGAAAAGGCATGCAGAAGGGCTTTGGTGCCTGGAAACAATTCTGCATTTTTCAGCTCTAATAAAGGATCTGACTTTTCCACCTTGTCTCATTTTTAAAATGGGAGTCTTTTAAAGAAGTTTCTCTTTTCCTACGTGCTAGTCTGGTTATTTTCTGGAGCACATCTCTCTGTCAAACCATGGCAAGCAAACTCAGCTGGGGTACAGTCTTCTGAGATAATTTTATGCCACATTATGTTGTTAAAAATCATCCTATTTAGTTAATGAAAAGTACATCTCCTGCTCCTGGAGCCCAGGAATGGCTCACCACAAAGAAGCAAGTAGAAGACGCTGGCCATGCTTGGTGGCCTTGGAGCAGCTGAAGCTTGACAAAACCTGTTACTATCTCCGGCCCACAATCCTCACCTCCAGCTTCCCTGTAGCTCTCCTAGAAGGAGGGGTGATGCTTTATAGGGTCCCCAGCTGCAGACAGATGTTGCTATGGGTCCTATGGGCTCTGGAGGACCAGCTACCCCTGATCTCACCTCACCTCCTACAATGAAATAGAAAACCCAGAATTTGCTCTCACTGAACTCTCCATGTCTGAAGTGGAGTCATATATATTAAAGCAAGATTACTACAAATGAACAAATAACAATGATATCATAAAAGGAGGCGGTGGATGAGGGTTGAATCAATTTTGCTTTTGCTGTTGTATTAGTTGGCCTTTTGTATTACATTGGTCCTCCTGCAGATAGTACTATACTAGGAAAACTGAGTACCATATCACAGTGCAGCTTTCTGCTGGGGAGCATGAACAACGGAGGAAAAGAACAAAGCACCAAAACCACAGCATGTTAATACAGTACATAACACGCTGCTCTTAGGTCAGCACAATGTTTAATTCTAGGCTCTAAGAGCCTAGATATTATTAAAATAGAGTAAAAAGAGGGGAGTGAGGGGTGGGAGGGGAGAAGATAAGCAGAAGCAGAAAGTAAATGTGTCAGATAAAGAAGAGCTCACTGCAGATGAAATGCATTTTGTCGTTAATAGCTTCTTTTCTTTCCCTAATACATTATATCTCTTCATGGCAGTTCTAGACATTAAAGCTTGTGAATGTCTTCAGTGCAAGCTTCAGGTTCTGATGAGGATTTTGTAAGTGCTTGCCTTGAAACTGGTTGCAGGTCACAATGCAAAAACTAGACTATAGACTTTCCCTGGAAAAGTCCCAAAATTTTCTGTGCTTTTGCAGATGTGCCAATTTGGAAGCCAAACTGATGTCTCAGTCTCTGACTGCCCTGTGACATTCCTGAGACTCGTGTTGTTGCCTTCTATTGAGAAAACAGTATTTTGCTAAATTTTCTTAGCTGTACCGTTTCTCATTTTTTGAGGATTATTTCCTGCTCATAATAATGTCTCCATTAGCCCTTCCCTGAAGTCTGCTCCAGGTATGGAGTTCAGTTATGATACATATACTCCTTCTTTCAGGTTTGTAACAAAGGTAGTATCCAAGACCATTTTAGCTGCAGCTCTGTATCAGCCTCCCTCCCTGCCCTCTCATCTCAATACCTTTTAATTTTTCATCACAATCCTACCTTGTGAGGCTTTGGCCATTTGTAATCTATAGGATTACGGTCTTTTGGGCCACTGGATTCTATGTTTTAAATTATAGCATCAGGACCATATTTAGTGATTTGGCAGGCAACTGAAGAACAGACTGACTTTCAACAGGGTCATTTCCATGTAGAGACATGACAATGCATTTATCAGCAAGATGGGCAGTCAGAGCAGCTGTACTTGGAGAAGAGGTCTGAGTAGAAAGGTCTCATCCGGTGACCAGTGACAGCAGGAGACCAGGTGGCCCAGCAGATCTCCTGCAGTCCTGAGTCTACACATGGTATTTTCTGTGCCTGTTTTAGGATCTCAGCCAACACTTGGAAGTGTCAAGCTCTGACCTGCATACAAAGCTCCTCTTTCTGCTTCTAACAGTTCTCATGGTGGCTTTAAACATTTCCCTTCTCAGACACTGAGCTTTCACAAGCAGGATACACGACACATACAGAAAGCATAAGCCTGTTTGAGAATGACAAGTCACACAGAGCTGTTCGGATCACAACACCTGGACAACTACACACCAACGCTCTCACATCAGTGATGATGTGATCTCATGCCCTGAGCCTGCATCTCCTCACACAGTCAGAGGTTAGCACCTATAATCCCTTCTCCTTTCTTCCTCTCTCTATTTTTCCACTCCTGTTTCTAAATTTCCAACTTTTAATTGTTTTGTGCTACAGTGCATAAAACCTTATCCTTGCATGCTGCTGAACTAACACAACGAATTTTAAGGCTTTTTTGATAACAGACTGAAAATTAACAACTTCATTTATTAACACTCCACCTTTTCCTATTCAAAGCAGTTAGAACCCGACAAAACACACTTGCATGCATGCACACCCTCTGCAATCATCCTCCCATGGTCTGAAACATTGCCTGGGTGTATAATTATATTCAGGTGCAAGCACTGGGTTTCTTGGTCCCAAGTGTCAGAACTGGAATGCTCTTCAGCCAACACAGTCAGCTGCAGCCAGGCAAAGCAGGCATTAAACTCTGTAAAGTCAAATTGGGTTGATCCTGGTGTGCCCAGCTTTTCATCCTTGCTTTGGATGTATATGATAAGAGACCTTTATATTTCCTTAAACACTGTCTCCTTTTCCTGATAGTGATTTTTTTAAATTGACAAGAAAAACCCCTAAACAACCCTCTTTTTAAACTCCAGGGGTGTGTTTCCTTTGAAGAAACATAGGGATGTGCCATAACCCATACAATTACATAGGATGTGTAGGCATTATTATTAATTCTATTTGGCTCAGAATTACGTGTATCCTGTTGTCCCCCACACATGGGCACCTGCTATAGATGCAAGTGTCACTCTGCATGTGTTTGTAGGATGCCTGGCACAATGCTACGAGGCCTCTGTGAGGTACTGCAATGTATACATGCTAAATAGCAATAAAACAGGACACTGAATAGCAGCCTCAGAGTAGAGAATTACCTTCCCAGCAGAGAGGAGAGAAGTGATATGGCTGGCTCACCACAGGAAGCAAAACAAAGGATAAGGAGGGACTTCAGTGAAGAGCCAGAAGAATTTTCCCTTTGATCTTTTTGGTAGAGATGATGCCTTGTGTGTGCTCTACCTTAAGATATCTCCCATCCTAGGAGGGACATTGGCTGATACAGTCTGTCAGAGGGCACAGAGGATGTTTCCCTCCCGTCGTAAGTTCTTGATGGCTTTTCTGACATTACCTGACTCTTTGCTTATTTAAAAATAAAAGGCAGCAGACAAAAAAGCACTGGGTACATTGTGTGAGGAAAGCACCTGCCAAGCTCACCTCTCCACAGGCTTACAGTCTCACTGATCTGGGCAAAGAAGGAAAAACTTGCACTTATTCAGGACAAAGCATTCTTCTTCAAAGAAAACCTCTCAAATACAGAACAGAGCATCTTGTCCTTTGGGGCCTGAAGTGGGAAGAAGCACTTAAACCCACCAGCCAACACATTATTTATAAACATTCATGTTTTCTCTAAGTTTTCAAGGCTACATTACAGGTATCTGCTGAGCTAGCAAGGCAGATGCTCCAAAAGCTACATGTGCCATTGCTGCTCCAAACCTGCCACCTTTTCTGCAAATACTGAAGCCATTTGAGTCTTCCGAAAAGAGAAGCAACAAAGGTATAAACCCAGTAAACTACACCTAACACACAAGGGTTAAACCTCTAGACCATAACCCTTATGTCTTACCCAGTTGTATATTACATTCACCTAAGGTCTGTGAAAGCACAAATGGTTTTAAAACTCCATTTAAGACCTCAGCAAGGGCTGAGTTAGGTGCAGAATGACAAGATCCTTTGACATCTGAGAGTGCTGGCTTTTGTGGGCTTAAGTGTCTCCCTAGGTGGTTCTTTGCTATAGTCATTTCTTGTACAGTTTTATTTTTCCTTTTCACATTAATGTTCCATTCCATTGTGCTCATAGCTTTCTTCAGGCCTACTTAATGTCAGGGGGAATATTACCATTTCTTCCCTGTCATTAGAACAGCTTTAATCCTGTCTGCATTGCGAGGGCAATAAATGATAATAGCTACCACATTTTTATTTCTGCAGTGCCTCTGAGCACCAGGTTTTTTGAAAAATCCCATACAAACAAGTTTAAGCTTGGGATCTTTTAAACTCAGTGGGAGACTGTGTTGTCTGGGGAGCAGGAACACAGAACTGTGACAGATGGCAAGATTTGGACCTATGGTTTGCAATTTTATGGTCTCTGGTGAAAACTCTGTGTGAATAGCTTGTTGTGGGTGGTGGAACAAACAGTTTACATGAAGTGCATCTAGCTGGTGTGCCCAGATGGAGCTTCTACAGAGAGGTGATACTTGTTACACCAGGGCTGCAAGCAGCTGTAGAGGGCAGCTGTAGAGGGAGTGGTATGAATGCTGGGGAAGGGGGACCTGGGAGAACTCCACTCTCTGCCCTGCTGCTCCAGCAAACCTGTGGATAGACCTGGAGCTCCTGTGTAAACGTGACCCAAAATGCCAAATATGAGCCAAGGAACTGGCTACATAGCATGACCTTTACTGGAAATGAAGTGGAATCCAAGATTTTCCTAGAAAATCTTGAGTAAAATCTGTGTCATTTTACCAGCATGACAGAGATGACTTTTACAGCTACAGACTTTTCCTGAACCTGCACTTGACTCCATAGAAATCATTTTCCAGAAGAAGCTGGTTCTGTGAGGATATGAACCTCGTAGGACCAAGGGAATGACCAAGAGGTGGGAGAAGCTGTTCAGCCTATCACCAATTATATACAACCACCTTGGATGCACACCCTTTGCTTAAATCACGCTTTGGCAATGAATTCCCATTAATATTAGTGGCACGTGGCATCAAATGCTCAGACACAAAGCATTATAATAACATGTTCTAGAGAGACAATAACTTTGGGAAAGGCTTTTCTACTAGAGCTTCATGCTTTCGCAGTAATGATTTATGCTAGTGAAAAATACTGAGTCATCTTCTTCACATAAAGGCCAGTGAAGATACCAGGAGCATCTCAGTTATTCTCAACAGCCTACTCTGCCAACAGGACTGAGAAAATGGTCTGGAAAAACGGGATGTGTGTCTTAGGGAGAAGAACGTGGGAGCATCCTTAACATTAGGAAAACACCGAGATCTCTTTCTGACGTGCCTGGTTACATGCAAACACCTTCTCCTACAATTTCAGTTTGGGAGAATGTTTAAGCTCTTGAAGAAAGGGATTCTCTAGTGAGCTGCAGAGAGCCAGAGAGCTCATGTAAAACATTCTGCATAAATTCAAATCATGGGGAGGCCAGATGGAGCACAGGAAGGGAAGTTATTAGGAACTTGGGGTCCTTCATCATTCAGGAGCAGTGACACCACACATACAGAAGCAACTTTGGTCTCGAGCAGTTGCTCAGTGTAAACCAGAGACTATGACATGATTTAGGCAGCCACTGAGACAGCCCCACTGCTTCTCAGCAGAAATTTTACCTGTCAAATATTATTTAGACAGAATAGCTGCAGCAGACAGGAGGATGTTAATTTGTACCGCTTTTCACAAGCATGAGAGAGACTCGCTATTCACCAGATGTTGTTCAAACCTTCTGCTGACATCACAGGGAGATGTCTCTGATGAAATACATTTCTCCATGAAAGCAGAGTCACTGGCCACCCTGGGTCACACAGACCTTGACAGAGAGACGCCAGGTTCACTGGGTTTTCAAGGAGTCAAAACAGTCCTTGGATTTAGCAAATATTGTGCAAGACAACTGAGCCATGGAGAGCTTCTCACATCAGGTGCTAGATTTGCTGCCTACATGGAAAACTGGGGAAACTACACTGTGTAATGGACTCTAACAGTACATCTAAAGGGAGCACATGGATGGCTAAAGGTATAATTGACCTAATAACAGCACCATTTATTCCAGAAGTCTCCAAGGGGAAAGGCAAGTGGAACTGCCATCTAAAAGAGAAGGTTGCCAGGGCAGATGTTGCTGCCATCAGTGGGCAGAAGAATAATGAAGACTTGGTCTGGAAGAAACAAGGCAAAAAGAAACATTCCTGGGGCAGATTCTCTTGGCATGCACAAGAAACCAGGGATGCAATGTAAAAGTTTGTGTTTTACACCTCTGGGGTCGTTCTACCTAAACCAGTGAGGGCTGTGACTTTCTTCTTTCTGTACTGCAACCCATTTTAGGTGCTGAATGCGGCTCAGAGGAGTGTCTTGCCTTCACTTTGAGTTCCTGACCCTCCTGTTAGACAACAGATTAATTTCCCTGTGAGAGAAATTATTTTTGGCTGACTATATTTAACATGGCAGTGAACATCTGCATTCATCTTTCCTAAGTATTTGTTCTGATCATTCCCCTGCACTGCTAGTCCTGACGGTAGAGTGGTGTCACTTGAGAGCCTTAGAAGCATTTCCAAAATGTGCTTAAATGGCTTAGTTGACTACCACGTCTCTTTTAAAGAAGAGAATTTGGGATGATCTGAAGGTGATCTGGGATCTCGACACACCAGGAATCCATACGGTGAAATAAAACCTTTGAAAATTGGGCCTCAATGTATGGGTTCCTATTGGGCCTTTGTATGTGGGGAAAGGATGTCTCATGTGATAGCTTTTATCAGTGTCCTCTTGAGGTCTGATGTTTTCCCAACTTTGTCTGTGGAGCACGTCTAGACTGGAAGAACGGGGATGGCATGTGGAACAGGTTTGGTTGACAGAGTTCCACTGAGCATGTGCACTTCACACAGACCCAATGGCTCAACTGTAAAAGTGTGGCTATTATACACTTGCATCATACTGTGAAATTAGTTCTTAAATCTTCCATGGAAAGACTGGAGTAACGAGAAAATCATCCACTTTGTGCCTGGTTAGAAAGAGTAGTCTATGCAATGTAAGTATGATAGTAAGACATTATTTCAGTGTAGAAAAGTTGTCCACATTATAGTCTCCCTGGTAACTACAAGGAGGTCAACAGAATTACACTGGGTCTAAGAATGGTCTATTTTTGTCAGCTGGGAAACACAACTTGTTTCCTGAATGAAGCTGCAAGGATACAGGACCCGATTTGCGTGTGCAGTCAGCTGTGACTTGCTTGTAAACTATACTTGCTTCATGTCTGCTTGAGCGTAGGTCGCCAAGGTCCTCCTCAGACGCATCCTCGGGCATGAAAGCAAAAGGAGTTTGTTATAAAAGACCTTTAAGAAACTTCTCCTGACATCCTTATTGGAAAATCCTTCAAAGCAAAGGTATGGGAAATAACAGAAACCTGAGGAGATGTGAAAGCTGGGAGGGGGAAGGGGAATGGGGAAAAGGAGATGCAAGCGTGAGGTTCATTGGTGGGGGAACAGCTAATTTAATTTCAAAATCAATTGGAGCTTTAAAAGAGAAAAACAGGATGAAAGAGATTGTGAAGGTAGCTGAGTGCAGGAGCATTGAGAAATCCAAAGGCCAGGTGCCTATTTCTATAAGGTCGGGGAGAAAAATGGGCTTTCAACTTCTGGGTCACTCTGTCATTTCTCTCTCTGAAGGGACAAACAGTAACACTATGTTCTTCTTTAATCCTGTCTAGTCTTAGTTAAGAAGGGTTATTTCAAACCTCACAGGCTGAAGCCTAGCAGACTATCTTCCATGAAGATTTTTAACCTCATTCTACAGCTGGACAGCCTGAGGCAGCCACCCATGCGAAGCCACACAATGATTTTAGGGAGGGACCCAAGTGCCCTCACACAAGCCCCTCTTTGTCAAGAGATGACATGAAGAATGGGCCCATTGTAGTGTTTTTCGAGTAGGATGCTCACAATTCACCAGTGAAATGCAATTCCCCAGTGGATGGTGCCTGCTCCACAGTGCACTCCCTGTCCCCATTTGCTCTTCTCGCCCATCCTTTCAGAGGAGGGAACACGCTGACAGCAGAACAAGGCAGCACTGCAATGGGTGTGATGCTCCTCTCCAAGCACACACAGACTTGGCACCTCACCCGAGGCTTGGGGATTTAGTGATCAGCTGTTGAGTGGGCACTTTGAAATGGAGCTCATGTACTGGCTTTAACCCTAAACCCATTGCAATTTCTCTGACAACTCAACCTTATCCACCCAGCTGATTCATGCTGGGCTGAAGGTTTCTAAAAGGAAGAAGGACAACATGACCTCTTGCCTGAAAGACTGGAAACCTTCCCAGAACAAAACCATGTCCCGCCAGATGATTCTTGTTTGGCTCTATCTGGGCGACTTCATGATTTATTAGCTTTTAAAAACCAGAAGGGCTATCTAATCATGATGGCCATGCTTGACTGCCAGAACAGCACAGAACTGGGTGCCCAGCTGGTGGCTCTTGAGCAGAACTACTGCCATGCAAAGACCCTATCTCTATCATCTCTATATTTAAGGATTGTGCTTCTGCAAAAAATTTTCTTTGGTACTAATAAAGACTCTTCTCTTCTGGTTGGAAGGCTCATACTTTAGTTTTTAGCCATAAAATCTTATATTTGTGCAGCACTTAGCACTACGGGGAACCTCAGACTGCAGCTGTTCGGTTTTTAACCTTCTTCCTTAAAGAATAAATATATTATTGAAAGCTACAAAACTACTAGCCAGGCTTTTGGTGATCTTCCATTAAACAGAAAGCAAACATTCAAACGGTCTACTGGACAAACAAAGGATCAAGTTTTTTGAAGAAAAGTTACCCTAGACATGCCAGCTATTTTAGTTCATTTTATCATAGAAGGTTCAGTAGGCTTTACTTTTAGTGTCTCTGAGATGAAACTAATACCAATGGAACAGATCCAATTCAGAAATACTGCAGACAATAAAGCTAGCTGAAATTTTTCATCAGTTTTTTCCCCTCTGAATGAAAACTGAGGTTTTATCAAAAGTAGGAAATTGCTGATTTTGACCAAACACCCTGATTTTCCCATGGAAAAGCAGAAGGTGGAAAAAGGTTCAGTGTTAAGTCAGAATGTTAAAAAAATATAAGTGTCAGGGTGCTATCAACCCTCCACCCCTTCTCTGGATCATAAATCATTCTAAACCTGCTTCCTTTATCGTTTCCACCTAGAAGTGGTACCATGCTGGCAGCCAGCTGGATGAGCAGGGATAAATCTGAGGTGAGAGGTGGAGAATGTGGGGTCAATGGAAATGTTGCCAGAATTCACACTCAGCTGTGGGTGAGAAGCTTAGCCACTTCCAGGGCCCTGTCTCCTGAGAAAAACACATTAAAACTACATTTATCCCTTACCAGAGCAACCTCTGCTCAGCACAGCACATACCCTTTGTCCTTCCCTGCTCACAAGGTGACAGGGTGCTTGGAGATGTGGTTTAGTGGTGGACTCAGCAGTGCTGGGTTAGTGGTGGGACTTGGTGATCTTAAAGATCTTTTCCAACTGAAACGGTTCTATTATTTTCCCCTGTGCTGCAGTGCATCTGAGCTGTCAGCTCTCTCCCCCCCACTGCCATCCTTCCCTTTCTCCGACAGGTCCAGCAATCCCTTTTACTGCACTACAGCTTCAACCCTGCTTTGTCACCCACCCCTGAGCACATCTGCATCAAGGTCAGCAGTGCCCCACAACACTTCCTGCCTACAGGGCAGGGCCAGCTTTCTACGACCCTGTCCCTGCGGGCACTGGAACCCTCCATGTGATCCCATACCACATCCCTTCATCGCAGGTACGTGCATGGCCATGAACATCCCTGGGCTGCGAGCAAAGGCACAGCCACACACACGCCTGGAGGAAGCCCTCCCAGTGTGTCCAAATCCCTTCCAAATGTGTCACACACCTCCTAGATCCTTACCACATCCCACCTGGATGTGTGCACACACGTGCATGCACTCACACACACACACTAATCCTTCCATTAGCTAAATCCCAGGTTTTTACAGTGGCATTCTCACCAGCATCCCTCCTTATCACCCTGCTCACAGACGCAGGGGCTAATCTCTCTCGGTGTGCCACACACAGCCACCTGCTTATCTTCTCTCTCTTCTACATGCACACACTTTTTTACACAGAGACTAATCCTTCTCAGTGCCACGTACCTCAAAATACTTCTTATGACACCCCCTCACACACCATGTAATCCTTTTCAGAGCCTCACACACACAACCCTGCTGGCAGCATCCCTCCACACACGTGCACAGCCACATGCAGCATCCCACAGCACATTTCACATGCACAGGAACTTTTGTGTGTGTCACACACACACCATTATCCTCTTCTTGAAGCACATATTTTCCACCAAGTTGGACATATCCATGCGAACCTGCCATCAGTGCAGTAAAACCAGCATTTTTTTAAAGCCAGATAAACTAATGCAGATGAGGTATTTGGGGGTAAAACCTTGGATATTTGGAAAGTGGAGAGCTTGTCTTAAGAGGAGAGATTTAAAAGATCTGGCATGTTTAGTGCAGGGAAGCAAAGGCTGAGAGTGGATGGGTTGCTGTCTATAAAAACATCAGAGGGGTAAACATTAGAGAAGAGCTATTGATGCTAAAGGACAACATTGGCATGAGAACAAGTGAGAATAAACTAGTCATGAATAAATGCAGGCTGTGAACTACAGAAAGATTTGTAACCACAGGAGGAGAACAGCTCTGGTATTGCTTTCCAAAGGGAGCACTGGAGCAAAACCAGAGCTGGTTTTATCTAGAGCATCATTTTGTCTGCGAGCACAGCCTGGTGTCAGTGACCCTGAGGTCCGTGCTCGCTGTGCAGTTTGTGCTCAGAGTTGCACCCTCTCACACCAACACACTGTTTCTATCAGAAGAAGTCAATCATGCAAAAGCACTTTGTTCCTTGGCTTTGTCTCCCCATCTGCAGCAGTGGGGTAAGAAAACAGCATCCTTCCCTTTGTGCCTTGGAGATGTTTGGTCTCACGCAATGATCTTACACCCACCCATCACCTCCACAGTTCTCTTCCTTGACTTGCTAACAGGTATTGCAACAAAACTACCCCGGGCTCTTATCTTTTTTGACTGCAGTGTTCACATCAGTGCAGCAGACAAGAAGGAGCAGAGTTCCCTGCTCCGTGCGGGAAGTGCAGGTGCAGCACCCAGGGATCTATTTTGATCGCTGTGGCATGCAGAAACCACTCTTACATTTCCCTAGCACACATTTACATTCCTGGAGTCTCCCGCCTCCACTGTCTTCTGAGACACCGAACACCTGACATGTCTGATAGGAATTACATATCTGTAATACGGATACAAAAAAAAACCACAGGGAAATGAATATTTAGTGGACTGCAAGTGCAGCTGCATGAGCCATCATCCTCCCAGGAGCAAGCGTGCCTGATGCTTTCCTCCCCTGTAACTGGGTACAGCAGATGAAGGGGATGTTGGCTGAGCAGTGTGAGAGAAGAAGCAGATATAAAGGTCCCTACCATTTGCATAGAGATGAAACAATCTCTTTTGAGAAGGGTAGAGAAAATGAAGACAGTGGAAAGTTTCTATATACCCCACATTATCAAACATGGAGCTCTGCCCCATGGGACTGAGCAAACTCTGCTAAAACTGAAGTCAATGACTTTTAAAAAACTTGAGGTCTTGGTAAACAGAGATCAGCATTTATGAAAGTGTAGGTGCCATTTATTACAGTGTAGTGTGAGGGCAACCAAGTGCCCACACGGCAAAGAGGGCTGCAGGGGGAGGAGGAGACTGGAGATGCACAAAGCCCATGGCAGAGCTGCAAGGAGCCATTTCAGTGATTCTCCAAGAAGCTGACAGAGTAAAGGGGAAAGGAAAGTGTGAAGGTCAGAAGATGACTCCCTCCCATTCAGACATCAGAAATTGTTTATTTAGGAAGTTTACCCATTTTTTTTAAATTGAAAATTGGTCTCTTCTTTTTTAGAACCACAAAACTCAGAAGAGAAGACAAAAGGAAAACCTGACAAATAGAGCTACCAACTTACTTTCTCCTCTTCAGAAGTCACACCAAAAAAAAGCATTACATTTTTTTTCCTGATGGAAATATCAAAATTAAACAAGAGTAATTAGTTTTGTGTTGTTTCAAGTACCTATAGTTTTCCTTTCAGTCAGAGAAACTGATAAAAATAGTTTTATTTCTTTATTTGTAGATTTTGAGTATTTTTCTCTCTGTAGAGAGAAGATGGGAAAATAGAGAAATATGAAAATAGGTGAAGATTGGCATCACATGCTGTGTTTTTTTCCTGTTTTCCAACTGGTAGGTGGGAGGTAAGTGGCAAACTGGCAAAAAGTGTGAGCATACATAGAAAATCTCCACGTTTACCTTTTATTTCAGATTTGCAATAGCAAAATCATAGTAAACATTTATTGTGACTATTTCCTTGAGGGGGGAAAAATCTTTTATGGCAAAGACCTTTTTTGAATGAGAAAATTTTCCACCAGCCTTCAACCACCTCTAGACAGAAATCTGTAATTACCTGAAACGGTCTGGGGTGCAATAATGGGGAAACAACCAACGTTGAGGAAGAAGTGGTGCAGCGAGCATAAAACCGTGGCACACGATCAAAAAAAGACAAATCAAATTCAAAAATGAAGAAAAACTAAGGAAAGCCCTGAGTACTTTTAAACTAAAGAAGTAAAAAAAAAGGTTCATTGATGCCACAGGTGACATTTCCAAAGCATACAGCTTGTCGTATTACAGGTCAAGTCCTTGCACAGACAGCACAGACCTGTTCAGCTCCTGCTCCAGGTTTGGCTTTATCTAGGTGCAGCTTGGTTCTTTCCAGCCAATCTAGCATTCAGTACAGTGAGCAAACCCTACACACCTCACAGGGCTCAGTCCAGAAAAACACACATTTGAGCCTTTTTCCACTGTAGGTGTAGATTCAGAGCTCTGAGAGTATGAACTGTTCAACTAGCAAGCTCAGCCTGTGCTTGGGAAGAGCAGGTCCACCCCTGGAGTCTGGCTCAGTTGCACCCCATGACAACCCACCACTCATAGATACCTTTCCAGAGAGATCTTTCAGCCCTCAGGAGAGGCCAGCACTCAACTGAGAGAGGCAAATGCCCCATTCATATGGTGGAGGAGGTATCCAAGAAAATTATCCTCAAGCCTCACTGAGAGCAGTGGTGGAGGGATTTCACATCTCATTTCCAAGCACACAAAGAACACAATGAACCAGTCTCCAGTCACAGTGATTACAGGTCTCATGTGTACTAGGAGAACAAAGTTTTAAGCTCCCAGGACAGGGAGATTAAAGAAGGGGAGCTTGGCCTAGGGAGCTCTTGCAAAGCTGCCAGATTCTGAAAAATAATTTGAAAGATGCCTCAAGACTTTGTCATCAAATTGCATGGGGAGAGATCCTCTGTTGATCCCTAATGGCTTTGTGTTTCTCGACTTGGGCCCGAGTTGGTGAGTTTTGTATTTGTTCATTTATTAGAAGGGGAATGTGAAGCGTACTTCCTTTTCCTATTTAGAAAAGCCTGTGCTGGGTATGAAAGAAGGAAAATCAGTGACCAGATCAAGAGTCAGCCAGGGAAGTACAAGCATGAAGGGATGAGTGATGAGATCAATGACCTTAAGGCAACTCTACTTTGGCTGCAGGTTGGTCTCTGTTCCTTTCCCTTGAAATGTCCTCTCTCTTCCTCTTTTCTTTGCTCCTTTCATAGACTACATGTTTTTTCACACTGCTAGTCTCTGATTCGTTTAGTTTATCCTCTCATTCTCCCCTGGATTTTAGTCTCTCTGCTCTAGTGCTCTCTTCCTCAACATCTCCTGCATGAAACAGAAAATGATGATGTTCAGCCAAGAGGTTGCTTCAATGCTGGTGGCATTGAAGTGATCTTGAGATGAGAGAGATTATTCTTTTACTCCAGGGAAGAGATCTTTAGCAAAAATTCAGAAACTGCAATGAGGGCTAGAGGGGATACAAAAAATACCCATTAAAATGGTTTCATGAAAAAGTTAGAGAAGAAAAATAGTTTGAAAACCCCTAAAAGCAAAACACAATGTGTGAAAAAAACAACTCATGAGTATATGAAGGTAAAAACTAATCAAGCTGAGAAGGTTGTGTACCAGGGATAACAGTCATATCAAAATCAGCATCACTAAGGTGGGTGAAGAAAATGTCAAGGAACAAACTCTACCAAGAACTGCAAAACACTGCGAAGCACAAACACTGCAGGGTGAGTTTAGTCTCACTTAATCCAGAAAAAAATTACCTGTAAGGGGTGGAGTTCTTTTGGTACTGAAATCATATTTCATTGCTTCTCTTCTATGAAATTTATATAATTTAATATATAATTTGATATAATTTATCTTGGCAAACAGAATTAGGGAGATTTTGTCTCTTCATTATCGCCCTAGATGATAGCTTAGAGTGATTGAGGCTCTCTGATGTCAGCTTGGGTCATTGCTTCTAGAAGGTGAAAGCTTGAATACAGGACCAAGAACAACAGAAGTACTGTGAAAGTTTCAGTACTTTGTGCTATGTATTAAATACCTTGTTTTGGATTGTCCTGTCCCAAAACATGACATTGCCTTTTTATGGAATGGCTCGAAACAAACATCCTTCATAATCCTGTTGTCTCTTTAAAAAAAAAAAGTGGCATTTGCTAATGAGGCCATAAATATTGATGTCTTCCTGAGGTCCCCCCGAGCCCTATCATTTCTGCAACTGAATGATTAATAATAGATTAAACATTTTAGTTTTGCTTACTCTGGGCTTCGTAACTTTAAGTGCATCTGCTGTGTTGGTAACAGAAGGGCCTGAGACTGATAAATCTGGCAGATATTCAATGAAGGAATATGGCAGCAGTCTACAAATACCTTCAAGGGCCAAAACTCAACCAAAATCTGCAGAGGGACATCAGAGGCTTAGAGTAATTCAGCAAGCAGATTCTGAATGTGTTTACTACAGATAACATTGTGTGTCTTTGGAATATCCGCAGTGTTTACTATGTTATGAGTCCACATGACATTACACAGTAGACATATAATAAACTTTGCATTCATAAAATGCCTTTTGATTAGGTGAGCTCAAAGGAGCTTTTGGCTGTGTTTTACAGAGGGCCGGGCTGGGCTGGTTTCAGATGTGCTGAGCAGCAGTGATCGCTCAGTACCTCCCAAAAACAAACTTCACAGGACTTTTTGGCTGTCACACAATGAGCTTGTATCAAAGCTGATGAAAGAACCAGGTGTTCCTGGCTTCTAAGATCATGTTCAAACCCACTGGAGACTGCTGGCACGAATGATTTGTTCTAACTCTGCAAGCTGTGAAACACCAGGGAAAATACCTGGTGTTACTCTCCTTGTTGATATAATTAATAACCTCATTCATAGTATTCTATTAAAAGGATCCAGAAGGCTATAATAAAGTCACATCTGTTCTCTTCAGTCCTGAGTTCAGTGTGAGTTTTGCTGCCCACAAGTACTTGCCACTGCAGCAGCATTGCACAGGACTGTGTTTAATAACCTGGATCTTTAAATGGGCAGAAAGGGCCAACGCATTGAAGGATGTAACTGCTTTTGTCTTACTCAATCCATGTGGTTTCAATGGTGAAAATAATTCCCAAACTCCAACTAGGTTCTCTACTCCTGTGCAAAGGGCAAAGACACATCTAATTGCTCCGAAGACCACCTCCCCATTTTCAGTGTGAAGCTGGAAGCCACTGAGTTGGATGCACGCAGCAGCAGAGGCAGGCTTTGCTCCTGCACTGCTGCTGGGGCCATGGTGCTGAGAGGAGGTCTGAAGCCAGTCTGTGGGGCCACACACACACACTCTTCTAACTGCAAAAGTCCCTCCTGAGTGACTGCCTCTGTCTGGATTTTCTTTTTTTTTTTCTTCAAGTCTTTGCAAACAATTCTAAAAAAGTCAAAACTAAAGCAGTGCAATTACCCAAGTGCTCTACAGAAAATCATTGCCATTCAGACCTCTGCCCACACACACATACAGACACAATATTAAACCCGTCCAGAAATGCAGCAAAATACATGCTTAACATTAAACATGAGTGAGGACTAGTGACTACTAGCTGGGTGTGCAACATTTTCTGTCTGCTCTTTATCTGCAGTACCCGTGGGTGGAGAGCCCAGCCAGACATGCAGGGAAGCATAAGACAGTTTCAGGCTCCCCCAGATATGCTCTGTGCATCTGGGGACACCTGAGACTCCCATGCACCTAAGGTCATGCTTTGTGGTTTGCTCCTGATGTGACCCTGGGCTCCCATTGTGAGGGTTTGTACAGACCAATACCCCCATTGTCTCAGAGTTAAGCAAAAGCTGAGTAGATGCTCAGGTATTTTGTTGATCAGACTGAACAAATTGGGAACAGACACTCAGGACCATTCAAAGATATGATCTTCACTGTGTGTTTCTTTTGCAAACTCTGGGTTTGTATCCCCTCCACCCCATTACAGACTGACCTGTGCCCTTCCCTGAAACATGTAAATAGCTTCTGCACGTTTCCCTTTTGTAAAACATGGGTTGTTTCAGATTTCTCTTCTTCCTAACAAGCAGGGGGGCTCCTGTACTACTACGCTGATTTGCAACAGTGCTTTCCTTGATGTCAGCTGCTCGGTGCCCAAAAGACATCTCTAATTGAGTATGGTTCGACAGGATTCCCGTGCCTCGGAGTGGAGCGTCAAGGGGAGGAGGGCAGAGCAGGACTAGAGCTGACTTTGCCATGAAGTAGCTAAGTGGTTCCCTACCCGCTTCCCAAGCAGAGATGCCAGCACTGCACCATGGAGCTAACTGCACTGCAGCAAACTAATGGAAATCAAATGTCTATTGGTTTGTGCTTGTCCGACCAGGGCATCTGCAAGGAGCTGAGATGGTCACTGCAGGGCAGCTCAGCCCAGGAGGCCTGGGAGCAGCAATGGTTCCTACAGGAATGCACGCAGGTGCTTAAAGGGAGGGGACAGCCTTTTTTATACACCTTGAAATACAACTTATTCAACAACAAGCTTGACTAGCAGGAAAGCCCATCTACACTCCTATTAGTATGATGCTGCATGTGACAGCAAAAGGGATGCTCTAGAGAGAATTGGTACCGAGTGTAAGAGGAACAAGCTTTGTGAGGAAACAAGATGTAAAAAAGATTTCACTTTGATCCTTTCCCCAAGCAGTTTGTTATAACTCCCAGTTGGTGACTGCAGCTATTCTGCTGCCATTCAGCAGAGGTGTCCTTGGAATTACAACCCCAGTCCAGGACATGCAGCTGCAGAGATGCATTCACTTGGCTCCTACCATATGAAATGAGGTACTGCTTCAGATATTGGGACATCAGGAGAAGAACCATGCCACTAGCTGCATTCTTAGATATCTTGTCCCTAGAAAACAGCCTTCCTACCTTGCCTTCCTCCCTGGGCAGGTGCATTCTTTAGCTAGCAGGCAATGGCTGTTTTACCCATAGTGTTGCTATGTTGTCCTGCTGGATGTTGAGTCAGCAGCTAATTGGAAAGTAATGAAGCTCAGAAAGCCTCTGCAATGACTGCTGAAAATTGTCCTGGCCACTGACCACAGAGTTCACTACTGTTTGTGGCAGAAAGTTTCGAAGCAGGCTTTGCTCAGGTGTTGGTAGCAATCTGCTTTAACAACAGAGGTGGAAGGAGGTCTTTGTAGGAAGTGTACACCACTGTCTGTGTTTATTTATTCATTAGTTTGCATACCACCGATATTCTACAGCAGCTCTGAGCTTTCTTAGGTGGCCATCTACAGGTCTGATTTCTTTTTAGGTTGTTCCTCATCTAGACTTTTTTTTTTCTCCCCAGAAATTCAGCCAAAGAAAACAATGTTTAGTCCCTTACCATTGGGTCTCATTATGTGTGTCTCTAAGCCTATTTATTTACATTTCAAGGAAGAGGTCAGCAGGAAAGAGAAAACATGAGGGCTTCCCTACAAACTGTGATCAGCCACAATTTTCTCTGTGTACAAAATCCTTCATCTCACACTGCAAAGTCAGGGGATGTGATGTGAGAGGAAACCCTGTACTTAAATTATTTCTCTTTCAAAACAAACCCGTGGAGAAAGGACCTGCCAATCGATGCTCTTCCTCAAGCCCTCCACCCCCACTTTTCACCTCATTGCTTTTCTTTCCATTCCTCATCTGTTTTCTCTAATCTTCAGCAGGGAGGACAGGAGGAGGAATGGGGTTCATGCTGTGCCTGTCTCACACTTTGAATGTGCTCACATTGAAACTCCTACTGCTGCTGTTCTTTCACTACCCTCTCAAGAACTTTTCTTCTACAACGTATTAAACTCTTCCTCCTAAAAATACTCAGAATACCAATCCTGCTTCCAAGCAAACAGTGATAGAAAGAAATAATTCCTCATGTTTTCTCATGAATTAAAGCATAGGGCTAGTGAGCTCCACAGTGGTCACCTTTGTATCTCCAGTGAAAGGTTGAGTGGCTCTCAGGACTGGGGTATGTCTATGGGGAAGGAAAGAGATACGACAGAGAACTGTGACTGCCCTGTTGCTCCTTTGTAAACACCTTGAGGAATTCCTCACTATGTCTTTACAAAGCACTTGTGTGCAGGCTTGCCTTTTTCAGGCTGTAGATTAACCTTGGAGAAAACTCTGGTCTTGCACCACTTAGGAGGAAACCTGAAATAAGACCCTCTGGGCACTATCAGAGTTCCCCACTTCAGCTCAGGATTAATTTCCTGCAAACTGCAAGATCTGAACCAATACAGGTCCATGCTCTTGCTTAATGCAGAGCAAACAGAGGCAATACCATGGCTTTCTGCTGGCCTGCCCAAGGAATAATCCCTTCTCAAACTCAGGCTGCCTCAGGGTGAGGAGGAAGATGCCATGATCTCTGTTACAACTCAATTAGGGAAGATCCTCCAGCAAGTAACATCTCCTGTGGTTTCATCTGAAAATTTTACAAGGTGACATGGCTCAATCCTAGACTCTTCCCCATTATCCATCACTGGGGAAAGGTTTCAAATAGTTTTTGGACATACAATGCTGTAACTGTTAATCCACTTGGAGTATGGGGCTTTTTTCCTTCATTTTTTAAAAAAAAACCCATTCATCTTACTCTCAAACTACCTCCAGGCTGTTTTTGCTGGGTATATATTTTTTTTTAATTAAAAGCGCATACATTTTTCAGCAAGAAATTTCAATAATTGAGCTGCAAGGAACTCCTCAGATGTGAGATCTTGATTTTGCAAGTGCCCTCAAGAAACAATTTGGGAAATCCTCACTGCAAACAACTGGGAAAATAAGTGGACAAGTTGCATCAACAGGATGAAATATTAATTAAAGAGAGTGACTTGGCAGCAGGAGAGAGATTCAGAATGAACTCGATGGGAGACTGCATCCACTGTCTGTGTGAGCACGGTAATTTTGCAGCTCCCTTCAACATAGAGGTCCCCAAATTGTGGTGCTTGGGATCTCACAGGTTGCTATTTAATTTGCAAGTTTCAGCATCCATTGGCTTCTCTCTAAGCAGGATTTATGCCCGAAGTGGTGTTACAGCATCTGCAGGTGGTGTTGTGATAGCCATAAAACAATTTACACAGAGACAAAGTCTCCAGTGATGTAGCCCCTCCATCTCTGCTGGCCCAATTTCACAGCAGTGAGAACTGAGACAAAGAGCTTTACATAAACCACCTGCAATGTCACTCAGGGATTTTTCTCACTGAAAATCAACACACAGGGTTTCATCACTGAATCAGGATACAGACAGTCCTACTGACTCGTAGTCTCAGCACAGGGCTCAAAGGGGTGAGTGAAGTCCATAAAGTCTCAGCTCCTGGAGTCATTTGATTATGAGTCACATTATCTTTTTGTCTTTTTCAGTAAGATAAAGACTTTCAACTTCCAAGGGAAAAAATCTAAAGAGAAGATTTTTCAGCACTAAAAAAGGGAAGATTAATGAAAAGAAGCCTCAAATTCAATATAGCAATAAAAATGCATATCTTGTAAAACAAGCTTATGGTTTTGGGAACCTGATAGTTATTGACTGAATGCTCTCAGGTATTAGTACCAAGCAGAACAGAGAACAGTTACAGTAGTTACAAAAGGCTCCTCAAGCGTATCCCTCCCTATGAACTCATCCTGCTGCCTGAGTCCTGGCTCAGCAGTAAGCTGCTGCTGGCTTTCAGCATCTCACCCCTGCCTGTGTGGTAAGGTCAGCCTGTTCGACTGCTGAGAGTTAACCACATGCACATCTGGATGCACAGTGAGGTGTAAAGGTTGTGATCCACGTGTTGCGTACACCTGCTGGGCAAATCCTCTCCAATAATTTTTTTTTCATAGAGAGCATGTAAGGGCCAGCAGATTTCAGTTTTTGACAGCACTTGGCCTAGAGAAATGAAACCCAGCAGGTAAAGAAAAACCCTTCATGAATTTCAAAAGATAGGATACATTGTGCACTGAAGCACAGTCTCTCCACTGGCTTTGGAAAGAGGATAATCCAAACAGACTAACAAAGAGACTCAATTTAGCCACATGCAGGAGCACAGTGGTTTATCAAGGCAATTTGGAGTTAGTTATTAAATGCTGTAAATATCATTAAAAATAAGTGAGCCAGGGGGGCAGTGGGGAAAAAAATCAAGAGTCTCCAAAGGACTAAAAGATCTCGTAGAGGTTATACAGCTACACAGCACCTCCAGGGGCCATTACTTGCCGTCTTGAAAAGAAAACACGGTTATTTATGTAATCACTGAGCTGCAATATGGGCCCATGAAGGAAATCA
This sequence comes from Aegotheles bennettii, assembly GCA_013398125.1. Taxonomy (NCBI): domain Eukaryota; kingdom Metazoa; phylum Chordata; class Aves; order Caprimulgiformes; family Aegothelidae; genus Aegotheles; species Aegotheles bennettii. The sequence goes on from VZRW01012971.1 coordinate 692,885, forward strand.
CTTTGCCTGGAAGACGCCTTTACAATGCAGACTTTAACGATCCCTGCAACTGCCAAGCCAAGTCCCTTTTCTCCCCGAGTGAAAGTCCAGAAAGATTTCTGCTTGCTTGGCATGAAACAGCCCTCCTGGTTTTTCACAAAAACAGAGATTTGGGCCAGAATGGGTCTTGGGAGGTTGTACCAGCCATCTATGGACTTCGCTTAACTCTACCAAAAGCAGCACTGGCAGACATCCCTCCAGCCTGTTCCACAACTTCTCCATTCACCACTACTTCATTCCATCCATCCACAAATCAAGCTGTCGGACAGACCTACCAGTGTCCAGTCCCAGCTCTCACTGTCTGTGAGGCCACAGTGGACAGAACTGCTTATTCATTTTCCCTCTGCAAGCTGCACCTGAAGATTTGAAAACTACAGCTACATTTCCATGCCTCAGACTAAACCCTAGTTCATTTCCTTTCTCCTCTCTGCCATGTGTCCTAGGGCTTGGGACAAACCTGAGTCCCTCCAGGACTTTCTCTAAGTGGCCCCTGTCTTTGCTGAAGTGCAGTGCCTGGAGTCAGACAAAACCCGCAGAATTTCCTAAACTAGTGGGCTTGGGTTCTCCTATCAGATTCGATTATTTGTTCCTATAAATGGACATCAGTATCCAGAGAAAATCTCTTTATCTGTTTCCTGAGAGTCATCAACCATAGATTTGTGGGGGTTTCTGTATTGTCTCTAGAACAGAGGAAAAAAAAAGCAGGAAAAGTTGTTTGTTTGGTTTTTTTAGCTTTAGTCTTTCATTTGCTTTTATTTTCTTAATATCAAGCTTTATTTGGATAGAAATATACAGAAAACAGAATAAGAGGGAAAAAAATCCTTAGTGTGTTCCATTCCCAAGACTCTAAAGAAATAAAAATGGTTTCTGAAAGAAGTCAGGAGAAAAAAAGAAACCAGCACCCTTCCTTTCTGTGACTGTAACTTAATGCACCTGATGCCATTTGTTACTGACCTGAACTAGAACACGAAACCAGGAATGCAAGAGAATAGAGATAATAGCAGGCAGGGTATGCCAGATGATGAGTGAGGGAGCACTGTTGGCAGCAGAGGAATGCCTTCTAGGTTTCCAGTCTCAAAATAAACCTTCTTGGATTTCGGAAGAAAAGGAAAAATCCTCAGGGACCAGACTAGGGCTGGGAGTAACAGGCTGGCACAGTACAGGTCACTCCAGCCCACATGGAGTGGGATGATTTAGCTGATGGCAGAGGGACAGTAGAGACACTGATGATCTATTTCAGCTCATTTCCAGCATCATGTCCAATGCTGTGGCATTTTACAATGTGTCAGCTTAGCAGGGCAGAGTGACATCCACCCAATGAACCACATCTTTGTGTTACCACTGCTCCTCATGTGCCGGAGCCGTTCGCTCCTAGACCCTTCACATCTGTGCCTTTCATCATAGATAAAGCCGTGCAGACATGGGTGGATGAAAGCACTTTCTGAAGCCCACCATCATTTCCCTTGTGCTGGTAGGCAGAGACAGCCACCCCCAGATCTCCCTGGTGCCAAGACTGAATTTCACAGCTCATGTCAGTGTCCATGGGGACCTGAGTGTCACAGTGAGACTCAGGCTCTCTTTAGGATGAGAGGTACAACTACAAAGCTGTTATTACCCTGCCAGTGGTGGTCTGCACAGGTCAGTGTGTGGGGGCAGAGGCAAAGAGCAAGATGAGTAGCATAATTATCCCTGGCATGTCTTTCTAAATACCACAACACATACCGCTCTAGTTTAATTACTCTCGGCAGCTTCATTAGCAGAGCTGTGTAGTGAGGTCGGATGCTCCCACCCGATCTTCAGGGAGCCACAAAAAAATGGGCTTTCTGGTTGTGTGTGGGAGACAGGGAGATTGTTCCTGGAAGTGCTGCTGCTAGGGCTGGGAAGGGGGAATTTCGAGGAAACGGTGCCACAGCAAATGGCAGCCTCAGGTAGCTGCTGTGCTTGCAAACTGCTCTCTCCTGGGATACCTGCTGGGAGGTCAGGAGCCGTTTGACAGTCACAGCCCTGTCTATTGCAGACCAAAAATAACACTTTGGTTTCACATGCAGCCCCTGCCGACACAGCATCCCAGTGCCCACAGACTTCCCTGCATCTGCTGTACTGCAGCAGAGGTTGGTCCACGGCATCCTCTGCTCTGATGGATACATCCCATCCCTGATGCCACTGGTGACACATGCAGGTGATGTTTTTTCCTCCCCATCACTTGCCCTCCAATTCCCTCAGCTTTACATGATACTCTCTCAGCTCTGACTCTCACAGCACTTGTTCCTAAGAAAAACAGCCTGGATAGGAAAAAGAATGCAAAAAGGGAGGTGGTCCTTGCCGTATGAGAGGTTCCTTGGGACAATCAGTGTTAAAGCAGGTTGGATTCTTCTCAGGCTTTTCTTAGATGGTTTTTCATATGTATTTCATAGTCTTTGGACTAAAAAAAGCTGATGTGCAATCCCGGACAGCCACACAAACCCCAGATGATGTAGGTACCTGGACTCAAGAAGCTACCTAAGTTTTTGCTGCAATCCCCTTTGTCTGCAGTGGTTGGGTATGAAAGCTCTGTGCGGAGCCATTCATGGGAAAAACCTGGATAGCCCTGTGCATTTTGGAGATTTCTCTCCTGTCTCACACAGGGCTCTCCTTAGCAACAGGGCTCTGGTTGCAGGATCTGCGGCTGTTTTTTGCCCTCTCTGACACCAGTGGCACATGGAATCTGCAATTTCTGTCTGCTCAGACCAATGAAAGACTTATAAGCCTCTGCCCTAACCATCCTTTCAGCTACTCAGCCCCATTTGACACATTGCAAATGAGAGAAAATGCAAAAGGAAGGTTTTCACTGAAATCTCTTCAAATTCCCAGCCTGCCACCAGCTGCAGTGGTGACAGCTCATAGCCCTGTGCAGGCTGCAGACCTGCCCACAACATCAGGGGAATATTTTTTTGGGTACCTGAGCTCTGGCTTGAACTCGGGATGTTCAAACCCCTGAACTTGGGGGTTGACTGGCTAGTTTTCTACTTAATCTGCCTCCTCTAAAGCAGACAGTTTAAGCCACAGAGGTGTGTCTCCATAAACTCCTGCTGCTGAAGCAACAGGGAGTGAATTTCAGAGGGACCCAGAGAGGATGGGATGCACAGATCCTGCCTTCCTGCTGCTGACAGACTGAAGTGCAACACTGGGCGTCATCACACGTCAGTGTGAGCATGTGTGTGGGGGACTGTGCGTTCTGGGAAGCAAAGCAGAGGGACAGCACATCCTAACAAACCGCTCGCAGAACAGGGGGCCATATGTTTCTGGAAATGTCAGAATAAAAATCATTATAGAAATGGAAAATTACTTCTCGATCCCTTCTCATTCCTATAATACTGCTTTGTCTCTATTTTAATGTCTTAATTTGTCTCATTAGTAAAGCAGGGACAGAGCTGAGAAAAGGTTGGAAGGATGGCTTGGGATGCTGCCACAGAGGAAAGATGGTCTTGTACCTAATATCCCACAGCTCCTGGTACAGAAATAGCTTGAGTAAGGTTGTGAAAACAGTTTTGGGCTTAAATATTTGCAAGGTCAGATCTTCCAAATTATTCTTATTTTTATTCATCAGATACTCCCCAAACACTTATTTTTCCACATATCTTTGGGCTCTATACTGATGTTACTCATTTAAATACACATGGAAGTTATGTATAACAAAGAAATGGAAAATACAATGCTCTCCCATTAGGGGCATATTTTGCCATTCCTACTATTTTCTAAAACAATTCCTCACTAGGAAATCATGCAAGGGGCTAAGGCAATCCAAAGAGGCTTATAAAGGTCTTATTCTTGTTACATCCAGAATAAAGTTGATGTAGACTAAGTTATTCCCTTATGGAATAAAACTTGAAGCAATAGAGTATTGTGAAACAAGATATTCAAACTAGCTACCAAATCACTCCCTTTGTTTGTCAGTGAGGGGAGAAGGGTGGATGTAATTTTCTTTTCTTTTAATGTGCAAGGAAAATCAGCTCCATTGCTGATGGGATGAAATGCATATGCAGAAAGGGGACTACTGCCTCATTCATCAGACACACTGTTGGTGCTCCATGTTCTTGCCACAACAGAATACTTCTTCCCTGAGGACTTTAAAGAGACACACCTTTAGCTTTGCAAAGGAACAAGAAACATGAAAGTACAAGAGAACTGGGGGAGGGAGCTGAGGGGGGAAATTGTGACAGGCTGTAATCACGAGACAAGAGTTTACAGTGGAAATAACAGCCATGAATAATGCAACAGTTCTCCCCCTGGAGAGAAGGAGGCCTTGGAAAAATGATTTCTCCAGATCTAATGGCTGAAACAGTCCATTACAGGTGCCACAAGAGGCATCTGTCTCCATTTACATACCCATTTGATCAGATCCTGGAGCTACAAATTATGCACTAATCAAAATTAGGACCACAAGGAACTTGTAGCACAGAGAGCCTCACAAGGTGTAAGGACAGAGTTTCCATCCTATGAAAGAGCAAAAGAGCACATAAAACCCTTGCCCATATCCCAGTGGATACCGTAGAATGCAAAAAGGCATCAAAAAGGTTAAAACAATGTTCAGGGTCACAGATGACTTGCAGCATACAGACACTAGAGAGACTAGAACTGCGCGGTTCCAAAAATGATGACTGCCAGGAGGTTGACAGAGACCCATAAAATCAGGAGTGGTTTGGAAAGGTGAATATGAAATCTGTTCCTTACTTCTCATAAGCCAAGATTTAGGGGGACACACAGAAGTGGTCAAGCAGCGGGTTTAAAACAAGAGAGATATTTTTCCAAGTGGTACAGCAATAAATCCTGGAATTCTGAGCCAGCTGATTCTCAGTATAAATGAACTTTGAGATTACAAATACTCAGGGTGTTGCTACACTACCAGCTGTTAAATAAAATACTCTGGATGCAAACTCTACCAGAGGAAACTTCACATTATTGACAGCCTCAAACCAGGAAGCAGTCTCTTTTATACTCTTCCCTTAAATGTCTGCTGTGCCCAGTTATCAGAGCCAGCACACTGGGTAGCTTGATCTTTGGTTGGGCCCAGTGTAATGGCTTTTGTGTTCCTGTGTTATGTTCAAAAGAGGTACCTCCATAGGGCTAATGGCTAACAAAACCACCAGAAAAGGACTTCTATCACTTGGCCTTTGTATTACACAGCATGGGATTTTCAGATATTTCTCTACAAATATGCTTTGCATGCTCAAACTTGATGGACAATATCGCATGAAGGAGTAAGGGTTAATTCATTATCAGCTACATTCAACCTGGTTTTATGCATACAAATAAAGCATTAAAAATAAGGTGCAAATCTTAAACATAAGTTGAACCACCTTTTAAATCAGATCTTCCACATATAAATAGGCCTTTCATTATTTCTTGGGGAAAATAACTAGGTTTTTTAAGATACTAGAGCTGCATACTGAAAGCAAAAACTCTGATGGACAACAGTGTGAAATTTCTTCATCTGATTGTTGCAGTAGTTTGCATTCATCTACACAGAACAGCCTTGAACCAGGCAATGTAGTGAGTCTGCTTTAGCTCGTTTCTTAAAAAAAGTCTCCAACTTTTACAAAAGGTTTTGATTTTCTCCTTTTGCACTTAATTTAAATCATAGAATGGTTTTGGTTGGAAGGCAGCTGAAAGAGCATCTCATTCCAACCTCCCTGCCATGGGCAGGGACACCTCCCACCAGACCAGGTTGCTCCAAGCCCCATCCAACAAGGCCTTGAACTCTTCCAGGGAGGGGCCATCTACAACTCCTCTGGGCAACCTGGACCAGTGTCTCACTACCCTCACAGGAAAGAATTTCCTCCTAACATCCACTCTAAATCACTTTTAGTCTGAAACCATTTCCCCTCATCTTACCACTCCATACCCTTGTAAAATGTTCCTCTCTAGCTTTCCTGTAACTCCTTCAGGTACTGCAAGGTACTCTAAGGTCTCACCAGAGCCTTCTCCAGATTCACCAACTCCAACTCTCTCAGCCAGCCTCCAGACATTTGTTTTATCTTATATATAGTTATGATTTTGATGGGCCTTTTAAAATAGAACTAAATAGAGATATCCAAGATAATAATCTAATTATTATTTTCCAGCTATTTAGAGAGGATTTGGTTTTGTTTTGTTGTTTTTCTTGTTTGTTTTGGGGGGGTTTTGTTTTGGGTTTTTTTGTTTGCTTGTTTGCTTTGGGTTTGGGTTTTTTGTTTTGTTTTTTTCCTTCCCAGTGGGTTTTCCATGTTTATCCTCAGAAAAACACATTATTTCTGATTATTGCCCTTGGTCAGGTCTGGGCTCCCTAGGCAGGGGACCAATTCTGTTCTTGGTTACTTAGAGTAATGCCATTAAAAGCTCAGGGTCTGGCTATTAACTGTTGTAACTGAGGATATCCATATCCGATACACACTTTCAAAGGACTATTCTGATTAATTCTGGGTGAGAGCAAGGCTTTGTGGAAGGGATTCTCTGCTCCGTGGGGTTCTCTGCCAGCACCGATGCTACTCTTCTGACTTAAGATTTGCTTTTTCCTTCCTCAAATGTTCTCCAAAGTGAATTTCAAAGTCGTGCATGGACAGACTCCAGATTTAAAACTCATACAGCCCTCCATGCCAAAAGAACCAGAGCCTCAGGGAATGTAACAAACACAACTCATGAGAACAACCAGATGACAGCATATTAATACACCCTGAATGTTATCTACATGTACAGAAAACTTGCATTGCCAACACATGGAACTGAAGTGCTTCTGCAAGAGAAAACCTTCCAATCATTCCAGACAATAAGTAGGTATCAGCTCCATTTCTGTTCCACCAAGGGTTAATTGGATTCAGAAACATGAAAGGAGAAGGGCATATGGAATAAGGTATGAGTCAAAAGGAAAGAGGATTCCCAACCTCTCTCATAGCATTAATTAGCAGCTCTTTGCCATCTGCCAAACACAGGAGCATCCCTCCATCTCGAACGGTTGGTTCCCTTCACCCCCTCTGCCTCCTTCCAAACCAATGGGCTGGTACCAGACCAGCAAAGTACAGACAATGGCACCTGCAGGAGGATCAGAGACTCAAGTCAGAACACAGCCTTGGGGATGAGTGGGTAACTCGAGTACATCACAAAGGACTCCTTATTGTCCCCTGAACCCCTTGATGGGAAACAGCCTATTCATGTTACTGGGACACCTTCGTCTGACCCCGTCTTTCTCAGTTACTGGAATCATGAGTCTTTCTTCCTGGTGCTTTCCTTTGTCCTTTCTGTTCTTTTCTCTCTTTTCTTGTCTTTTTTTCCCCCCTCCTTTAACAATTTTCAGTCAACCCCAGGGAGACAGTCCCACTCTTATTTGCTAAAATAACTAGTAGTTAAATGACTGACATTTAAAGCAATATCTTAGGCTTCAGCATTGCTCCGCTGGGAGAAGACACAGTGATGAGTGTGTGGGGAGAGGGAGGAATAGGATGTGGATCATACTTCTGAAAGCTTTTTTTTTTTCCAGGCAGTCTGCAGACTCCAGCAGGCACCATTTCTGCTGGAGCACTTATGGAGAACACATTTCTAAGTCGAAGACAGACAGAGGGCTGTCCATAGACCATTAAAAATATCCCTACTAAAGCATAAAACAATCTGAAGACCACTACACTGGAAGCCTCAGCAAGGAGAATGTTATCACTTTTTGATTACCTGCTTTTGTCCTTCTTTTGGAGTCAGTAGTGCACACTGAATTGCACCAGCATATGCAAAAGGATGCTCAGGACTTGAATAGTAGCACAGGATTTGATTGGTGATGCTCAGGATTAGGGGCATTAACAAAGCTTGGATGTCTCTGGACCAAGTACACATTCCACTGATAACCAAGTATGTTCCATTGAGCCTTCTGTACCCCAGTGCCTGGACTCACTGTGTGCTGGTGTAGTCATGATAGCAGAGGTGTTTGCACAGAAGCCCACCTCAACCCAGAACGTGATATCTGCAGAAATTGCCAAATTCCATGCTAGGATAATGCACAGGCAAGAAAAGACACTGTACACAAGGACCCAAATGTATAGTGGCCCTAAGGTTGGCAGCAATGATAACAACGAAGCTGTGGGTCAAATTAAAGATGCACTGGTCTATGTTTATCCCAGGGCTGAAGTGGGATGAAGGCCAGGACTCACAACTGATTGACATTATACAAACTCCTCAGGGCTTTCCCTCCACCAATCATATTCTGCATGTAACTCATCCGCTGGGACCTCAGTACATATTAGCATCTCTATTGCTGCTAACTGTCCTTTCAGCTTTCCTGCTCATACAGGCAAGCTCTCCCCACAGGGCATTGTGCAATGATGGCTTTGAAATATCTTCAGTAAAAGTAACCAACAGTCATTTGTTCTGGTTTTGTTTGGTTAGAAGAGACAGATGGACATTTGCACTCATACCTGTGAAATCCCCTCCCTCATCTAGGTGAGTTTTTTCCATTTTCCACCCAAAAACTTTCTCTTACTAGCACAAAATACAATCAGCCAGCTGCTACCTAATTAGCAGATGGACTGTTCATTTGACTTGTTAGATCCCTTGGGAATTTCACATGGAGCTGTCATGTGGGAGAGATTTACTAAGACACTTGTTCAAATGAAATGTCCAAAAACCAAAGGGTTTCTCTGCCATCCATCATGTAGTTTCACCATTTAATTTCCCCCAGTTTTGTTTCAGAGGTTTTTAACAGGTAAGACAAGCTTGAAAAACAACAGCAATAATCCTTGTGTATGGTTATGACAAAGGATAAGGACCAGATACATCAATGTAAAGGAATATTGTATCCAATGGGAGCACAGCTCCCATACTGCCATTTTGCTGCAATCTCCTCATGAATCAATTTCTCTGCCTACGCTTGTTCCCTGCACTGGAGAACTTCTTGTAATATCGCTGTGTGTTAACATATAATGTGAATATGTGGTGAAACCTGGTGCCATGCCTCTTGTGGGAACAGCAGGCTCCCAGCAGGAAAAAAAAACAAAACATAAAAAAAGCACAAACCCAAAAAACCCAACAAAAAAAACCTCCTACCCAAATTCCAAACAATACAACTTTGTTTTCTTTTCCCAGTCCTCCAAAATGGATAGCCCAGAGGATTGTTTTGGAACCCTTTCCCATAAATAGGTAGTAAAGGGATTCTCATTTGGCTTGGTAAGCACCTGTGGGTGTATGCAAAGAATTACTTTGCAACCCTCTGCATACACTTCCACTGACAGAAATGTGGCAGTAAGTAGAGAATGTGTGCAGTAGTGGGTATCGGGTGTGCTAGTTTGGAAGTAAAGAGACCGTAGGTGTTTATTGCTATTACTGGGTGATGACAAGCCAAAAGAGGTTCTTGAAAGCCTAATCAGCAGTTGCTTCTCCTCCACTCTGAGCTGCTCTGCTGGGGTATTACATAGACACAGCAATGCTACCTGATAAAATTGGTGGCTCCAATTTTTAATAAACACCTGATGGGCTTAACAGTGCTAATAAGTTGTATAATCTACTTATTTGCTGTCTGGTTTGTAAAGGTTTTGGGTACAGTCTACTCATGCTTCCAAGAGAGTTGGTCTGGAAACTGTAAAAATTAAAATGGGCCCCCAGAGCATAACCTGACTACAGAAAACAGGTTTCTAGCAAAAACTTCAAATACTGCAATACTATAAAATCACAAAAGTCACTACTCCAGTACTGTCTTTAACTAACATCCCCAGTTTTAAATAAGAAAGCTCTCACAACTTTTCCTTTTGATTTCCCCCACAATAATCTACATGTGAATCAAATGTCCTTAAGATCTCTTCCCCTCTGGGTACTTTTGGTGCAAGGTGGACAAATGAGAAGTTTCACACTTGTGTCATCTACAGGAAAAAGGTGATGGGAAAGGAAGGGGTCAGTTTTATCCCACTTTCCCTCCAATGTCTTTCATAGTCAGCCCTAGGTTGACTTATACAAAAGAACATAAAAGGCCTAGAGGCAAGACAGCTCATCCATCTGTGACTGAAAACACACTCCCAGCCCAACTGGAGCTTGGGGAACTTCAGTGCAGGTTGCCTTTGGATTATTCTGCAGGAGATTTTTTTGTAAACTCTCTATTTGAAGGCTGTTACTCATTACTTTAGCTCATGTCACGATGAAATCCCTTGCAGAGAACAGGACCCAGAAGTAGGCTGTTTGACATCCTATATTGTGCAATTTAATTTGGTAAATTGCCTTTCCTGCACCAGTGCTATAAGGTGATCAGCTGGAGTCCATACACTAAATCTTGCCTCCCTGTGGAAATAGCCTGACACAGCCCCAATGACACACTGCAAACGCGGTTCTGCTGTGAGCTCACGTTGGGAAAGTTAATACCATTTCTATCCCATGTGCAGATTTCTTCTTCCGGAAAAAAACAATATGGGCTGGACACAAAAGAGGCTTACAGCACAAGGATCTGTGGGGAGAACTGACACAAAGCCTTCAAAGGTAGAGAGAGAATAGGTGCCTTTGAATGCATCCAGGGAACTAGACTGCAAAAGGACAGGGAGAGCTAGGTCATTTACCCTTTCCTATGCAAACAGCTTGGAAAGGTACTGCAAAACATCACGTCCTTAAATATCTTAACCCAGAATCGAGTGTTGGCTGTGCTTTCCAAAATGACACACAAGGAGGGGACAGAAGGTGCCCAGGGGCCACAGAGAAGTGAGCAGAGAAATATGGAGGAGCAACCTCTCTGAAACAGCACACACCAGCAAACCCTGGCCACTCAGCAGCTAAAATATTTGTTTTGCAGAACAGCCCAGAGCTGCAGCTCTCTTGCTCTCTCCTTGCAAGCTTAACTTTAAATATATTTTATACTGGAGAAAGTGGTGGAACCAGAATCACTGCAGCCTGGTAGACATCAGAATGTGTCTTTCTGTCCATCACCATCCCATGGCTCCTTCCAAGGCATTCCACAAGCATCTTTTTACACCATCCTATCTCATATCCACAGCTGCAGTTTCCAGCAATCACAGTTCTTCCCTCTTGGGCTGCTGTCCCTCTGCAATTTCCCTTCACATCTTCCCTAGAACATCTTCTGACATAGCCTCTGCCCCACAGCTGCCCCACCATTTGCTCCTCAGCCTTCTCCTCCTGACCAAGAGAAGGATGGGAGGACATTTTGCTGCAGTGATATTCGCCTTGTGGGTTTGGATCCACTTCACCTGCAGACAGCCTCTCCTCCCTAGAAATGGGAACCTGCTGCCTGCAGCCAGACTTCAGCATCTCAGCCTAATCCAGGGTTTGTTCTCCCCAACAGCCTCTAATCACCAGCTAGCCAGTTTACAGAGGGGAAATTTTTATCCTTTCTGCTAGAATTTTTATGACACCTACTATAAGAGCTTTAAAAAAATTAAGCATTAAAATGGTTTATAGAGGGTATTTTTATAATCCACTAAGCTGTTTTCCATTTCCACTGATATGACATCTCTCAGCCATAATTTATAAACGCCATCAGTTAACAGCCACAGAATCTTATTCTCCAATTTCTCCTCTCACATGCTTTTCTCATTTAAACTTTCTGTTAAATCTTTGCTATGTTGCTAAATCCAGGGAGATTTGGCCATAGCTGGGGGCTGGAGGGAGGGAGAAAAAGTTTAAGTAGCTAATTAGTGTCACTGGATTTGGGGCATCCAGTCATGAGAGAATACAGGGGAACCATGTCCTCAATAAATATTTTTGGCATTTAAACAAGGCTAATACTCCCCCCTACACACACGCACACAACAGCCTCTAATATCCTCAGACAATAAGAAGGTTTGTAGGCAGTAAGTGGCTGCTTTCCTGTATAGAGACAATGAGGATATCCTACCAGGCATATTGACTTTTCAGTGCATCTGACTGCCCCCACCATTACTTCTGGTATTGATTGCAACTCAGAAGGGAGTCACTCTGGGAAGTGTGACTGCATGTGCCTGATTCCAACCTAGGGACATCTTGGGATAAAGCATTTCTTTACAGCCCTCCTAAAGTTCACTTTGCACTTTGATAGCGCCACAGAAATGGCTAAAAGTAATTATAATTCTTGCATTTTCTCCTTTTCTCTGCCAAGCTCAGAATGGAAAAGTCCAAGCCTCGCCATGATCATTGTTACTAAATCACAGCAGGGAAAACAAAACAATTTACATTTCTCATTTGCAGTGTCTCCAGCACATCTACCTTGGGTCTGCTGGGAAACCTCTATTGGGCTGCATCTAGTCTTTTGGTTATGGAAGATCCTGGCTTGGAAGAAGCAAGCCCAAGGGAACTGATTTTCAGTTGCTTTAATGTGGGCATGAAGAGATCTCCTTGACTCTGTCTAGGTTAAGGACGGTTCATGGTCTTCCCAGGGACTGGACAGACTCCTCAAAGGCCTCATGGATTCCCAGTCACAACCAGTTAAACACCTTGGGTAATCATGGGAGGGAAGTGTCCCACAATTGCCTTCCTTACAAGTGGAAGCTTGCAAGACATGCAGAAGGAGCATGCAAATTGCCCACTAGCTTTTTATCTAACGAAGACCTAATTCTAGTAGGACATCAGCTTGACTCAGCCCAGCAGAGGATCCAGTCTTTGACCTTTTTTTTTAAGGAAATTTGTCTACAGAAGAAAAGCTTTGCTCAGTTGAGAGTTATCAATAATCTTTCTTCAGGCTTTGAAGACCAAAAAGGAAAATTAAAGGCATATTGGCCGAGCTGAATGGAAAAGCTTCACCCACCATGTGGCCACCTGGCACTACACAAAAGTGAAATCAAGAGAAGCCATCCTCCTTCCATGCCAGGATTAGTATTTTAAGTGTATCTCTGAATTTCTTCCCATCAGGAGATTAAATGCTGGGCAGTGGGAAGGAGGAGAGCTGGCTCAGTCCTTCCTTCTCTGAAGCGGCTCGGTCGTGTCAGTGTACATCCCCAGCACTACACATGTCCCATCTCTGGCAAGGCAGAATGGTGCTAAAGGTGCCTGCCAAGCTGGCTGGATATACAGGCTGAACCCCAGCACCATGTCTGGGGAGGAAGACAAAGACTGCGACAAGCAGGTGAATCATGCTCTGGTCACTTGGGGAGCAGACATGAATGAGCCCACACTCCCGATGTGAAGGACATTTTCCTGCTGTCATACCAGCAATGGGCGTACAGATGGCAAATAATATGGACTGCAGCCATGGCCCCTTGGCACTTCCACTTGCCAAGCTGCTCTGTGGTAAAGTCTGCTGGGGGAACAATATTTCCAAGGATCCTGCATGCAGAGGTAGTCTTTGTTCATCCACTTGAGCATGTACATGGCCTTTATCCATATGCTGCCTGGGGCTTCCAGGAGAAGAGGAGTAGTTCCCCCATCACTTCCTAGACATCATCCCCTGTTGCTCATTTGCCAGCAGACATGTCTCTAGGTACTCACCAACCATCCCTGCTTGACAGGGATTTATGGACTCTCCCGTATGGGGGTCAGATTCATCAGGAAGACCCAGGACTGTAAACGTGAGCCTAAGCAAGAAAATAAGGCCAATGTGGGACTGGCCAGAAATGCAAAGCCATCTCCTCTGCCATGGGCAAGTACTCTCTCCACTTATTTATCAACCCTGTCAGTCACAGAAAGCACATTCCCCCTTCTAAGCACCCAGCCCTTTCCAGATAAATGGATGCTGCTGAATCAGGGGGAACTCCAGATTTTCCCAGCCTAGCTTTGGTTGTACCTCATTAATGTCAGCCCTTCCCACTCCCACACCACCTGCCCCATCCAGTCTCACTGAAAAAAAAAAACCAAAAAACAAAAAACAGCCACCAGGATGGGAAAGTACGCAAAAAAACCCTAAGATGTAACTTCCCCCTAAAGCCACTCTTCATATTCAGTCCTGCACACAAGAGGAAGGAAAACAAATGACACAGCTAAGGTCTCGAAGGCAGAGGTAGGTCATTTGAGGCTTGAAATCAAAGTCTCTGTTAATGTTAGGCCATGTCTGAAAAGTGTTTAGATTCCTTGCAGAAAAGACTGCACAGCCCAGTGCATCAGGCACTGCTCTTTCAGGACCTCAGATTCTGTCTGTTTTCATGCTGGTGCCTTCACTAACTGCACAGCCCCACAGTTGGAGCGACGGGACGCTGGATCGGAGGAGGCATTTCAGTGCACACTTTAGCTGCTGGCTGCGGATGGGGCCAAACTGCAACAAACGTTGATTTAAAGAACACATTAAAAGATGCCTCTAATGCACTTGCCACAGCCTTCAACTCCCATTTATCATCTGTACTTGATTCTACAACTTGCTTAAAACTCAATTCTCTTTTTTCTCAAGACATCATTTTCAAGACTTTTTTCTTTTTACCATCGATGGCTTACTGTATCCCTTTGCACATTTTTTTCCCCTCACTTTTTCAGGAAAGAAATGCCATAAAGAAGCCATTAGAGCTCCTCGCTCATCTGATCTTGGCAGGAGATTCCTCTGACAAACCAGAAAACAATGTGTAGACTGATGCAAGATCCCAAAGCAAGTTCTTTCTCTGAGAGAGGTGAGGGTCTGGGAAAGCGGATCAGCTCCCACACAGGTATCCTACAGCTCTGTGCCAAACCAAGCCAGAGAGGAGGAGCTGAATGCAGCAATGCAAGGTCTGCATCCTTCAACACAGCGCAGCCAGGCTGGGATCAACCAACACTCTCCTTTCCTCTTTTCTACTCAAAGGTATCAGAGTCAGAAATAGCCAGAGATGAGTTGAGCACCCCGGCTCACTCATGCATGAGCAGGAGAAAAGCGAACCAAGGGAGCAGTCCTGTCCTGCTGTGCATCACGGGTTATCTGCCATTAGAGCCTGTTCTGCAGCATGCAGCACCACCACAGAACCAAAGAGCAGAAACACATACCTTCCCTGAAAAAAGACATCACCGAGTTATAATCCTGCTTTTGGCTTGTTCTGTCACCAGAAAAAAAAATTATTTGGATAAAATAAAAATCCATTAATCCTGTTTGTGCTATGTTCAAACCAGACCCATGGGAACCCTTAGTATCTCTTAGAACACACTATATCACATTTAGGTACTGATGCTCCAGGAGGAATCAGTAAACATTGAAATGCCCATAAAGATCTGCTTTTGGGTAATTACAAGCCTAAGCTAACAATCAGGACTCAAATATTTGGTAAACAAATATAGTGGCGAAATACTGCTGTGAAAGCTTAAACTCATGATCACAGGGAGATGCAACTGGTGAACAGCAGGAACCATGACAGCCACAAGATGGTCATGACATCCTAAGTACAGGGCTTGCAACAGTTAAAGGCACAGAGAGGCACAGCCAAGAGGAAAATCCTGCTGCAGGGAAGGGAAGAAGGAGCAAAAATCAAAGCGGAGCACACTGTTGCTGGGCAAGATCTGCAGGAAAGGTAAAGGCAGCAGCATCGGGATCACAGACTGCAAAATCCCCTTGAGTGCCTGTGGATCAAGCAAACCTTTAGAAAGGGCTTCATCCACAACCCGGGCAACTGACCGCACAGAATCAAGTACCTGCAGCCCCGATTTCCCTTCACGCTGAAAAGATGTTTAAAAAACAAACCAAAATTAAGACAAATGCTGGCTTCACTTAGAATCATGAGTGCAAATTACAGGAAAAAAAACGTTAAACCACATCAACCAACTAAAGATGAAAACTGAGAAAAATAACTCCAGAGGGTCACAGTGCTCCGTCACCTGGGGGCACCCCATCTCCAGGCCGAGGCTGCCACAAGCACCAGCACATCTTGCCTTCTCTCCTGCTGGCTCTGACAGCAAATTCCCTTGAAGCACATTGGGAGCCTGGGTTTTTAAGCAGCCAGGAGATAGCAGCAGCCAAAAACACTGATGTGGGCTCACAGCTGCTGCAAGGAGCATAACTAACACGGGCTCTCATCACCTCACTGCTCTCTATAACAAAGGAGGTTTGGATTTGGAGTGCCCACATCAGACCACTCAACACGTGCACAGAAGATCCCATGGGACTCTCCTTTGGTGCATTGGGCAACGTGACAGGGAAGTGACTTTGGGCATAGTTGCTTTGACTGCAGGTCTCTGGGTGCCAGGACTTGTTTGGGGCTGCAGCGTGGTCCTGCAGCCCCTTTGCCTCCGTAGCCCCACACTTCAGGGGAGCAAATGGGAGGACACGGCAGAGGAAGCAGTGCTGTGCTGAAACAGCATGAAATCCAGGCCAGGCAGCAGCGAGTGCTGGTTGTGGGTGGGATACTGTGTATGGCAGCCTTAACCTGCCTGGAATTGCATATACGGGTTTCATGCAAAAAGGCTGGAATACCCTCTTAACCCTCCCTCTATCAGTATTTTGGGCACGGAGAGAGAAACAAAGGGCTCTCATTTCTCTTGAATTTTTCAGAGCAGGGATGTTCTTGGACTTTTAAGAAGAAAGAGTGTATGTGCTGCACATCCTTCTCCCTGCCTGCCCTGGGCAGTGGTACCCATGGACTGCTCCAGCTGAAGCTGGGAATAAGAAGTCCCAGTGAGGAAGGAGATTTCTCCCCAAAGACGGACTGATTGCTGGCCTCCAGGTGCCAACTCCTAAAGCAAATTCTTTCAATCTCACACAGCATCTTTAAGAAATGATAGATTTCACTGGCTCAGAGGAAACTGTCTGCTCCCTGATAATAAATGATTTGTTAGCAGAGGTAGCAGACTCCCAGATCCATTTGTGATCCAAAGGGCTTACAGCTGCTTCCCATTTTCGCAATGCCAAAACCACAGAACATGCAGACAGTAAGGGATGAGAAGGCAGCTTCCTGCGCCTGTCTGCTTGCTGCTCTCCCTTGGCTAAAGGGAGACTGTCAAGTGCAATTTCCTTTTGATAGAGCCTCTTTTTTTGATGTAAGTTTGCTGTTGTTGAAAGTGAATAATATGCCGCATTGGCTACAGGCAAGGATAGCCAGGAAATCCTCTGCACACTACACCTCTGCAACACCTCTTGTAGCTCTGGACACAAACCATCCTATAGTGAGAGCATCATACAACAACACACCTCATTTCTTGGGCTGCAGCCTCCACACAGCTCGATTAATGCAGACAGCAGAGAGACAAACACACCTTCGCCAAAGGCTCCTGCAGTCCCACTGGAGGATGCTGCTGTACCTCCGGCATCTTGACCCCAATTCCCTCCACCCCCAGCCTCTGCAACACTGCTCCAGATTTCACTGCACAGCCCTGGGAGCCAAGACGGATGATTTTTTTTTTAATTTTGTTTTCAAAGTTGTCCTGCTCAAGTTGCTAGTTTGGATTCACATTTTTGCTTTCCTTCTAAACATAGGCTTGAAACAGGAAACCTGAATTCACATCCCTATCACGCTCCTCTGAGATCACTGTCAAATGGCAAACAGAAATCCAGGACCAGAACAGGGTGGGATTCAGTCTCTCTGGAATTTTCAGGAGTATTTTGGGTCTGATTTATGTCAGTTGCTAAAGTATGCTGCTTTAGAAATTGCCTTTTTTTCTGGCCAAACAGCTTTTTTTTACTTTTTTTTTTTTTAAAAGCTCACAAGATTGTTCCAGTGCCACACAGGGCTTAGCTGTGCCCTTCCCATTAGAGCTAGTAGGGATTGCTCAGTCAAATCCCTGGGTGCTATTTTGAAAATGCTACAGTTAGCATCTGAAGGCATTCCTCCCCTGGTGACACTGACTCTATGATCCCCCAGAGCCTAATCCTAGGGAAAGGCAATATCAGGAGGAGTGTATCCATGGAAGGAGGGAGAAAGAGATCTGCTTGAAATAAAGACAGCAAAAACAAAGCTGGGAATCATTGTTAGAGCACTGCAAACACTACTGTCAACAGTGAGCCTATGAGAAGTGACAAATAGAAGAGGCTAAGAGGATGAGAGCATGTCTCAGGATGACAGCAGGCCCCAGCCCTTGAGGGGTCACTGTGGTACTGCACTGAAATACAGCAGGTGAACCCGGGAAGAGCAGTTTCTAGGCCATGAACATATGTTTTCTTCACTTCTTAGCAATACATCAGAATAGCACAACCGCAAACTGTTTGCAATGTGATACCTGCTTTTATCAAAGCCTTTACAGGCTGCTCCCAGGAGAGCAGGAAACTGTTTGGTACCACTGAGGTATCACCTTCAGCAGAGTATTGAGGAATTAGCAGAAGAACATAATACAGCTGCAGACACTCTTGGGTGGGATTCATCTCACCGACCTCCGAAGGTCTCGCAGTAAGCTGTCTAAGCCAAGTTTGTCATCTTGGCTTCCAATATAGGCAAGGAAGATAAGCAGGCACCTCTGGAGGGCAATTCCATTCTAAGATGGTTGTCTAAAAGAGTTCAAAAGGATTGCTCACTGAAAGACTCTCCTGATTACAGAGGTAACCTTGATGGGTATCTTAGATGAGGGCAACTAATCTTCAGCCAGAAAAGTCAGAGGGGCAAATTCCCTTTTTTATGCATTTAAGGACTTAGGACCTGCTGCTTCAGGATGCTGCTAAGGCATATAAGTAGTGACATGGCATGAGCAGCCTGGGTCAAGCTTGGGCTTGATTATTCCCCTCTCTTCTTCTGTCCCTCCACAGACATTGGCAAAATAGAACAGAACTGATAAGCAAGCAGTTCTGTTTCTTTACCTGGTGCTTCACAGAGAAAGGAAGAGTTTAACTAAGGGATAGTGCATCCAGCACTGGTACTGAGGACACACGTAAGGACTTCATTTGAGAACAAGATTTGATGGGCTAAAGCTCCCCAAGCAAATAAGAGAAGTTTGGGAATGGTCTCAACTCACAGTTGCTATCTGAGATGCTGGGTGTTGGTTTTCCCCACTGTTAAGCCTCACTAAAACTGTGATGATGCTTGAATGAGTTTCCTCTTTGACAGATCAAGCCTGTACCCCAAGCTAGTGATGGTTACTCCAGAGCAAGAGGTGATATGGGCTTTTTGGGGAAGGGCTCATGTCTGAAGGTGTGTGGTTGTTCTGACAGCAGAGATAGAAATGCAGGAGTTATCTTGCCTCCTGCCAGAGGGCTGCATGGTGAACTCACTACCCACATAATCACTGCCATGTAAACATAGGCATGTCTGGGAATGTGAAGAGTTGGTTTTCTAGTCTGTGGGTGACTGTGAATGGGTGACATCCTGCCCCAGGGACTGTGTGGGGCTCTGTGGGTTCAGGAGAGGTGCTGGCATCTGCTCCCTCCAAGGTCTCTGCTGAGTCTGGCACACAAGGTTGCTGAGGTGGAGGATGCTGTGATATAGATGACTCAACATTAGAAATCTGCCTGAGTTCATCCACACTTCTTGCAGGTTCCCAAACAAACGATGACTCTTAATGCCTGTCAGCGTAGGCTAATTCAGACCCCAGGTTCCAGTGAGGCTCTGCTCTTCCCAAAGCCTCTTCCTTTGCTGCCCCCACAGGAGAGGAGCACAGATTACCATCCCCACACCTCAAAGCTGCAGACAGTGGGTTTTGGTTGGCACAGCTATAATGAACTGAGCAGGAAAGACCCCAGAACCAGGACACACAGGAAGACTGAATTAATTCTGATTAAATCACTGAAACGCACTCAGCTCTGCCTTTGCTTGGGACAGATGAGGGACAGCTGCTGTGTCCAACAGTTTTTCTGGGACAGTGAACTGGAAACAGCATTGCTGCATGGGCTGTGACACACCTTGCTTCCCCGTCCTTGCCTGCAACAACAACAGCCCCTCTGCCCCTTCCCCCACCATAGCCATATGTGGTTTAGCTTTCTATTACTTCCTTTGGTAGTTCATTAAAGACATTAATCACCTTCTGCACAAAGACATTTCTCCTGAACTCCCTGCAGGCCAGGCCTCTTTCTCAGCTGCAACTCTGCTGCTGCTTCATGCTTTTGCAGACACAGTGCTGGCGGGTCAGACCTGCCCCATTTCCCCGCTGATCTGGGTCCCTGCTAGACACTGAGGGGATGGTCACCCCCAAGCCTCCCCTGCCATGACAAGAGCCTCCTTTCCAGCTGACCTTTACCCCACTGTGGTCTACATATCTGCATTTGCTGTCTCTTTGTCTCCTGGCCAAACAGTCCCATCTCAGGACCAACAATATGGCCACACATGCATGTACATCATTCAATAAGTCACATATAAATGGCATGTGCTCATCATGCAGTAAGAACTCAAGGTGTCCTGTGGCACAAGGCTGACTGAGGGGAAAGCACAGTGGCATGTTGGGACTGTTGCAGCAGCAACAAGAGGGCTGCAAACTGTGTTAACACACTGGCAGTTTGCAATAACCACCCCATGCAGGGGATTCCCTGCCCTAAGCACCAAGGTTTGGCTCTGCAGCAAGGAAGAGGGAGGTGAGGAGCGAGCTGAGCTATGGTATTGGCTGGACAGGAGACACCAGCCCACTAGCTGGGCTCCAGCTCATATTTGGGCAGGAGACAGAGCCCTCAGAAAGCAAAACCTCCTCTGGCTTAGCTAAGGGCTGAAAAGAGAGACAAGGGAAACCTCCAGCTGCAGAATGTCCATGGCTCCTCTAGAGCTGTTGCCTGTCCCCTTTCCCACACTGAGTCTCCTGACTCAGTGTTTCTCCATCCTCTGTCCTCGTGTGCCTCTCTGTTGGACTTCACTCGCCTGTGCTCTCTCCAGGAGCTCCTACACCTGCTGGTAATTCTTTCTACTTCTCACCTGCCAGAGTAACAAGATCACCCTCCTCCTCACAGACTGCACTGAAAGGTTTGTGGCTGCTGAGTGGAAGGAAAGTTAACCAAGGCTCAGGGCACCCAGGGGATATCAGCAGGCCAGTGGGAGAAAAACCACATCTGAATCAGTGTAGTTACTGATGTCTTTTGCTCATTGAAGCTTACCACTAACAAAGATCAAAGCAAAGTGTTCAGGAGGGTGGGGAGGTGAGAAATAACCCTCCCTTTCATGCGAGATCCTTCTACTTGCATCCAGATTACCTACAGCAGCTTCTGTATCTTTTCTCCGACACTCCAGCCCTCAACCTTTCATCTCCCTCTAACTTCGTCTCCATTAGCATAGTTACAGGACCTCACTTATTAAAGCAAAGCCAAGACTCCGATAACTTAGAGAGAGATGCAGACATGTGCTATATCCACACAAGAATCCTGCCATCAGTTGTATGTTACATCTCAATCTAAGACAGTTGTTTCCTTTTGCACTCCTCCACTCTCTCAAAAACAAATAAAATCAAATAATGAAAAGACCCTCTTGAAGAAGCCAAGATATGGCAATTTGTAGCTGTTACTCGCCTCTTCATTGTCTCTCACTGCTACTTCCTCAAGGGATCAATCAGTCCTGTGATGCATAAGCACGTTTCCTGAACTGCAACCATGGATGAGGGTTGGCAAGGCTGTGGTTTCCAGAGAATAGGGAAAATAACTGATATACACTAATAAAAAGAGTAACAGGGCTGGAATTTCCTTGTTCTTTTCTGTTGTGGTGTGATTTTCTATATTTTTTTTAAGAATGCCCTAAAGGGAACAAGTGGGTCTGGCTGCTAAAGGGCATCATGAGAAATTCAACTAGAGATTCATTACTGTGTAAGCTAATGAGCGATCAGTTCAGCAGGTGAGCAGGGAAGAGTTTCTGCTGGATAGCATGCTATTATTCTAATCATTCGTATTATTTCATTTTTTTTTTGATGGGATGATGGTGGATTGTTAATGACTTGGTTCAGCCCTTCTTCTGCATCTTGCCTAATATCTGACTTCCTCAGGAGTCCACATAACCTCCAAAAGGTCATCCCATGCTCTACCTGATGCCACTTTTACTAGGAAAAGCATTACCCTGTTTCAGTTCTACATAACCAAAGGCAGAGAAGGAAAGCCTCATCTCTCTTTAAAGAAATTCAGTTGAAATAAATGCATCTTTTTCTTCAGACTTGTGTTAATACTGCACCCCGGAGAATTTGGATCTGCAGAATATTAAAGTCTTCCTGACTTATTGCCTCTTTAAGGAGCATGTTGATTTTGTGTTTGCTCTGAGCTCCACGTGTTACTGAAGCTAACCAGGAGAGTTTCCATTTCCACTGGCAGAGAGCTGTTGCCTTTGGGGCCCTAACCCTATTAAGGGAAATGTAAATGTATATATCTAAAATTCCCACTAGATTTTTTGGAAGGGACCAGTGCTCTTCCTTGCAGCCACATGAAGACTTCCACTCTCACCTTGCTAATATGCCAAAAAATAAAGCCTGTGTGTTTCTGGCTTAGTAGGATCCCTATTCACATAAAAAGGCTTTATTTTTAGAGAAAAAAGGATAAGCTGTGTGAAAACTGTGACTGTCACACAATGGACAGGTCTGGCCTCTGCTGCTCACTGTTTCTCAAATCCCTTCTCTGCCTGCTGCAGAGCCCAAATTTTACTTCTTCACTCTTTTTTGCTCATCACCAATGAGTGTTTGGGGATCCTTTCCACATGAGCAGGTAGATTTGCACTTTGAAATTCCCCTTATTTCTCCTCTGATTTTTTTCCTTATTGCATCACATCAGCTTTTCTCCCCAGGCACCACTCCCACAACCCAGGATCAAGAATTAAATGCATAAAAATAGTCATGCAAAGAATAAGTGCCCCCATACCCTTTGGAGGGAAGTGGACACACAAGATTGGGAGAAACCTATTCCTGATGCCTGACATGTGCTGCCAGCCTCTCGACAGGGCTGCCTTTGCCAAGAGACAGCAGAGCCCCATCAATGTCCCCGCTGATGATATTGGCCCACATTCACCCAAGGCTCTCTGTGCCCAGATCCATGAAGATAAGCAGACAGACAGCCTGCCCTGTCCTGTCAGCTGTAACAAAGAAAATGGCTAGGCACTTGGCTTTTAAATGCTTTTCCTTTTGGGGGAAAGCACATGGGATGAGCTCCCATCTTCTTCAGCAGCGGTTGCAACTGCCAAGCACCCAGTGTCCCCTCCAGACCCCTTACAGACACCTTGGTTGAGGAGGCTGGTGTCACCCCAGGACCCACTCCCCTCTGTTTGGCAAGATTTTACCCATCAGCACCCTACTTAGGGATGGACCTGACTCTGTAAGGTGCTGGCATCTCACTAAACAAACATGCAGTTGGTAGAAAGCCACAGCCCATCCCTGCCAGAAGCTAAGCATCCTTAACCTCAATTTGATTTAATGTGAATTGATGCTCTGTGATTCATCTGCCTGCATCACATCTTTTCCTATTACAAAATCTGAGGACATGTATCTCCTTGTAGTACCTATGTTGTATTAATCAGACTGTATCTGATCATTAAATCCATGTTTCTGCTGGCTTATTTCACATTAAATAGTCATAGCTAGCATCCTGAGCTCTGCAGGGAAAAAAATCCCAAAGCATTTATGTGAGATTTCTGACAGTGTTAAAATAAAAACAAGTCTACCAACACCACAACAATTGCATACTAGTACAGGGCTGGGCTTATTTAGGCTGTGGAAGTTTAATTATAAAAATTGCATTTTAATTGATTGCTGCTGGAATAATTACAGCAACACCTTTCCAAGAAATGGCGACCATCATATGTTTGTCAACAAAGAAGCTTCCTTTAAATTCAACACGCAATAATTGTTTAATTAAGAGAAATTTATATTCTCGTTTGAGAACATTCAAATGTTTGCCTGCTCCTTCCTGTCTCAGAGGTAATTTAAGATATAAAAAGCAATCTCCAGAAATACTCTATTTATGTAAGTAATCCAAGAAAAAGAAGAAAAAGAAACACTTCATGTAATAGCTGATCTGGATCTAAGCTTGCTGCTATTGATAAGAACATAAGCACAGAGCGAGTGATCGCTACAAATCCCTCTCTAATTGGTGCTGGGAGGCCTTCATAAAATATGAACAGACTCCAAACTACATGTTCATTCCCTAATATGCAGAACAGATTCAACTGTTGATATTCTAGCAGCACCCACAGCCTGTACTCAGTATGAAGACCCCACATTAACTGTAGCTGTGTATACATGGAAGGAGAGGGATAAATAATTCATAGCTTTCCAGCCTCTTTACAAGTTTTCCTGCAGCTGTGAAATCCTGTTGCTGTCCTGTGCAGACCTGTGTTTCAGGTGTGCAGCTCCTGAATGTCCCTTCTCAGTAGCCCAACACTGAAACACCCAAGAGCTAATGGCTGCTTCTGCAAAGCTCCAGGGCTTGGTGCTGAGCAGAGGGGTTTTTCAGTTGCTGGTCATCCCTGTAAATTAGCCTGAATTTTGCCTGGACAAATTTACCAAGCTGGTGACTCACCTTCTGTGAGTACCACTCAACTGGGCATGTCCCCTAGGTCACTGCTGGGGAAATCTGTCGCTGAGCCATTGTCTTCCCTAGGCAGCAAGAGCAACCACCACTGTCTGCCTGACCCTACCAGTGCTCACTTGGGGACTCCAGACAGAGGGGAAAGCAGGAGCCTCTGCACTGCAAATTAAATAAAGCTATGCAGCTGTGGCTGAAACCACTCATTCCCCAAGGAGCTGGGCTACGCACAGGATGGGGATGTGCATTACATGTGCACGAATGGAGTCTGAGGTGAAGAATAAGAGAAAACTATTCCCAGCGCTGGTAGTCTCAAGTAGGCAGCAAAAGGATAAGAGGTTGCTAACAGGACACCATGCTCATGTTCACTGCAGACCCCTAAGGGGTGGGAATTTGCAGCAGCCTCCTAAGCTTCAGGCCTCCTATGCCCTTGCATCTGGCAGAGGGCACCCCTCTTCCCACACCTCTTAGCTCTGACGTGCAGTACCAACCCTGCTGCTCTGCCCCTGAATGCAGTCAGTAATGGCAAAAACCAGCAAGGCAGAGTTTGCCAGTGACTGTGCTGAGGCTGTAAAGCTCATTTCCAAACATGGCTGAAGATAGAACCTGTAAACATGTCTTTAAAGCTGATCAGAAGGATTTTGCTCTGCTACATCACTAGGTGAACCTTTCAGCTACACCACACCGTCATTTTACCCTTTATAGTCACCTGGCACTGCTTCATGCTTCTGCTGAAGGAAGGACTCCAAGTTCACCTTCCCTTTAACCAATTGCCTCGGCCTTCAAAGAAACAGCACAAAAATATCAAGTCTCCTAACCTTCAGTTAAGAAAGGCATGTGTGTGTTTGCATACCAGTAAGCCACACCACGCACCCTGCTGCAAACCCAGAGCCTGCTCATTACCATCCTGTGGGATGGAACGGATTGAGGAAGATATTTCAGTTAGAGATGTGCCCATGTTTTGGTGATGCAACAACATTAGCATCAACCACACACATGAAATATGAGGTTATTGTACATTGTATCTATTACCTGGTTTTGCTTTAATGAATATGGTTTGTTTAAAGTCATAAGCTACTGCGTCATGCACAGGGACCACAGGTGGATGCTGCCACACACAGAGGTATTCACAGCCACAGCTTAATGATAAGAAGTCCACAACTGGAAGCATCAGAAATATGAAAGTTATTGCTGGGCTGTCACAGTGACAGCCTCCTGATATTTTACAGATTTATCACTTCCATGGATATTATTGTTACCTATTTACGATCATCACTAGCACATCATTAACAGCTCCCTATCCCTGTCACCTGCGCACAAATGGGTGCATCTCGTACTGTAAATTCACCCACTGTCACACCAAAGCTTGCTCATCCTAACTGGAAAGCAGATATATGTCAGGCAGAGGTAGACAGTGTCACAGCTGATGCAGATACACATTTTGCATATGTTCTCCTTAGACAAGGTGCTGTCATTTTGCTGCAGTTCATCTGCCACTTCAGCGTCACCCCGCAAGCTGCCCAACAAAGCTTTTTGCTTCTGCCATCCCCACTGATTCTTAATATATATTCTGTGTTTTGAACGATGCTGTTTCAGGCACTTGCCATGAGAACTACATTTAGCACAGGAGGCCATATCCTAGTATGAGGCAAGACTTGCCATGGAGCTGGGACCTACCAGTCTTCCTCAGATGTCCTGTTGGAGACTCTGATCAGGGCAGCACCAGGTTTACATGGTCCAAACACCCTTGACTTAACCAGAGAAACAGGTAATGCCAGTGACAAGGAAACGCTGTGTTCTCCATCTCCATGGGAACAAAAATTGGTACTTTTAACTAGTAGCGTGGCCAGTCTTTTCTCAGATTATAAGGACCACTGCGTGGGCAGGGTTTTTATTCTCTGTAAATAAACAGATCTTTCTGCTGATATCTAGTCTTGGCAACGAGGAAGGGAATTTGCTGGAAGATGAGGAAGGAAATAATTCCTGGCAAAAGTTTCACTCGAGCCCTAAAGTACTAAAACCAGGTCTCCTAACAGCCTGGGGTTTTTTTCGGTTGGCTTTTTTTTCCCTAGGGTACATGGAATAACACCTCCTTTTGTGCTTACAAAACAAATGCTGCCTTCCATAGTCTGGAAGAACTTAAGAAGTTTTTAATTATAAGAAAAGAAAAATGAGGACAGGTGAAGTTGGACTGTGTGGAGTGCTCTGCTGGTCTGATCTAGGACAACGTGCCCTACATAGAGCTCAAATATAACATCCTTTGGGAGGCTGTCTTGATTCCATTCAGCTTTTGTGAGACCACCCCTGCCCCTGTGGCACTAATGATGGATTTCTGAAGCATAACCAGTATCGTGGTCTTGCTATCAACCTTCGTGCTGTAAACAAAACCATTAGTGGCAGGCATAGAGAGGGAAGGAAAAGTAAGCACAGATGGAGGGTTTATTCAAGTGGTATTCTTGCAGCTTCTTTCTTCCTGCTATCAGCACTGAAATAGCTCATCCAAAGCCACAGTCAGCAACTCTACCCCAGGTGGGTGACGCTTTCCCCTGATAGATACAAGGTCTGTCTTTTTTCTTCTATTTGTCTAGTTTTCCTGCCAAGGAAGTGCCATTGGATTGAGCTGAAATAGTTGCTCTTCCTTGATGGAAACCTTGTAGTTGGCAAATAGAGGGCTATTAAAGAAAATAGAAAATCTTTATATGTGTCATTAGACACTTCAATGAAAGTGTGGTCAAATTATTACTTCTCTCTCCTATATCATATTGGTCAGGAAATTCCTGCAATCTTCTATTTGCAAACCCTCCAGCAGAAAAAAAAAAATCACAACTGTTTTTTTTTTCTTCAAAGAGCCTTATTAATTCTCCTCCTGTACATTCCTGGGGTTTTTTTTTGCAGGAAAGCATTTTTCCCTTCTGTGTATTTCTTAGCAGAGAGAACAGTTTGTGTTTACCTCTACCCTACTCTCCACATGACTAAACTGCAGAGAGGATGTTTCGGTGAATCAAAAGGAAACTACAGACGTGAGCCAACAACAATCCAACAGGCTCTACAAAGGGAAGGGTTCCTCCAGTCCCTCCTGACAGCCCTCGCACACACACACAGGCTCAGAGAGTGAAAGCAGTGTCTGACACCGGGTCGAACTGAGAAATTCTTTGTGCATCACATCACAGCGGTGCACAGCACCACTCGCTCCAAGGGAAGCAAATACTGCAACAGCCCCTAATGCAACCGCAGGTTTGTGTTATGGTTTCCGTTTTTCTGTGGTTCCCTCCTGGTCTTATTTGTTGCTGCTAATCTTGGTATTACCTGGCAAGCCATTTTTTTTCCCCTTTTCCCAACTATATAAGAAGAACAGCACAGCTAATGCGCTGTGCAGGGTACAGATACATCCTAGGATCAACTCTGTGGTGTGAGTTCAGTCTTTAATGTTTGTTTTTAGAGCCAATGATTTCGCTGGTTCTTGAAATTAGAACTCTTACTTCTCTGTCATTATTAGGCATGCCCCTTATGGTGCATCTGGATCCCACTTGCATCAAGCTGCTGTTTTCTGCTAGGTATTTCTTAAATTACAAGGACAGATGGCTAAACTGGGGCTGGAGAAGAAGTTGTTCACACTATGCAGAGACTTCTGCGCACCCTGTGGGTGGAAAGGGGCGTCTTTGTTGCACATCACAGCTATAGGAAATATGGGAATGAAACCTCAACATATGGAGTTGGGCAGAGGTTAAAGAAACAAGAGGAAATGAATTGTTGGGGGTTTTATACCACTTTGGAAGCAATTAAAGAGAATATGCTAGACGTTCTGAATAACTGCAGCACTACCTTGTCCTTGTGACTTAGTACAAACCAAAATGAATCAGAAATCCTTTGCCTGTGTATTCGGGGTTGTCTTGCACGGACCCTAAAGGAATCTCATATTTGAGACACAAAAAAATGCCAGTCAGGAATAAAGAAACCAAAGTAAGAGAGCACGGCAAACACCGCTACTTACAGGTGTAGGTCATTTCAAAGCTGTCACTAATGTTCACAATGTCGATCTGGGGAAGGAGCTTAGGGGGTTCCGTGAGCTGAGACAATGCAAACCTAAAAGCCGCATGTTCCTGGGACTGCTGATTAGGAAATAACCCCCCTGAGGAGAAAAACAGAACAAGAAGAAAGCTCTTAAACACACCTATGTTAGCAACCTCCTCATTCCAAAATATTCCTGGGAGCAGAGGCTACACCTTCCCAGCCCAGGGATGCCTCGGAACTCCCAAACCCTCCAGCACACAAGACCCATATGGTTTTATGCCCGCTGCAGGCAGGGAGCAGAAAACCTTTCCAACCTATGCATTATGCAATGCCTGGATCACACATAGGAGCAGTGATGCATCCCTGGTCCTGGCAGCCTGCAGGGTCAGGATGAACCACAGGGTTTGGATCAACATCCTCACCTCCCCACAACTTTAAGAAAGAAATGGAAACACTGCCAATGTTACCTTTATAAAGGAGGAAAGAGAGCCTTTCTTCCTCCTCCTCTCACTTGTAATTAGGCTCAGTTTAAACTCTCCTGACTAAGAGAAGGGGTTTGCTCCAGGGGTGACTGGGGTCCCCCACACTATGGGACCTCAGGGTACTGGGCAGACTGGCTGATCCTGGCCTGGCAGGCACAGCGCTGAGTGGATGTGGACAGGGCTACAGGAGCCAGAGCAACATGGAACCCATGGCCAAACACCTGCTGCTACCAGAAGTTTGCTGCATGGAAAGCCCTAAATTTAACAGGTAACAGTGGCTAAACTCAAAGAGGGCAGGAAATCAAAAACTCGACCCTCAAAAGGATCGATCTGAGCCCAGAATCACAGGATGATAGGAACTGGGATCAGACTGGACCCGGGTTCAGAGGTTTCCCACCCCTCGTCATGTACCTGGAACAAAGCACTGCGGTAACCCGGTCCTAGGAAAAGTTTCCTGCTGCTCCCCCAAGCAGGAAACTTGGCTTGCGGCAGATCCCTTTGCAGCCACCAGAAAGATGGTACTAAATTCAGACTGTTTTGTAATCTATATGCATTTAAAGGGAGCACTGTTACTGACATTTTATGAGTAGGGAAACAAAGCACTTGGCAAGAAAGTCGAATTAAAATAAAGCAGCGAAAGTATCAACATCCCCCCTCCCGGGCAGATGGCTGAGGAAGAAACAAATGCCCAAGGACCTACTACCAACGGCACTTTGCACATCTTTAGTATAAAGAACATCTCCTTGTTCTGTGGAAAGGGCTATTTGTGCATTAGTATTCACACACCCACCCCACCCCCCCCACCCCCCTCAACCTACTAAGGGGCGTCAGAGGAATAAGATGCTAGTAGCCGAGACAAGCTATTATATATGTTTGATGAAAGGGAAAAAATCTGGGATGATGCACAAATTTGGGGTAAAGGGGAAGCAGGAAGGGAAGGAGACAGGGATGCAGCATCAACAGCAATAAAAGCACCGATTGTGCCGCTGGACTCAGGCAGGAGTTGCCTGAACTTGGTGGATTAGGAATTGATTGACACTGTAAAGAGAAGGGAGGTGGGAGAGAAAACAGGCACGTAAGGGAAAATAATCTGGGACCTGGTTACAAATCATCGTCAATAAAGATCAATGAGAGAGCAATAGTAAACCTGGGGAGGGAAGAAGGGAAGGAGAGGAGCACCGAGAAGTTGCAGGGGGGAGAAAGGAATCAAACAGGCACTGCTGGTGCGCAGGGGGAGCAAGTAGCATGAAATGAAGAGGCTTCAATGCAAAACCTTCCTCCAATCGCTCTGCCCTTATTCTTTAGCAACAACAACAGAGCGTGCCTGTTCGTTACCTCTCGTCCCAGTTACCTACAGATGAGAGCATCCTCACAAAACCGTATAATGCAACCCTTGATTTTGCAAATGCAGTAACGCACAATAGCAGCCCGTGAATTTCTCAGAGCAAGAAACAGATAATTTTTTCGTGCTTCCTCCATTCCAGAGGCACTTTTCTCCTTCTCTTAGTGTGTGTGCAGGCATTTATTCGCAATCTTCCCCTCCCCCAAAGCCAAATTAATACAATTCTGCGCTTGCAAAGCTGATACCAACGCACAAATCCAGCCCTCGCCGTGCACCCCCTCACTCTCACAAAAACACACACACATTTTGCCTTTTCAAGCAAAGGAACGGGTCAGTTTGCCCCCACCACCCCCGTTCCATCCCTACCCACCTGCCGGGGAGCATCACTCCCAACCGGCCCCGAGCTCCGCACTCACCTATCTGGATATTGTTGGGGAAATTGGCCCCTAACACCGCCCCTAGGAAACTGGTGCAGAAGAAGGCAAAAATGTGCTGCATATTCCTTTTTGCATTGGCGAAAAAGAAGCCCAGTTCCAAGCATAGATTTGATTTTTCCCCCGCTCTGCTCTCTTTAGCTGCCTCTCTCGCCTCCCCTCCGCTGAGCCTTCAGGGTTGCGCGTCTCCCCCGCTCGGAATCCAGCGCTGAGACTGCTGCTTAACACCGCCTGGCAGAAGGATTAACTGAGCCCCGTGAGAAAGAGAGAGATCCCGCTCCTCTTCCACATCCCTCCCCCGCCACACACAACGCGCACACACACACACCAGGCGCTTCCACCCCGCTCGTTCCCCTTCTCCCAGTTGGAGCTCAACAGCTGGGTACCGCATCACCCCCCTTCGCCTCGGCTGTTCCCCACGGGGGTCCTGGCTGGGGTCTCTAAGGGTGATTTCCACCTACCCCTAAATTCCCGGCCTTCCCCCTCAACTTCTCTTGGCAGGAGCTAGAAGGAACCTGCAAATCAGTAGGTGGCAAACTCCTCTAGAGAAAGGGTTTAAATTCCTCTGCCTCCGATCCATCACTTCCCAAACTGGGCTCTCACCCTTAGGTCCACGAGTTGAACAGATCGGTCTCTACAGCCTAGCTCATTAGAATAACAAAGAGGGTCATATCCTGCAAACGTGCCTTGGAAGGATGGATTTCAGAGCAACAAACAAGAGATTCCGGAGGATGCAAAAAGGAACCCTTCACCATCACCTTTCTCGTTGATTTTTTTCTGCCCACCATTAACCTATGAGGTGTTTCACACCTGTGCTTGATCTGGAGAAATCTGTGCTCACCAGTACCATCAGATAGGGCAGGTTTCTGAAATTAGGCAACTATTTTAGCCTGGGTCATTACAGAAGCTCTTTTGTGGCAGTTCTAGTGAGGTTGGAGCTTACTTGACCATAAGCAGCTTTCCTCAAAAAACAAGGGGGAGGGGGGTATGGACAATAAAAGTAACTCCAATAAAAAGCTTGTCCTAGGCACAACCTGGGATGTAGAAATACTTGAGGAAGAAGTGCTGTGAACACAGAGACATAGCCACTTCAGAAAGGAGAGAAAATTCACCCATTCCCCTCTGAAACAAGTTCAGTCCAA
Source organism: Aegotheles bennettii (assembly GCA_013398125.1). Classification (NCBI taxonomy): domain Eukaryota; kingdom Metazoa; phylum Chordata; class Aves; order Caprimulgiformes; family Aegothelidae; genus Aegotheles; species Aegotheles bennettii. The sequence continues at coordinate 724,510 of VZRW01012971.1, forward strand.
AACCAAACTTGAGGCCTCTTGTGCCAGAACCTCAATACCCATGTCCAAGCACAGAGATCCTGCCCTTACTGTTTGCAGCCTGGATACACACAAAGGGTAAACAGCAGAAAGGAAACAGAAAACAAGGATGTTTATGGCAGAGTTAGAAATATAACTCAGGTGTCCCATGTCCTGTTTTGGTGTAGGATACCTTGCCCTGGTCCCCACTCCCCATCTCCAAAACCTTGTGGTTATATTGGAAGAGTGGTGACATAGAGTGGTGACTGATGTTCAAAGGTTGGGAATTGTAAGGAACAGTTGGACAGACAAGGACTCTGCAGAATGGGACAATTGAAATGGGATGTGGTCAAAGCCTGCAGCAGCATGGAGACATTCCTTGTTGGCCACAGGGCCCAGGTATGACATAACTTTATGGTTCAGGGACAACACTACTCTTTCAAAATAGACTTAGAAACAGAGGTAGAGCATCTTTTTGTTGACAGGTCCTCTACTTCACCTGGAAAAGACTTCCTACAGGTTTGGTTCCCCACAGCAGCCCTTTCTGCCAGCTGCAACAGACTCCTTAGCTAGAGCAACATCATACATGGTCATGCTCTGTCTCCACAGCCAAACATGACAATGACTGGAAAATTCTCTCATGTGGATATGGGTACAGGCTCTGGATAAATGAGAACAGACCATGATCCCACGCAGGCCTTAATTTCATCTCTGCAAATAAGAATTTGGGATCTTTAACCTCTTCCTATACAGTTTTATAGATTTCACTGTGACTTCTAGAATGACAAAAATGCTTAAACATCCATGTAAATGCCAGAGAAGGTATAGTCTGTATACACTGTACTCTTAATACCTTGCATAAGAGAAGCTGCACAGATGCCTGCAATTTTGTGGCCTCTTACAAGGACAGTATGTAGAATTACACTGCAAAATCAGAGTCCAGGAGACTTGCATCTCCTTATGGCAACCAATAAAACATCCTTCTATGATGGATTCCTTGTTTCCTCAAGCCACCTTGACCAGAACAATGACTCTCAGTGCCAGAGACTGAAGGTTCATTAGAGCAATTGTCCAGGTGCTCAGGATTCAGGTGCAGGTGGCCAAGGGATGCTCCTACCCCATCTCCCTGCCTGAGTGACCAGCATCCCAATGTCATATTCAAGCAAAACAAATTTACATCTGCCTTTGATAGGCAGTACTTTCAGACTTCCATTTTGCTTCTTGTATAATTTAAGCAATACTGATTTGAGGCTCAAATAACCTGCTGATAGGTTTTATGGGCTCTTGCTTTCCATCCAGAATTTAATAGAAACAGCTGCATTTATAATCTGAAGAAAGGCACTGAAGGATAACCAGCGCAATAGAAAGATGCTAACACGTTTTCAAAACTCCCAAACAGCCTATCTGATAAAAATAATAGTAGCCATAACAATAAAATATTGTAATAGCTCGCAGAAAGCTTGCACAGTCACATTAATTAATAATGCTGCTTTTGTCTATAAACCTCTCGAAGTGCAGGTGGCTTAACAAGAAGCTCACCACAATGTAACAAGATAAGTAGTAATATGATCATTATTTTAAGAAGGTATTCATTTCCTTTTTCCCTATAGATAACAGCTTTTTATTCAGAGTTCGTCAGCACAAGGATGTTAGAAATTAACTCTAGCTGATCTGAAGATTCCCTAAATCAACACCAAGGCAATATAGATTCTGAACTTTTACTAAACACCAAACTAAGCCTTGGGAAATTGATGAAACTCTTCGGTGTCACAAGAGCGGTCCCAACAGAAAGACAGATCAATCCACCAGTCACTACCACATATCAGAGAGTGTTCTTTTGGAAAAGCCCAACTAGATTCCCAAAACCAAGTGAACGAACTTATTCTTCTTTTCAGATTTCAGAAAACAAAGTAAATAATTCAATACAGCATATAGGTATTAAACACAATGCCATCTTAATCAGGAGCAACTAAAAATAACAGGGATTGGAGTTTTGAAGACCTGTATTTTGTCTCAAAGGGTTTGTAAGGCATAAGTGGGACAGGCAGGCATCTAGTGGTTAACAGAAAGCATCTAACAAGGTCTTGTGGGATTAATCCATGCAATTGAACGTAATGACTTGGGTAAATACATAACTGAAAAAAGAAAGGCTTTCCAATTTAAGGTAAGAAACGCTACAAAGGAATTTTAAGAGCATAGCTGGTTCACTTAAGATCTTTGACAGACATAAGACTTTGAAAATGAATATATCAGAGCTGCCATTCCCGCTGTGCTCTGCCTGGAGCTGACCTTGCTGTACTGGGCGAGAACCTTTGTCTCACTCATTTCTGCTCCACGGTTTTGCACACCAGAGGATTTTTGTCTCTGAGGAGGCTGTCTGTCACCTTCTTCTCTGCTCTTCTTTGCATGACATGAAGTTGTCCACACGAGCAGAATGATCTGCCTTCCCTATCAGAGCTTTTGTTTCCAGGATAGGAAATAAATGGTTGTTGCAGCAGAAATATTTCTGTACCAGGAGCCTTGGAAAAACAAAGACCTCATTCACATGCAGAAGCCTCCAGCCTTGAAAAATGGAGAAGTCAACAGAACTCTGAATCCATCCAACATCCCAGAAGAATTATTTCCCCTAGTGCTCTCTGTTCTTCACATGATGCTCCTGAATGCCTTTAAAGAGGCTATTGAAATACTACTACTTCTGAAATTCCTTTTCTTTTCTAGCTGGACAATCTCTATAGGAGGCTTTTGATAAAGACCAAAATGTAATTATAGTGATTAATTTAAATAAATTCCAAACAGCACAGACTCTCATGTGGGTTTCACAGAGCCTTGGCATAAATGAATACTAATGGAGTCACATGCATTTCTGTTTCTGCCTTGTTCACCTCAATTTTGTTATTTTGGATAATGCACCTCTCGAGGAATGATCGTAGTGCAGGTGCTGAGAGAACAGACTCCAGAAATTCCAAATGGGGAACATTTGGAAGCAAACAAAAAGGAAAAGGGGTGAGACGGCTCCTCTCCATTCACAGCACCAACTTATGGGGAAGCGTGTGTGCAGATAGCCCTCGGCACACCTACACCCAGCAAACATATGCACAGTCACTGGTGCCACCCACATGAAAATGACACTGATAGACACGGTTAGGAAAGCGTACATGTGCTGTACGTGCACACACACACGCTTGCAGAATCACCCAGGCAGGAATGAACAGCACAGCTCAAGGGTGTTTGTTGGCACATGGAGCTGCTGCGGAGGGGCAGGAGCAGCTCTGCAGCCCCTTGCACTGCCATCAGATTTTCTGAAGCAGGTTTCAGCCTGCACAGGGATTTTGGACCTGCAGGGACATGGAGCCAAGCCCTTCAACTCATCCATACACAGAAAACTCCTACTGAAGCAGAAACAGGGGAACTTCAGGGTCATTTGCATGCGTGCCTACATAGTTTATTTTACATCAGATACTTGCTTCAGTCTTTTGAACCTGGAATGTATTATTTATACCACTGAAAACCAGCATCTATGAACTGTAGTCACCCAATAATTTTTGATAAAATCTCCTTTACAAAAATAGTCTCAGCAATGTTTGATATCAGGTGGAAAAAATTTCTGCCCATCAATGAATCAGGCTTGAGGTGTCTATGGTTCCTTTCTCCTTTGCATGGCAGCTGGAGTTGCCAAATTAAAATCTTTGACATCCCAGAAGCAACACAGAGAAGTTAAAGGAAATATGAGCTTTAACAGTGTGCACTAAAACGTGAAGATGTAGGATGGATCAACACCCAAGCTGAGGATTGATCCAAGCAGTTCCTGCCTGATACCAAACATCTGGGTGCTGATGTTTTAAGGTCAGAGATTATTTCTTAAATTACTGACTGCTGAAGGGGGAAGCCTGACATGAATTGAAAACATCAGCTTTTTCCACAAACTGTATAAGAATGTACTTCTGTTGTCATCCTAATTACTTATTACTATATTTATAAAAAATAACTTCTTGCTCACCGTGGGATAATTAAGTAAATTTACTGGAAGATAAACCTGTCAATCAGAGTGGCACTGAAAACACTGCACACCCATCAGATGGAAATCCATAGGCAGCAGCTAGCAAATGGATGCTGCGTCTTGGCTTGGAGCACCCATGAGATATGATCAGGCTGGCGAGGACTGTGGGATTCCATGAGGACTGTGGACTCCCATGAGCTGGGCTTCACTGCCTCCCACCACAGATGAATAAGGAGTCTCAGTGCAAATGGGCCAGGGGCTTTCCCAGTCAGGAAAGGACGTAACCTGTGCATTCAGTCTAAGTCAAACACAAGTGTCATATGCTACAAATTCAGATCTGCAACTTCGTTTTCCACAGTTGTTTGTCCCACCATCTGGCTGGCCTGGTGATGACTGGTTTGCTTCCATCAGACTTGACATGCTCAACTAGGAACAGTCCAGATAGACAATGATGCAAACAGCTCTGCGTTGGGTCAATGCCTACACGAACACTCATGAAAACACTACAAATCTCTGTGATGAAGCCTAACTGACCCTTTACTGACTCTCCTGAAAGAAGACTCTGCCGTTTGCAACCCCCAAATAGCTCTCTTCCTCATACAGGGAAGGCTGCTAGTACTCATTTTTTTTCCTGGTGAATGGCTGATTTATAACTACTTATAGAAACACTCTGTGCCCTAGTCTCAGTTTACGTTCTTCACTGAGTCATAAACATAAATCAGAGTTGTGGGTGGATCCCTGTTTGTTATTAAAGCACCTTATTTTTCTCTAAGCCTCGCCAGAGGAAGCAGAAATTACTGGTAATACCTTAAAGTTACAGTAGGTCTACTGTTGTTTGAGAATATAATACACCCCCAGATTATTGCCATGGATTGTGCTGTCATGTTATTTTCTCGTTGAATGGAAAAACAAATAAATTACAAGTATTAAAAAAACCTGTTGAAAATACATAAGAGGATTATTTACTGTGAAAAGCCAGACACAGGGGATGTGACCTAAATCAGAAATTCTGGTTACCAATAGTTCAGTCAAATGTTCAAATACACAACAAAGTTTTCTTTCACTCAAAGTTCCTGAAACATTGTGAATGCTCCGGATGAAGCCAAATAATGATTGAGGTGATTATGCAGCTTAATATTGATATATGAATCAACCCTCATTTTTAATCCCTGGCATCAAACCCAAGACGCACAGAAAACAAACGTGAAATGAGGAGGATAAAAGGCTGCTGATTTAGGAAGAAAAAAACCCCAAAGCAGCGGCAGCAATTGCCGCAATTCAAACAGCCTTGCAAAGATCCCATCATTACCATCTGGCTCAGTGTTTCCCAGGCTGCTTTGCTAGCACAAGAGATAAACAAACATGTGGGCTGTGCTTTAGGGTGGCTGATCTTGGCCTTTCTAATAGTCAAAGGAATCAAATCTTTAAACTGGAGTAACCGAGTCAAGAAAAGAAGCATCAATTTCCAGTCTTTGCATCACATCCTAGTGTAGCAGGCTGCCTGCTACCAGCTGGGAAGGGGGAAGTCTATACACAAAAGAGAAAACCTAAAAAAAAAATCACCAGAATTAGTGTTTTTCTGTCACTAGTTTCTGCAATCGATAGATACGCACGTCACTTCTCATTCCTTAATTGCTACTCATAGTTTATCTCTGAGAGAAATAGGAATTGCAGTGTTGGATCATATCACAGTATCCCACCCTGTCTGAATGTCCTGGTCTTGCTCAGAGTGGTGTATCATATTAGCAGTCTGTATGTATTAGCTGAGTTGGATTTCACAAGGGCTAATAAGTGACTGGAGACAGATACCTGTGAAAAGTCTACAGGGAAAGATTTTCTTTATTTGCACACGTGGACCCTGCATAAACAACCTGAACTCATTCAAAATACTGTCAGAAGGAAGTCATCGTGATACAGAATGCCATTATGGAATTTTAGATGAAAAGTTGTTTTCTTTCTATGTGAAAGCAAAATGTTTTTAGTTTCAGTTTAGAAGAGGAATAAAGTGAAATTTTCAGAGTTTCTGAATAAATAGTAAGTCTGAAACCCATTAATTCTTGGAGAAAGCACAGAGAAGGAATAGAAATGCTTCAGCATGGGACACAGAAAATCATTAGGGTTGGAAAGAGGAGAATGAAAAGACTAGTGTCACCTAACTGAAAGAAGAGATGAACACAGAATGAGGACCTCCAGATGGTCAAAGTACCATCTTGCCCTAGACACACTCCATCAGGTGTGTCTTTGATCCTTTTCTATAGCTCCAAAAACATTAAAGTTCCACAAAGTAATTTTCTACAAAAATGTGGCAGGGGTCCATAGCAGCAGGATGTCTCAGATTTTTGCTACTCTGGAGGAGCATCTAAGCCCTCTGTGGTTCCATAGTAGTCACCACGACATGCCAGAGGACATTGCTGCCATCTCTGCAGATGTGTGGAGGGGGAAGGGGACACTTTAGGCAGCAGCAGCTGCTGCTCTCCCCTGCGCGATGGGCTGGTACAGAGGAACTGCAGTTTAATAACACTCAACAGCAAGGTCTTCAGCTGAGCTATTGCCCAAATAGAGCAGCCTAACAGCAAAGAGCTGTAAAGTTTAGTAGGTAAATGAGGATCTGCATCTACAGGGTATCTATAATTTCTCCTTTTCATCCTTTAGACACCATGGAAATGACAGAGTTTGGATGGTTACAATCTCAAACAAATGTTGTTTTTAAAGAATCATCCTGTTTTCTAGACTGGAAAGGAGAGATAAGAAAGATGATACAGGCCCTGTGTACTCTGTGTTTCTGAAGGTGTCATGTATTTAGAGACTTTCTGCGCTCAAGATTTTTGCCCAAGATTTTCCATACATTAAAAGCACAGATCAGTGCTGTATTAAACAAAGCTAGACTTCCTTTGTACTCCCAACAGTGGACCCAGACAAAGAACAGCACACAAACACTGTGTCACCTGGCACATCACAAAGTTTGCAATACAGTAATTGCTGTATACAGTAATTGATTCAGAAATTGTACACATCTAAGTAAACTCGCTTCAGACAGTCTAGTACCATCAGGCAGCTGTACAGAGTCATGTTACTCAAGGAACCTAATGCTACTATTAAGCTCTGCAGCAGCAGCACCATTCCACCTACAGCATCATTCCACCTTGCCCACAGAAAGCTTCGATCATCCAGCTACCAGTAGTCAGTAATATAAGAAAAAGAGCATTTATTCCATCTGAGACACTGGCAGAGGAAGCAATTTCCCTAAACTCACAGAACCTGCAGGAAGGCTGGGACCAAAATCCATGGTGCAGCTCTTTGTACTGAAGGAACTAAAGGAAAGTCCCCAAGCATGAAAGCCTCATGTACTTGCACAGCCCTTGTCTCCCCTGCCCACGCCTCATAGGAAAGCCCCCAAGAGCTATTGCCATCTGTAGCAGCATGATGGCAAGTGGTACACTGCCTAAAACAACACAGGGAACCACAGACATTTGGAAGAAATTCAGGTGAACATGGTGCTCCTTTGTAAAATGAATAATATGCCACCAATTGATTTGTGAGACTCACTGCTAGCAAAGAGCTGGTTTCTTCTGGACACACTGCAACCAGTTCTAGTGATGAACAAGCAGGTTTCTATCTGCTCAGAGCTTGCTTTCATGATACAACTCCAGGGCTGAGAGTAAAGAGAGAGACAATATGGAATACAAAGACCTGGTGACCTAATTCATTAACTAAAAGTTGCTTTCAGCTATTTGACTGTGCCTTGCTATGTACATCTTATGGGCTCTTTTCTACATACATCTCTCTTTTCCTCATTCCTGCCAAGAAACAGAAGATATTTAGACTGCCTATATAGTGTGATGATATCATATTTATTTATAAATGTTCATCCTTGAAATAAAAGGAAGAAGATAATTGCTATGCATTTCAATTCCTGCTCAGGGCTTGTACTACAGCCTCATGAGTTTAGCTGACCCCTGCTTCCGAGTCCTCCGGATGGTGAGCCACAGGTGCTGGGTGAATTGTCCCTCTCCGGCTGCATCCGCAAAGCCATCCTACCTCCTCCAGCTTTTGCAATGAAACGTTTTCCCCAAGAGTTGTGATTATGAAATGTCACCGTGGAAACAGTTGGAATATAATACATGCTTCCTCGCTCTCCCCTCACCCTTCCTCCCCTCCCACCAGTCTCCTCACTTTCTGAAGCTATGCTTGCTGTACAAGAAAAACCCTTCTCGCTCCCCTCCTCCCCCCAAAACCTGCAAAGGGGAGTGTCTGTACCTCACAGTTACCGTGACAAAAACAGATGCCTCAAAAAATATCCCTATTCATTAACAGTTCCTCAGTACCTTGTAGCAATGCCAAACCTACCAAGCTCTACTGGGTGTTACTGCAGTCACCAGGACTTCCTGCCTTCCTCTGCCAAATAACACCATTTCTGCAAAATGGCATTATAAAGAGGCTTTGAGCCAGTAGGAACCTGGTCTGCTGTTGCTATAACTGTCACCACAAAAAAGCCTCTAAAGCAAAGTATAATTCCCCATCACACATCTCTGCTGTCCTCTTCGCTCTGCTGTTCTGTTCCCATTAGAGTTATAATGAGAGCATAACACAGACACACATCTTGGTTTTCTTTCTCGTGTTCCACCACCTAGAGGTAGGTCTTCAGATGATGAGCTCTTTGTGCTCTGCCTACGTTAATAAAGCATGATTTTCCCCTAATCATGATTTCTTCCATGCTTCTCATCAGCGCCACAAAAGGTCAGAACTGTCCACTTGGGAGTGGAAAGGTCAGTTCACTTTGGATCTGACACGTGGTATCTCGTAGCTCCTGGAATATAATCAGCTCACTTCATATTTATTTTTTATAACTTCAGCACTACAAAAAAGCGGGGGCTGTTCCAGATAAACCTTCAGTCTCTTGTAAAGAATGTGTAAGCAAACCCAAGGGAGAAATTGAGCTCAAGAGACTGGTACTGCACAGACAGAGAATGCTGTTGTAGTTCTCAAAAATCACATAGGGGATTTAGATGCCCATTGGTATTTGTTAATTTTAATTAATGGTAATCACACATTAAAACCCCTCAGGCAGTTTTTAAAATGTCAGACAACAAGGCTTTGAGGGCTGCACTGATGAACCCATCCAGTGGGACTCTTTCCCATCCACTAGTGGCTAGAATTGGTCCAGACACACTCTCGGCAGTCACATGTGTGTGTGAAAACACAACATGGGGAATCAATGAATTCCTTGATTCTGGTGAAACTTTGAGCTTCCACAGTGTGATTCACAAACACATTGTTCCTCCAGTAACTTCCCAGACATCCTTCGACAGACTGCGGGGTGGTACTGCCAGGGGTAGAGAAGGGAAGGCAAAAAGTGACTTCTGCCCTGAAAGAGGTGGTAAACCCAGGCAGATCCCTTGGCTTGACTAGGCCTAAAGGAAAGCAAGGGAACATGGCTCAATGACCCAGCCAGTTGAGTATATGACCTTATTACCTCCAACAAGGCCTTTAACTTAAATGTAAAACATGCCCATTGGAAGTGGGAATCCCAAGAGGTCTCTGAGGCCGATGCTTTGCAGCACAAGGCTCAGCTTCTATTTTAAACATTTTTTCCCCACAATAGCAACTTATTTGTGTCCATCATGGAGAAGGGGATGCACCTTGTGATCATGGAGAAAGTGGTTCCTGGTCCTCATGCAAGCCACAGCCTCCAAGAAAGTGTCTTGCAGTTGCTGCTGTTCTCATTACCATCTCATCAGCAGCCCCACACGCAGAGCGGTACAAGCTAGTCCAATAGCACTTTGCAATAATAAGATCAGCTCAAGAAGAAAAAAAATAGGTCTTTTGGGTGGCATATAGCAGTATTTGCACTCCACGCATTCCTTCAGCTGCTTTGCTCCTTTAATGACAATCCAGGAGCAGGCACAGGAAATCCCTGAGACAGGCTAATGGACATCCCTCCTACCCTGGTCTCCAAATAAGCAATTCAAATTGGCAGTGTCTCTCATCAGAATTATTAATCCTCCGCCATGCAACAGCCTCCCGTAACTCCCTGGCTCACCAGGTGGAGAAGAATCACAAAGACTCTCGATTTAAATACCGCTTCTATTTCTGACATGCTTTCAATTATCTGCAAATGCAACCCATCAGTCACATCGCTCACCCTCTTCACTGATCCCTGCACTGATAACAACCCTTTGCAGCAGAACATTTTGCACCAAGGGAGGGGAACAAAGGCAGCTCTGGGAGGGGAGCAGCTGGCCCAAGATCAGGCTGTGCTGCAAAACCATGGTAGCGGCAGCAGTGGAAATGGAGCCCCGATGTCCATGGCCAGACGCCAACCTGCTGCTACAAAAAGAGACCCCCAGTATGTGGAAATGAAGAAAACCATTTCTGCCCTTCCTCCATATGGCTTTACTCAGTCTAGGGCTGTGATGGGAAGATCCAGAGTACAAAAATCTTACTAGTAGCAAACAGTGCTCATCCTTTCACCTGCCGCTGCAAAAGGTTATCAAGCAGGGCAAAGCCATTTTCACTGCCCCACAAAGCATTTTTCATGTGTCCAGTGCCCCTTTTGGAGAGGAATTCAGGATATCTGCTATTTTAACCGTAATCAGATTTGGATTTTTCATCTAAGTGACTGTGACAAATAGCTATCCCCAATTATTAGACTCAATTCTCCTTCAACATCAAAGCAGTGTAGGTGGCAAGGGAATCAGGGCTATTCATACCTGGGCACCAGTTAATTACTAGGCACCCAGACAAGCCTGTAACCTTATGCACAGTGATTTCGGAGTGGGAGTCTGAACTATTGCACTGCTGCTGTCTGTTGATCTCACAGCCCTACTTAGGGCTGTCCATCAAAACAGGGCACCCTACTCATTCCCATCTACTTCCACCCACGGTTTTCCTACTTCAAGAGGTGAGTTGAGACATGGTACTTGTGTATTATCATGTATTCACCGACTAACCTCACTGCTTCAAACTAACTTTCAGAAAATACTGTTTTGTTCATTCATTTATTGTTTGTTTGGGTTTTTTTCCCCCCGTTCATTTGTGCTCCCCTCTCCTTCCCTCCCCCCGACTATCCTGAACATAAACCATGTCTGCAGATCATATGGTGTCCTGGGTTAGGCACAGTCATCCACATCCAAACAACTTGACAGTCTACATAGCATAAAAAGAGAAGGTGTTTCAGAAAGTCCATGCATCAGCTTAGTGTGAAAAAGCACAAATCAGCTTGTTTCCAACCTTCAAGCACTGTCTTCTGCTCACAAGGGTCCTTATTCCACCCCAAAGTGATTTTAAAATGAACTAAAAGTTAGTATCCTATGAGTCTCCATTTCCACTGTGCGTGTGGGCAAAGTGCTGCAAAGGCCTAAGACATGACATTTTTATGTAGTTGGTAAAAGAATAAAGATGTCTTTGACAGAAAATTGCAACCTTTCATTGAAAAATCCTCACAGAAAATTAGCTTTTTCTGTCTGTTTGGTAGAAAATAAATTTCTTCCTAGTGCTTCCTTTGCATAGGTTTAGAAATCTGAAAACCCTCTGGCTAAAAAACTGAAAAAAAAAGACATGGGGCTGGGGGGTGTTCAGCTAAAAATATTTCATTTGCCATTTTTCAGTGAAAAGTCAACAGCTTCTATAGTACGTCTACCACTTGATCTTTCAGGCAGACTCAAGATTCTCCGAGATGCACAAACAGACCTGACATTGTGGACAACAGCACCAGCATTTTCTTCTTCACGCAGCTTTGCTTTGTACAAGGTCTCAGCTATGGCTTAAAATGAAGTCTATGCTGAAAAAAAGCCCTCTGTCCTGGAATCCACAAGAACAAGGCTTTTTATCAAACCACCAAGTGAAAGAGTAGCTTACACAGCAGTATTCAAGGCTAGATATATTTGGGGAGTGAGTAGATATTTCACTAGCATTACCTAGTAAGCATTTGTAAGAGTGGTAGGAGTGTGATCACATAATTTTTATCCCTCCTCCTGTGAATGAAATCCATCCCTAGAAATCCCTTTGCCAGGTTTGGCTGGGTGGTCAGGCTGATCCCCACCATCTCCAGCCTCCAGCTGCACCCACATGCAGCCACTCCACCACACACGGAGCACGGCAGCCTTCGTGGGGTGCAAAAAGCAGCATCTGAGTAGCCCTGGTAACCATGACAACATTCAGGATGAAAAATACACACATTTCAACTCCTTGTAGTAAAAAGGAAATATCAATAGAGGATGGAAGCCACTTTCATGCACATTTCCATGTTTCTCAGAAGAAAGTCCATGGGAATATCCCAGCTCTCCAGTATATGGAAATAAAGGAGGCAGAGTCCACATCCAGCACTTACTGCTCCAGGGTCTGTTACTTCTCTATTCTTTTTCCTAGTTTAAAGTGTCTGAATTTCTTTAGCTCCTTCGCATTTTAACATTTATCTTAATGTCTAAGATAGGTTGCTTTTTCCTCGTTTCGTTTTCTTTCTCTGCAACACCCCCCCATCTTTCTCTTAAAGTGAAACACTGTGTGTGAGGAATAAGTCTTTTCCCAATCATACAATATCTGTGATTTGAATATCAACCCTGCAAGCATGATTCAATGCAGGATTCACTTTTTACATTCCCCAGCTGCAAAAGACATTGTATAGTTCCATCAGTTTGCCATGCTGATGCTAATAACACCCCCCAAGTCACTATGGCAACATGGCTAATTAGAAATGGGCTAATCTCTGGTGTTGGGCTTTTCAAATTTCTCTAGTCTGGGCTGATATAAGATGGTGAAATGGTTAAAGGACTCAGAACTTCTCACTTGGAGAAAACTTGAAAGAAAAAAGTCAGTTGCTGCTCCTTGTGAAATAGGACCTGAATGTTTCAGCATTTACACCAAATATGCTTCAACTGACAATGGATAGTTGGGAGAACCATGCAAGTGTGCCAGGAGAATGCTACCCTGACAGAGGGGTCTCTGGTCTGGGTGGAGATCCCAGTTCAGTTATCTGAGCAAAGCCATAGCAGAGCCAATATCTCTGGGATGCCCAGCATCTACCCTCATTTCAAAGGTCTACAAATCAGTCTGGAATAGAAAACCCCTTTTCTCCTGCTACCACTTCTCATAACAGCAAATCCACAGTGAAAATGGATGATAGTAAAAAAAATGTAAGATAGTCAAAAAAGCACAAGGCTTCACTAAAATGCCTGTCAGTGAGGAAGGTCTTGGTGAGGGGCTTTCAAAGACCTGTGTTAGAGGGGCTTGCCAAGTGCTGCTGGTCTGTCTGTAACAATGGCATGAGTATCACGCTGCACTCAAGGGGATGGCAGAGTTATTAGAGCTCTCCTCATCATTCCTAGCTTTGCATTAACCAGGATCAGGAGTGCAGACAAGGGTGAAATGGGTAGAGAGCAGAGCTGATCACTAAGGATGCCCTTAATTAACTTGTCCTGAACAAGACTGATGTAAAGTTATGGGGAAAGATTGGGAAAAAATGTTTGAGCAGCCAATATCTTGCAGGTATTTGCAGGTCTCATCCTCCTGCATGGCTTTGTCAGGAATATCATGGTGCCTCTAGCTTGGTACAGGACCCTGGTGTGACCATGGGCTTGAGTCACAAAACATTGAGGCTCTTCATTTGCATTGCATAAGGATGCTGCAAGGATAAATTCAGCAGTGGTGGTGGCTGAAGCTAAATAGAGAGACTTTGCACTTATTACTCCTATTCTTGTCAGGTTTTTAGATAACATTCAAATTGTAGTACTGCCAGTTCTGCACTCTTGAACAACTACACAATATGCTGAGGTCTGATTTCCCTTTAAAACGTATTTAAAAGAAAGAAATCAGTGAAATTACAGCTTATGTTTCCTACAAAGGTGCTGAAACTTCAGGTAAGAAAAAGAAATTGTGCAGTTTAAGTGTGCTTTTTTGAAAGGAAGAGGTTGCAGTTTTATAACCTCTTTCTGCAGAAACAGAGCTCTTATTACTATAAATGCCAGCAGAATTTCAGAGGAGTTGCAGCAAATGTATCAAATATACATTTAAGTGCCATTCTATCTTGCAACAGGGCGAGTGCCAGTTTTGCACCTGATGGAAGAAGTGGCAAGCTGTGTCGGTCTGTGTTACCAGGAAATGCGTATGTACGTACTTCACACAGAGGTGTTATGCCTAAAGTGGTTCTTCTACATTATGTTCAATCAATGCATCTTTTTTCTGACCAAAGAAATTGGCAGTGTTCCAGCATGTTAAAACTGGAGTGAAGGGAGTTGGCTATTCTGTAGCCAAGGCAGAAATGAACAAACAAATTTCCAAACCAAAATTACAAGTGAATTTTGCAGCGGAGCCACTGAACTGGGCTCAGACTTGAGAAGCCAACTGATCACAGACAAGTCAAATGAGCACATCCAAAGATGCCACCAGCCCTCAGCCAGGTCATGATAGACTTAATCCATTGCAATGTGAAATAATAGATTAGCTTATACAACTGCTGAAGAAGGGCTAGAAATGAGCAGTCAGCCATTTCTTAGAGCTGAGATGAAAGCATTGTAGCTTCTTGAAATGCTGTGACCCCAGTGCTTGACAGCACAGGAGTCCCCCAAGACAGTCAGCACCTTTCTCTTCTGCTACTGGTCTCTGTAGCACCTCAGGCCACTCTTTCATCTTTCTTTCCCACCCTTTTTGTCATTTTATAATGGCATAGGAGTAGTAGCTGTCTCCTATAAAGTGCTCTACAAACCCTGGCAACTTGGGGCCTCTAGGTGCTGAGGTCCATAATTAAGGACCTGAGTTCCTTGGTGACATAGAAGTTTGAAGCAGTGAGTGAAACCTATTTTCCCTTGTTATAGAAATGGATTGTTTGTCATATGGTGCTCTCCTCCTTGCTAGAGCATCTTTTCCAGCACGGCTTTCCAACATACTCCTAAGCAGTGTGAGAAGCTATGCAGGCAAGACCTCTCTCATCCATCAATAATGCAGCAACGTGTGTGCTGCTGCAGCTGTCAAACATCCAGAAATTATTAGAAATCCAACACCTCAAGCTATTCCTATTACTGAATATCCTTTCAGGCTTATTGTTCTTGCCAGCCTGTGGTGACTGAATCCTTTGAATGTTAGGCTCTTCAGGAGATTTGACAGTCTGTAGAAATTGTGAAGCCTTCAAGCTGCAGTTCAGGTCTGGTTGGAGCCATTGACTTCTTCAGTCTTTTAAACACTTGTTGAAGATGCATTCGTCATTTGTGGTGGACCTTTGGATTTCTGGATGTTGCCGTGATGTACATCAAAGAGGTTGCTGGGTGTGTATGAAAACTGAACCCAGGAGCAGAGCAGCAACCTGCAATTCAAATCCTGAATACGAAATCTTTGAGCACAAGAACTACTTTAACTAATGCTGTTCCTCATCTACCTCTCTCCTTTGCACCCAGGCAGGAGAGGCTTTTGTATCATTTTAGGCAGACCACTAAAGTGACTAAATCAGGAGGCATTAATGCTCTTTCACTGTCCAGAAAAAGCAAAGAGCAAATCAAATGTTGTGGTCCAGGTTGCCATAGCTGAAATGTGATACACAGAATCAGGGAGTGCAACTACTCCTTTCCCATCATAGTAAATTATACACAGACACAATGCTTGAGTATTTCTAAAGGCAGTATGGGCAGATACTGACTGCAGGCAGCAGCCCTTCCTCCCCATCTGCATCTCCTGGGAACAGGAGGGGCACAAAGCATTTTCCTCCCTGTGCCCCTGCAGTAGCCAGGGGTGCATGATGAACACAGAGCAGCATGTACATATAGCATCCTCAGGTGGCCTCCTGCCCTGCTAAGACAACAAACAGTCCAGAGGGGATGGTCTGTTGCTATCTAGGGTTAGTTTGAGTTAGGGGGCATTTCATCAGGAAAATAATACGAGAAGTCCACTTTGTGCAGAATGAAATTTCAAGCAAGACTAATTTAAAGCATAAAGAATAAATTACCAGCCTTAGTCTATTTTCAGGCTCAGAGGAAATTCCAGCATATCTGTACTTGCCTCTCACTCAGGGGTTAAGGAAAAATTATCAGAACAATCACATTTTTAAATGTGATTTAAAATAGCCCTTCATTTTCTGCTCCTCTCACTAGGCCATTTCGTTTCCTTCCTAGCAGGTGTATTTTGCATGTGAAATTGAAAGCAGAACTGCTTAAAAAAATAAAATTGTCATCCTCAAACAGTAGCTCTCTGCAGCTCTCTGCCCACTCGGGAACAGTGTGCTCCTGCCAGGCTGTGCTCTGTCAGGGCCTTTTTCAGCTAATGTGCTACCTGATGAACGTCAGAGATTAATGTACCCTGCCCAGACAGAGCAAATATAAGGAACCTCATTTAGAAAAAGCAGCGTCTGCTTGTTCCCCCATCGTGACTCTTCTCCTTTTGATGGGCAATGTTCTCACAAGAGGCTCATGTATCTTGGCACAAAGGGCTGGTCATGGGGACAAGCAGCAGAACCTAAAGAACTGGAGAATCTAGCCTATCATTTCTAAAGAAAACTTGAAGGAAGCATCCCTAAGCCATGACTTCAACTCCCCCTGCCTACAGCATATAGCCTTTCTTCTGGGCTAGACAGGCAGCTCCTGGGACAGGCTTTGTGTCCTGCCCTGCATGCAGCACCTCACACAGCACCATGCACCATTAGGTGCAGCATCCTACAGAGCTAATCCTAGGTCTTCATCAGACAAAACAGCAGAAACACAGGTATCAGCAAGAGACATTTTCACCTAGCAATTCCCACACTAATACACAATGCTTTGTCTTAGGCAATAGAAATAACCTTTAGAAAGGCATCCAGTGTTTACTAAGAGATTAGTAGTAATACAAACCTATTTGTTATATATCTGTGCTTATACCAGGCATATGGATATTAATATTCAGCCACCAGAGCTCCAGGAACAAGCTCTGGCTGCAAAGACAAAAATTAAATTATAGCCTTTCGCACCTCAGCCCAATGCATTGGACATGGAGATACTGGTGACTTTTAGGTACACAAAGGCTTATTTTCAGTAAACCAGAACACAAATGACTAAAGATTACTTTGACACACTACTTTCCTAATGCTTTTGGTTGGGCATATTATATAAAGGTGTGACTCAGGGCTCCAGGTCCAATCTTTCTCTGCTGCTTCAGTAATACCATTGGAATCAACAATCAGAATAGCTCATGAGTCTGTTGCTACTACAGATGCAAAAGGTTGATTTTGAAATACGTGGATTTTCTAAGGGAACTGAGAACAGAGCCTGTGCTGGAGTCCCAGGTTATTGTTTGGTCTCTGTTCTGAGTTTACATGTCATTTCTCACACTGTCTGATGCACAATGAGACATGGCAATAACATGCCATCTCACAGCCTTGCCATCCCTGCCAAGCTGTGTTTGGTCCTAGCCCTTTCCTGCAAATGCTCTTTCAACAAAACCAGCATCATTAGGTGCTTTCATAGAAGACAAATTACCTCCTCCTCCCCCTTGATTTCCTTTTCTACCATCAGCCATCATGTCAACTGTGGCACTGGGACAAAACCCATAAACTTAGTCCACGTGGAATAAAAACTTCCTGACCTGCCATCCAATTCTCTCCCTCTTACTGCTATGTTTGCCTTTGGGAAATCCACTGTGAGACTTAGAAGTGTGTTAAGACAAGCTATAGCTACTGGGTATAATGTTGGCTTTGACAATTAGATCTGTTGTGTATTTTTATGGTGTATGATGCTATAACTCAGCCTGGGGTAATAATTTTTTATAATCTCCTATTAAACAAACAAAGACAGCTAACACAGGCTTCTTTCTTCCCTGAAATTCCCTCTTTGCCTAAGAATATGTCCCATCATCCAGAATTTATTTTGCACTCCATGCAAAAGAATGAAGCATAATGGGTCCATTTGGTATAACACTGCATTATTTAATAGCCATTTATGCTGACTTGTTACCCATTAGATTCCAAGCAAAACTTGCGCTGGGTACAAATCTCAGCCCGAAACATCAATTCCCAGCTCAGCACATCAGTCTTTTCCCCTCTTCATGCTATGAAAGGGCAATGCTGAAATTAGATGATCCAGAGTTTCCTAGGAAGAAGGGTCCCTTCATAGTACTGAAGTGCACACCTCTTACCCTGTATAGGAAACTCCCTTCCTTCAAAGATGAGAGAACATGGTACAGGCTAAAGTCTTCTCTTTGGAGTTGCCATTACACCTTGGCTACCAATCCCAGCCCATGTAACTAGAAAGTATCACAAAAACATCTTCAGTATTAAAAATTAAAATCAATTAGTTCTTTTTGTTTCCAATCCAAATATTATGTAAATTCTTTTCACCCCTCCTCATTCAGCCCCATCTCTAGTGCTAATGGATGCAGTGTTTCAGGAGCATGAACATCCCTGCTGAGTCCTAGCACATTCATGACACTCGTGTAAATCTACAGGACTAAAACAAGTGGTGCAGTCTTAATTCATGTGCCTCGCAAGCAGAAGACCCTGGAAAATGGGAATATTCAGATTTCATAAATGAAAAGATATGAAGTGAGGGAGGGTGGGCTTTTAGCATTGCACTAATTTTAAGACTAATGCTAAGAGGTTAAAAAAACTCTTCCAAAAGGCTTATGAACACTCAAAAATGTAGTTCACAGCATCTTCTAATATGTCCATTTCTCATAACCTTTGAGCTATGATGAAATAAGAGGTGAAAGCAAGTCATCAGCTAAAAATACCCAAAGCCTTTTCTTAATAATATTTTTATAAGTTACCTGCTGTTACCTAAATAGTTATTTGTGATTTAAGAATAAAACACAGCTACATCGTCACCAGGGAAGGGCCATGCTAGACCTTGTCTCAAACAGAGGTCTGAAAGAACCAGCTAAAAAAATGAAAAGGACAAAATATAAGAAAAAAGCTTTCAAAACAGATGCTTGTTATGAAATCTTGTGGAGATCTTCAAGTTATCCCACTTCTATTCAAAAAATTGCAGAGGATTAGAATGCACTTTGCTGAAGCTGAAAATCTTGCAAGAACCTGCATGGTCTTTGCAGGAGTAAAACAGTCCATCTTTTGCATTTTAGCATTAAGGAGGAGTCTGGATTCTTTCCACTCCTCCTTGTACCCTCAACAGTGGGCACCTCTGTTCGTTGCTGTGGCATTCACCATCCAGTCCTACACTGAGAACTGTAACTCCTGGTCTGTCTGGCAAGCAAGTGTGCCTTGCAGCCTGATTGTACGTAAGGGCACCAGCTAGTGAAACAGTCACGTTGGTTGAGTCTTACTGATTGTACTGGGATTCTTCAAAGAAAATGACTTGTCTTTATAAACCAGGTGATATTAGTCAGTGGGACCTTAAAGATATTTTCTGTAAACCAGTTTATCACTTGTTCGTCAGCAGGAGAGGATTTGCTTTTTAAAGTATCAACTTACTTTATTTTTAAGGCCATAGTGCTGTATAGTTTACTGCTGGAAAGTATGTAGGCTTGGATTTCTAGATTAGTGACAGTAACACTGCATGCATCAACCATTTTGAAATGATGCTTCATGAAATTTCATTTGGATTTTATAAGGTAGCTGTTGTCAGTTAAATAATAATTGATTTTAAAAGCATATTAAACAAGTAACAGGATTCTATTTATAAAAAATTGAAAAATAGTTGACATAACTGTGTAACAATAATACTTTAAATGTACAATACCTGCAGTATAAATTAAATATGAGTACAGAACTGTTGATTTTAGGGTGCTGCCATTTAAAGCATGGAAAAGCTGCTATTATAAGCATGAATCCTTTGCACTAGATGTTGCAGAATTTTGTTTTGTTGTTTGTTTTTTTTTAATAACCATGGGTGAGGGAATAGGTTGCTGTAGGGGCTGATTATGAACTGCAGATTTTTTCCCATGCCATGACTCACAAAAAACCAAACTACTGCAGTGGGCAGACTGCTGACTTCAGATGCTCAGGTCAGGTCTTGGATAGAAAGCATTAGCAATCCTGTCCTCTCATCACTACTCAGACACCCTGAAAGAAGTCCCCTCAATTCACTTTGGCTTTCTCAACAGGCAGAGGTGCAGGCGACATGAATGAGTTGAGAAGGACAACAAAATGACATGGAAAAGCGTGGCTGGTTGTGTGGAAAAGCAGCAGCCAAAAGCCAGCTGTGTCCTGTTGGGTAGGGAGAAGGTCAGAACTGACGTACATGACACAGAGCTGTCACACAGAGGAAACCAGGCAGTAGAAATTTCCCTGACATGAGTAAACAGAGGACAAAAATAGAAGAATCAGGGATGTTGCATGGAAAGTATGAGGTTTAAGGTAGAGATAACACAAATCTGACCCCCAAATGTATCATTACAAGAAAGAAGAGGAGCTGAACAGAGATAAGGCCTTGCAGTTGGCTTAAGGTGGAAGTAATGTCTGAGAGCAGTGAAATACTTCTTGGGCCAGAAGAGGAATACAACTGCCTTATGAAATCACTGGCCCTGGAGCACAGACATCTAAGCAGCCTGTCAAGGGAGTGGGAAATATACTGCCTATATATAAACAAAATATGAAAATATGCTTTGCAACCAACAGGCCTGTTAGTGTAATCTCAGTAATATTCCAGGCTCTAAAACAAACTTCAAAGGAAAGAGTACTTACAGTCACAGACTTAATTGGAAAATAGGATGGCATGCAACGTAGGTTTACCAATGATCTCTCACACCAAGCTAACCTGATCAACTTCACCATTTCCCCAACACAAAGTCATTTCAGATCAGGAAAGAACAAAAAGGCTGGTGTACAGCTTCTTTGGATTTCAAGTAGTTAAAATAAAGTCAGATGAGTACTCACAGGATTTAAAATCTCTTTTAATCCTTCCACAATGCAAAGCTGTCTACTGTACAGCAGAAACCTGTCAAATACTGATTTTCACTGCACATATATCTATTTCTGTAATAGATAACCATGAAAAATATTGGGGAGAGATAAGGCACTGTTACCATGCAATATGTTTTGGATCTATGCACATGAAATGTATTCATTTATCAGACTTTCTTCAACAGGTCAATGCTTTCTTTATCAGGGATTTATTTGAAAAGGCCTTTGATACATTTCTCTGGCTTTTGCAACCAGTAAACCAAGCACCTTTACTTTTAATGGATAGTCCCTTCCACTGTCCTGATTTTCTGGGAGTGTTTTTGCGTTGTTGTTGGGTTTACTGCTTTTGTTGGTGTTTTTCTTGGTTTTTCTTTACATGGTGATATATAGCATAGCTATCTTGGACCTTCTGTCTACCCTTCAGGAGCCCTTTACAAGCCTGGCTGAGAACAGTCCTCCTCCCACTGCAGGGGGGAAAGGCAACCAGATGGGCTCATCCTCACCAAGATCTTCAGAACCAGCCACTGCTAGAGGATTAATTTCTCATGTTTGTAAAAGGCCATTCCTCACACAAAATTGCATTTAGGTAACCTGGTAGCAGTAAAACTTTCAGGGGAAATGGGTGGGAATTACAACAACCATCTGCTTTTAGCAGATCAGCTTGAACATAGAGTTTCACAGACTTTGCCACGCTGCATCATGTTCATGCTCACAGAAGACTCTAGGCCAATTAGTTATATGAGCAAACACAGCAACTGCTCAGACCAAGACCTAACACTTAACAGAACAGTGTTTCCATACAATAGATGGCAAAAGTACAGCAACTTTTTCTACACAACATCTATCACTATTCCTTATGCACTGATTATTGCACAGTACATATCAGGATGGCTGCATTTAGCATCATACAAAGGAATCTCATCCCAAAATTGGTTTGGCTTTAATTTAGTGGCCAGTTAGTACTGGGTGCTGCTGGAAATTATTTCTTAGGTAGTACCATGCTGTGGGTGTTCACATAAAATCAGTGTCATGTGCATTGACCACAGCTATAGCAAACCCAAGACAAAGTCAAACTGGATCTCTAACCCAAATGGGCCTTCCTTTGTGGCTACTGCACTTCTGATCTTTTAGTAAAGGTCTACTTTCACTTGTAAGCTGGGAAGTGAAATTTTGCCATATCTCATGCAAAGCTTCCCAAAGGGAAATTAAATGCTGAATATCATCTGACTAAGCTTAGTTTACAGCTATTTGCATGATCAAATAGCAGTCACAGAGTAAATTCCTGGAGAGGGGCCTATAGTGTTTAGCTCTAGATTTGCACTATCACATGGGCTGAGAGCTGAAATCCTAGCTTATTCTCTATTCCACTATTGCAGTGTTGATGAAGATACAGTCATGCTACCTTTCATCTAAAACAGGATAAGGTTCTCTATGTAATGAGGTGTGCATTAGAGAAACACAATTATACAAAGTACAACTAGTGGTCAGCTAGTCCTTCATACAGCAACCATTTAATGATGAGGAGCTTCACATGAAGCTGACGGACACAAGTTGCCACTTTAAAATACATAATTGATCTTCTCACTGAAGGGCTATATAACATGACATCTCATTTTTAAAGTGGGTTATAGAAGCCCATCCAATTTACTCCACACAATCAAAGACAAAAGGCAGAAAAATAGAGGACTGAAGAAGAGAAATGGAGTGGGGAAAGGGTGGGAAAACACAATACTAACAAAGAAGTCAAGGTCTCTATTGGCTCATTTGTTCCTGAGAGGCAGCTGTGGTGTAGTGTGGACATGGGAGCCATAGAAACCTGGCAGAGAGCTGTATGCTTTTGCTTCTTTCCCAAAAAATTGACTTGCAGGGAAACAGAGCCCAGCATGAACCTTTCCAGGTGTCTGACCTTTGCGGCAAATTGAGCCCAAGCTCAAATGAAACCAAAAGATAACAGCTAGGAGAGAAAGGTGTCCACAGGCTTTCAAGCAAGAAGCAGAGCACATAGGACCAACTCTGGGCAATGCAAACCACACTGTTCTGTTGTTGGCTCGCATGATGTCTGGTCCACCTTCTTTCTCCCAGTAAAACTTGGGGTATTTCCCACCATTCTCTTAATCTTCAGTGATAGAACACTGGAGATTTTCAGAAGCAAACATTAAGGAGTTCACCAAAATGCAGCAACTCAAATCCTCCAGCATGATCTAGGTGGACATAATTTCCTCCTCATCTTTGGAATGAGGGAAAAACAAATGGGAGGGGAGATAGGAAAAAAAAAAATCACAGAAGAGAAAATGGCAAACAAACCACTGCCTGAAAAAAGCTTTCATTTCTTTTACTAGATTTGAATTTAAGAAGAAAACAACCTCAAAATTATTGTGACTTGGGGATTAATTATTTTCATAATTTACAGAAGTAGTAAGATGGGAAGGGACAGGTAAATAAATACCTAATCTCTTTCAACAATTACTTTGCAAAACATCTCAGCTACAGTCACTCACAGTGGGCTCTTACAGTGAAAAAAAATCTTATGTGAAGGGAGGTGAAGCAAATAGCAGCAACAATGCAGACCCAGAAGGAATATCAAAAAGGAAAAAAAGAAGTGAAGTTTAAGAGCTTAGGAAAGCAAAAGCTCACCTTAAATCCATGCAAGAGCATGAATTGAAATTGCAGACATTATCCCATTTTGATTAAATCTTGAGTTCAGATCCTATTTGTCACTAGCCAAACGAACAATCTTTGTTAGGGGTCCACTAGGCTCAAAATGGAGTCTTCCAGCTAGCAGCTAGCCAGCTCCTCTGGCATTTTAAGAAATCTTTGTAAAACCTAGGTCTCTCCAGTCTGTAAGGAGAATTGAAATGTCTGAAGTCAAGATGCCACCCTGAGATGTGTGTTGTAACTAATAATCCAGTTAATACATTTTTTAAAAAAGAACACTGAAAAGTAATAATTGCAGCTAGTTTCTAGATTCTTCATTACTTGGAAGTGATTAGTACCAATTAGCTACCTTGACATATGTGGGCTAACTTCACTGAATCTCCTGTGGCCAACTCATGCACACTCAGGATGACTGCTTTTCTTCCCTGATGATAAAGAGATGTTTTACTCAGTTACTCTGCATCAGAGCCGCAGAGCAATGCCATACGCTTGATGTTTTGTTCTCAGTTTACAGAGCTACATCATTGCCCCTGGAGCTGATCTGATATCTCATTCAAGGCACAAAAAAGGTCCCCAGCTCTTTGCATGAGCTTTTCACACAACTAAAATGTGTGAAAAGCTATATTTCAGTCAATCATCAACAGTCAGAGTTCAGAAAATTCTTTATGATTGGATTAAGGTAGGGGACAAGCAGGGCTGTAAGTAACTCTAGAGGTTACTCTTACTCCAGTGCAGCCAAACCCCAGAGCAGAACAGCAGTAAATATAAAGTGATGAAACAGACAGTTCATCAGGTTTCAATGCACCATGTTGTAGCCAGTGGAGAAGGTAGCAATAATTACAGCCGTGTCAACTCCTGTCCTTAAAGATGTGCAAGAGAAAAATAGGATTCTTCTTCCCTTTCCCACAGTGATGTCCTTGCTCCTGAAAAAGCTGGCATGCAGAGCAGAGGATGTGTACTTCTTCAGCTGCTTGTCATTCCTTAGGTGGCAAAATGCATTCCTTTGGCTGAGAATGGGCCTGTACTGATGACTAAGCTAAAAAGTTCAGTGAAGATGGAGAACTTAGAGAATATTCTTGTTCTCTCAGTCAGATTAAGAAATGTTGGAAACCAATATTTTCAATCACTGAGAACGGCTGAAGGTCAAGGCACGTTTCTGAGAATCTCATTTAGATATACTGTTATCTGGACATTTTTAGACATTTTTCTGATTTCATTTATTTTTCTTTTACACACCAGATGGAAGGAAGAGAAGTACAGATATCTGCCTATAGCAAGGCACATTTAGGTACACTAAAATAGACTTAAGTAATCTTTGTTATATTCTGCAAGCATCCAGTCTCTAGCTAAAGTGGCCACTTTGCCTTGTATTCACCATTCTGCTACGAAGTAGCATCTTTAATTTTGCCAGTTCAACCAGTGACATTAAATGACAATTATACACTAAAGAGCCACAGCCACTATGTTCATTAGGAGTTTTGAGAGGATCTGAAGCAGCTGATTCTTTAAGGAACATATACTGCTTGGTGCTTTGACTTGCTCAAAGTCTTTAAATACAGCTGATATTTTTGTTTTCACCCATATTTAAACAGTCTCTGATCCATGAGCAGACTTTCTTAAAAGCAGCAATAGACAGAACGCTTTGTCTTTTTTCTGGGATATGCCACATAAGCTAAAACATCCTTTCCAAATAGTTGTTTAATACACAGAGATGCCAGATACATTAGCAAGAAAGATGCAATTAATGCTTACAGCCAGGGAAGAGCATTAGACATATCTTAGGGAGATCAAACAGTTCTGGTGGGCATATGACTTCTGGAAAAAATTCAGATGTTGACTATTACAGATAAATACCTGCTTGTATAGATGCAGCATAGGCTGTGTTAAAGCTTACTGTGATAGTAGGGCACTTTGCTACTGTCTGAGAAAATCAGAATAAAGGGCATCTGGTTTGAAACAGAGAAGGCTAATGCTAGAAATTTTGTACAAGTCCTCTTGAGTTTTACAGTTCATTTCTCCACTGGCTCAAGCAAGCCCAGAGCTGATATTTCTCAGAGCACACTGCAGGCCTTACAGGCATTTCAAAACTTTATGTGTACACTATATTCTTGGGTTAGGAATGGGGAGTTGTTAAATCTTTGGTACACACTAGATGCTGAAGTTATATAGTTGAAATAGCTGTACATTTTCATTTCACAAAATACCTGTAAGCTTAGCTGTCTGGATGTAGATATAATACTAAGTAGAAGTGTGAAGCAGAAGGACGTCCCTTCGCTAGCCCTTTTACTCTTCTCCCTTGGCCTGAAATCAGTTTGACTGCTGTTCGGGGGTAGGCGTAGGAGAAATGCCATCCAAAGCAGCAGAGCCAAGTGTTTGGTTTGGATGATCAGGCAAAACACGTCTCATCTGAGCTGTGTTGCTCTAATTACTAGCTTTGTTCCTTCAACTTACATGCCTTTTGCAGCAAACAAGTGACATGTCACCAATCATCCAGGCAGTGACAAGAGAGACCTGATACAGCTGTGCTCAAGTGCTTGGTAGATGATTAATTCTCCCCTGAGGTTTGGTTGTTCGTATTTTTCTTGTTTTAGTGAGGACAAGCACAACTCTGATATTCCACAGTGTGAACCCTTCTTTGATTATGATGTTTCAGGCAAGTAACAGATGTGCCCCCTATTAGGGCTAATTAAAATCAATTAAATCATTTCAATATAAACTGTAGAAGGACAGATTGGAGAAGGGAACTGAGGCTCTACTAAAGGATAAAAGATCTTGCATATAAGACAACTGGGGAGAAGTGCATGAAGTCTTTTTGCTAGATGTTTGATATTAGCACTTGAGTATCACAACAGTATCTGGGTAGCATTCTCCATTGCACCTACTTCCTACACTTCCTTGCATGCCTCATTATGCACCATTCTTCAACACCATCTGCTGGGTCCCCACAGCATGCCTTGTCACCAGCTGCTTAACAGAAGGTAGGACAACCCAACAAATGAGGACACTGAGCCACAGCCTGACCTTAATAAATGGCTGTGCCTCTTGAACCCCCAGTTTCCCCCTGTTAAAATGGAGGTGGTGACCCATTCTCCCCATACACAACTGAGATCCACCACAATTCCTCTCAGAGACCTTTCAGGATGCTTTACATGCTCAGCACTATTCATACAGTTGGAGTAGGAGAAGGCTAACACACTGTGTACATGCAAAAACACAGAGATGGGGGGAAAGCTAGAACTTGAGTTCTGCTTAGATAACACAATAAAGCATCAGGTAAAAGGACCTCAGCTAGGTGCAAACACACTTATTCCTGCACTCTCAAAGCAGTTTCTCTGGGTTAGCAAGGTGCTTTGTATAGATTCATTGGCTCTACTGAAAAATAAGTTTCAGATTCTCAGTAGTGCCCCAACTAACATTTACAATACCACTTCTAGGTGTCCAGACCCAGCTTGGGTTCCCCCCTGTAATTGCAGTGAGCTATGTAAATACTTTTTCTGCATGATTTTGCTGGCAGAAAATACTTTGTCTAGATTGTGGGGCCTACACTGTTTTTGTTCACATCCTTCCTGGCAAGAAACTCCTTTGGAATTCACATCAATGCTTCTGTAAGAGAAACCTGATACACTTTCAGCCAGCTCTCTGTGCACCTACACCAAGAGCACCCCTGGAGCTTCTAAGCTCATTAGAGGATCTCCATCTTTGCTGGCCTTTGGGAGTAAGCTGAAACACAACCTCCTCTACCACCTAGCAAGAGTTGCTATTGGCACTTGATGAGAACTTGCATTACGATTCTGGGGCTGCAGAGCTAAGTTTGACTGTACAACATGCTTTTCTGGTAGAGAAGCCACTTTAAGCAGAGAGCACTCCTATCACTGCCAGCTGCACTTGTCCATGCTTTACAAAATACAGCACAGGGCAAACAACCAGGGAAACTTGGGCAATTTTCTTTACAACCACTTGCTATGCAGTCACTATCCCATTCTCCAAAGGTCAGGTCATGAAACATGAATCACCAAAGGCAGAGCCTTCACAGCAGCACCATTCATTGCAGGACACTCTGGATCAGGCTTGTAATTTATTTCCACTCTTTCCTGTCCTTTCAAACCATCATTTGCAAAGCAGCAAATTCTCCCCGAAACCTCACATGCTGGAAGGTCAGGGCAGCTCTCAGGCCAAAGGAAGCATACGCTGCCCTTATTTAGGTACCTTTAGGAGTTCTGCTTACCCAGACTCCCTCTATAGGCCACTGAACCTAAGATAAGTGTGTCCAGGGGTTAAGCAGGATCTCAAAGGATTACTCATCCCTGAGTGCCCTCTTCTCCTTCCACTGAAGGATAATTGGCAAGTGTACTCAGAGCATGCTAGGTAATGTACAGTTCTGATCTGCCTTGTCTGATTCACCAGGCTTGGCATTAATTCTCCTGCTTTTGGGCACAAAGAGCCAGAGTTTCAAGTCATCTATGGCAAAAACATCTCCAAACTGTGAAAATCAGAATCACCTTCTGACAGTGTTTATCACTGTTGCCTATAAGTTTAGGGACAACTCCAAAACTCTGGTGTTATGGTTTAATGTCTAAGTGACAAGTTAAAAATCTTTGGAATCATGTCCCTACTTAAGGCAAACCTTACTCGGTGCAAAGTGCTACTCTTTTACAAATCTGCTGAGTGGACACACCTGCATGGATCCAGGCACAAAGCATGCAGTCCCCAGAAATCTGTGCTTCTCTTTCTTTTGAATATTTTTTTATGAGCTTTTATCCTCCCTCCGAGATGGAGTAAAATCCCCTCTGTGTATCCAGGCAGGCAGGTTTCTGCAGAGGGGATGCATGGCTGCATTGCAGAATTGGAATCTGTTCACCTTGTCTAGTCTGAGCACACTGCAGCTGTATCACCACTATGGATGAGAGACAGCTGGTTTCCTGGTCTTCCCCTTCAGTTTGAATTGTGCTGCAAAACCAAACCCTGGATTTATAAGGTAAGAGTTCCTTCCCTAACTCAGAGTTGGAGGGGAGCAGGCTGTTTTTTGTAGGGAGCTGAGAAAGTCTTAATTTCACCCTTGGTGGTCCCTGTATTAACATGCACTTGAAAATTTTCAGTACTAAACCTTGCAGAAAGAATTCAAATCCCAAATTGGTGCTGGCTATATGATCTGAAATTGCCACCTAGATCTGGCTGAGGAGCTGTGAGTTCCCCAGTCCTCATCCATTCCAACCCTTGACTCACCTCCATCCCAGCCTTTCCTCAATCTGAAAATTAGCAGAGTCACTAAATAAAATGAAGCACATAGGAGCTGCCCTGGCATGAGTTTCAGTGTCAGATGTAATGGACAGAGACTTTGCCCTAGATTTTGCTGTCACAGAACAGGATATTTCCATCAGGTTTTTGTTTTCTTCATTAGTAGCCACCAATAAATTAGTATGGTCAGGGCTATGTGGTTGTCACATGTGTATAACCATAACGTACATACAGACACAAATTGACATCTATCTTGAACAGCAAGTTTAATCCCTGCATTAGTATTATCCCAGCAGAAGTCACCTAAATATCACAATGACCAAAGGCCTTTTCCTTTGTGTTCAGCTCCTCTTATATACAGCAGAAAATATACTTCATAATTTTACTGGTGATTTTGATGGTAATAAGCACATTTATCAGGACAATAGGAGGCTTTATGTCCTGCATGACAATTCCATGGAAAAATAATCACCTTTGATTTCTGGTATAAACTGCTGCCATCATACATTTAAATGAGGAAAATCAAATACAGCAATAATGTGGTAATGGTTGGTTGGTCTTGATGGGAAACAAGCTCCTCTGTCACTTCTAGTTCTGTTCTTCTCCTTCCTGGGCTAACAGGGCTCACATCTATCGTGCTTCAGAGTATTAGTGTTACACAGTGCTATTCTGTAGATAACAATGGCAATGAAAATACTGTGGAAGTTGTCCTGCATCACTAACCATTTCTGATCAATTCCTGTCATTACATCATTCTGGTATAGCATCATACAGTAAAACCCAGCATGGTGGTTTTCTGATGGACTTACTGAGAAAAAAATTCCCATTCCCACTCATTAGAGGGTACCATTGAAGTCTGAAACTTCCATGCCAAAAATGCTTAATCCCATCCCTGCAATGATTTAGTTTCACTCATATTACTTAGGTGTCCAGTGTCAGTCCACAGAGGGCAGGTTCTTACATGGCAGTGCTCTGGTTGGGTTAGCAGCTCCTGCCAATATTTCCACTATAAGGAACTAGAGAAACTCCCCACAGGTATCCATTCCATAGACTTATGTAAGACCATCCTTTTCTTTTTATCAGCCAACACTTTCATTCCCATCATTGGGACTGTGCTATGTTCAAGGAGTGAAAAAACATCCAAGAAAAATCCTCTCTGCACTCTGAGAATATGCCTACATGACCAGGTGTGGGCACATATGATTAACCCCATCCAGCCATCTGTCTCTGCTTCAAACTCCTTGGCTCCTGGGCTTTGGAAACACAGCTTAGGGGCAGGCTGGCTGCCTGTGCCTGCAGGACTCAAGATCACATCTTATTTTCCTGGACACTCTGCTTCACCTCACCAGTGGGGTCTGCCTCCCCAGCTGGGAAACAGATGTAGTGCCCGCTCTCTGCTCCTAGACAGAAAAATCTCGGCCAGAATTTCAAAGGAATTCCTGGCCAGACACTTGAATTTCAAAAATACTCAAAGCCTCACTGTTCTTTTCATGATGTTTCCAAAAACCTGCATGCACCCTTTATGCACTTCACCACATGCTTCCCTCCACATGCTTGCACATGGGATGGGATCTGTGGCTCAGAGTGGCACAAGCACTGTTCATTAGATCAGTCAAGAAAAACAAATACTGGAAGAGAGAGGTGGTATAGAATACCAGCACTTGATCCAGCATGCTGTCCTCAGGGTGCAAGCATCTAGAAATCTGCACATGAACCCATGCAAGCTTCAGCATGGTGTCTTATCTTTAGATGAAAATGGGGAAGAAGAATACTGTGAGTGCTACATCCAGAGTGATAAAATTGCTCTGAAGAACAACACATGGCACTTTTTGTTCCTCTGCACCTATTCATCCCCCTACATGTCTTTCTTTTTTCATGCACTCACCACCAAGTCCTCTGCTTGAACCCTTCTGAAATGTGACAGAACTCCAGGGTGCCACCTGCTCCCATTCAGCAGTGCTCTCACCCTGTGTACCAGGATGTGATCTTTATTCCTGCAAACTCCCAACAGCTCTTTAAGCTGACTTCTTTAAAAGAAACAATAGCTCTTCCATGAAAATATAACATTCCAAACAAAATAAAGGTTTTTGTTTTAAAGGGAAACAGTCCTCACTCCCCAGTCACCTCTTACTTCAAAATGGAAGATTAATATTACAATTACGACAACAATCAGAAAAATCACTGACAGAAAAAAGGCATATTTGTACCAACTGAAGCAATTCATTTATTTGTGTTGAATTAACCAGATTAAGCGAAAAGATTTTTTTAAAAGTTCACTTTGAAGCATACTCATTAAAAAGTTTCAATAAAGCTAACACCATCTACTCTGAAAGCAATCTGCCTCCCAAGGAGTTGCTGCTGATTTTGGTTTTGTTTGGTTGTTGTTTTTTAATATTAGTGGGATAAATAATATATGCCTTGTATGCTCAGTGTATGTGGTGGTAAAAAAAGCAGTAGCTATTTGGTCTGGCAATATACCAAAAACACAAAACTATTGTATTCTGCTCTGCTGCACTTCTGTTGGTCTGTGAACAAGCTTTTATAGTCTCATATTTACAGTCTCAGTGTATGCCATAAGCATTAGTAGAGTTTATTCCCCTAACATACTTAGGAGAAAAATATTATCTTCATTTTACATGAGGGACTAATGTCCACAGTAGATTGAGAGTTGCCTGAAATATCTAAGGAAGTCTAAGGCAGACCCTAAAGACTGTCCTTTTCAAGCAGTATAAATAGTCAAAAATATTGAAAGAGTCAGTCAATGGTACAGTTAATAATTTTGTCCTTCACAGGACAAATCACCATGGAATTTGGCTTTTTCTAGCACTTCTTATACTTAGGGATCCCCTGCTGTATCCAAGACAGAAAATCCAAGGACAAAACACCTGTAATGCAAAGACTGCAGAGGCAATTGCAGCAGCCAGCACATACCTAGGACTTGCTAGCTCCATCTTGTGTATCCAAGTAGTTTCTATTAGGAGAGGAAATATTGGACAAGACATTGAAATTATCTTGTGGGAACAGCATCATGAGATTTTTAACTTTTGCCTGCCCAGTCAAGAGGGAGGAGCTGAATGGAGCTAGATTTGACAGGAATATCAACTTCAATAGAGGAGCAGTCTCCTTAACTACTGCACTAGAGTGTCAAACTTGCCACCTGCTTCAGTCACAACACTACAAAGACTTCTGACTTCCCAGTCCAGAGGCAATGGTACTACCAGTTGAATGCTGTTCTGTCACAGCAGTAACACTTCTGAAGCTGGTGCACGGGTAATGTCTCAAAAGATTTCCCACCACCTCTTTTTGGGAAACTGTGGTTTAAGTATAATCTAGAGACACCAGTGATATATATGATCAACACAGGGTTCCTAACCTGCTGCTCTAGAAGATCATGTTCTGTAGACACACAAATTCAAAAGCTGAGCAAATATCAGCTCATCAACAGAAATATCATCTGCATGTTCACCAGTCTGGGACCCCAAACCAAGTCTGCCTACAAGAAACCTGTTATATTATGCTAATCTGAAAGCCACAACACTATTGCTGTTAGCTGCTATTGTTCTAGTCTAGCATAAGAAATCAGGAGATGTAAATTTATCCTAATTACATCAAGCAGCTAACAAGCAAGTACCAATGTATCTATTTAGGTTGGAAGGTGCCCCTACAATTGATCCTTTGCAGGAAAAGGAAGAAACAACTGGGATGTTCAGCGCAAATGAGCTCCTGCTAATGTTAAGGGGAGGAGACCACTGTCTCACAGAACGATTACCTTGAAGGATACAAACAAGCGTAGGCAGAAGCTTTCTTGCTGAAGAAAGGCAGGACTGAAAATACAAAGGAGCTCACTTACCAAAGATCTGTGGAAGGAGCCATTTGAAAAAGAGACAAATTATTTGGGGGGATTTTAAGAAATCTACAATGGATACACCAAATGTCCTCCTTCAAAACCTTCTTGGAAGCTGTCCTGCATTGCATGAAGAACAGCTGGAGTGTGCAAAAATAGATCTGAAGCACACGAGAGAAATGAACAGCAATTGGCCAGTCTACATCTGGCTTTAACTGTGCCTGTTAAACCTTTCCTGGCTTAACCATGAAAACCCAGTTTCATCACAGCTATTTTTATGTAGCTATTTGTGACCTGCTTGGATGATCAAGTTTTTAATATATCAAGAGATACAGGTATGTACTTCAGGGTGGCACCTCTGAGCCCATGAAAGATCTAAAGTAGATTCACTCCAGCTAGAAGAGTCTGTTCCCTATCCATGAATGTCAACAGAAAGACTCACAAGTAGGTTTTTTGAAAAATTAGGAAAGCATCTAGAACCTAATCCAACCATATAAGAAAAAGTATCTCAGATCAACAAGTTTTGTTTCTTTTCCTCCTCACCACCTTCCAACAGCACTGTTGGGGAATTTGGTGAAGTTCTTCGGACAGTAAAAAGCCAGCAAGCTAAATCCCAAATCTTTACAGAGAAGATGCAAGCTAATACAGTACTTGCTGCCAAGATGAACACAGCAACAGAAACAATAGAAGACAGATTTTAAGAGGCTCATAAAAGAGAAATTTAGACCAGAAGTGACACAAAGCTTGATACATGAAGGGAGTGGTGCTAGATAGGTTCCCAAAAGGCCACAACAGAATCTCTCCCTAATTACAATAAGAAAAACTATAAATAAGAGATTTTGTGCAAAGTAGATGTGCTCCTCAGTGTGCCCACCATTTATAACACTGATTGTATCATTAGTCACGTTGCCTTCTCCAGATGATCAAATATGCATGTATTTTGAAAGATGGGTTCAAAGAAAATTGATACATAAATCTCTCTGAAATGAAACACCCAATGTTCTGGACAAAAAGAAACTCCCTCTCATTGTGTTATTTTTTGTTTAAGGTCGTTAATAGATTCAGAGAGAGGACTTATGGCAAGGCATCTGGACTCCTTAAATGCTGCGTTAATGGAAGACAAGTGCTACACAAATCCTTTTTAACACTCAAATAAGACAAAGCAATTTGTTTTATTACTGTCAACTTTTATTAATAGATTGAGTTTCAGTTAAAGAAGGTCATTAGGAGGAAATGGAGAAATGAAGAAATTAACAGAATGCATTTCTGCTGGCAAGAAAAGCAAGAAGCAAACTGTGAAAAAGGTTAGAAGTGCTAAAAATATGCCAGAACAATGGATCATCCTTCCTCTGCAATTTTCCTTTTTTCCCCCCCTTTACATCTGCTCTATCATAGAAACTTATTTATCTCCTTCATTGCCTCTTTATTTATACACCAGGAACAAACATGGCCTACTCAGCTAACAATTACATCATGAGGAACTGTAATCCAAACAGAATTTAAGAACTCTGTTCACACCTACAAAATTGACATGCCACCCAGAACGTTTCCTCTGCCAGCCAACTACTAGGTCACAGCTGTACAGTTTCGCAAGAAAGCTGAATCCTGGTGTGGGGTAAATAATTCCCACAACCACCATGTGCAAATATACATATTTTGAAAAATAATGGTATTTGAATATGTGGGGCATTTATGGAAAAAACTGAAATACCAAAGTGATACATAAAGGAAAACAGATTCAGAGGGACTGAAAGCACAGAGTACACAGAAAGGCTTATACAAGTCAATTAAGATTACAACTTTCCAGCCCAGAAGATGCTCAAGTTTTTATGATGCTCTGCCAAGATTAATAGAAATGACATTGAGCCAAAAGTGTTCCAGAACACAAAATGGAAGACTTGTTTCATTAACAGTTTTGGATCCTTTTCTATTTGGTATAATTTTTCTTGAGATATTCTGTTCCCTTTATTTTCTCTGATAGTTTTTAATAGAAATATCTTTTGTAGTGAAGAACAAACTGTTTTGCAGAGATGTTTTATCCTTTCCAAAGCTTTTACACCCACGATTTAGACCTGCTCATGAGGGTTCAGGATTCTTCAGGAATCTTCAAAATTTTGTTATGAGAGGGACAAATAATGGGGTATAAAAGCTGTCTCCATGGCATCCTAGGGGCAAAGAAGCCTCAAGCTAGTTTGTTATTCATAAATGCTGCTAACAAAATACTGTTTTTTTCTTTTTAAATGCAAGTTTTTTTTCCACAAAACACCCAGGAGATTTGTCATTAGCAATCTTGATCTCTTTATTATTGCACAGGCTTTTTTTTCCCCCTGACTTCAGAGTTCTAAATAGGCAAGACTGAGTGCTTGGCTAGGCAAGATTCTCACAGACAAAAAGGGGACATTTCTTCACCTTAGAAGTGCAAAGATCTGGCCACTTGATAATAGTGGAAAGGCTAAAATATTAATTGTGCCAATTGAATATTAATGGTGATCTGAAAGACAACTTAATCCCTACAGAAGTATCTGAAACTCATCTTAGAGAAAGTTTCTTCACATTTTAAGGAATCATTTCATGTCAGTTTTCTCTTGCCTTATTGGTAAGGATATTTCACTAACAGTAGCTCCATCAAGAATCTCTGTGCTCCTGTTGGTGTTCATCATTGGGAGTTGTAATTCTCTGAATTAATAGATTTGCCAATCTTACAGTTGGACAGAATTATTACAAGCCTTAAGTCTGATCTCCTGTGTAATGTACCATAAACTGCTCTTACTTCTTCAGAGAATCAGAGAAATGCTGGCTGGAAGGTATCCAACCTCCTCTATCAGCAATACCATCATCAACGTCAAATCTTTTTCCAGTTACTGGGTTGACTTAGCTTGTGCTTTCCACCCTGACAAACTAGCATTTTTTCTGCACTTACTTTTGCTACTAGCACATTAGAGACCAGAGGGCTGAGTTCACATTGCTACTTCACAGTTCTGCTCTATGATGGCAGACAAGTCAGTTTTTCCCTATCTAACACTATACACCTAGACTATGTTAGTCATCTAGACTCCAACTACAGTTCTCTTCTTGAGGCAATATATCCCCTTCCTTACACATGTTGAATGAACTGCTCTGTGGGCATGGATTGCCTAGAATGATTATAGAAGGTGCTAAGATGACTTAGAACAACTGGACAATTTTATATTTCTTAAGCAAGACAAGCCTTTGTCATAATCCTTCAGTGTAATAAATAAAATGCATATGGCCCTGCTTTTCAAGTCGATATTGTACAAAAGAAACTTGCATGTACTACTCTTCAGAGCCACTAAATATCAGAGCTGGTAAAAATAATAAATGAAAAACAGTTTTCTTGGCTCTGTTCTTGGAGAAACACAGCTTGGATTTGATTTGCTGCTATTCATGAGGGTCATGCTGTGCTTCTTTTTCATGCATATTTAAGTGGCTGTTAGCTCCTTGCAAAACATTTCCAGAACCTGCAAGTTTTGTACGTTTGTCCTATAAGTGGATTATATTATCCTTCTCAATCAACCCAATAAAGACTGCAGTGCCAGGGAGCTTTTGTCATACACCTTATGGTCCAAGTTCAGAGCTCTCAGATGCAGTGAAGCAGTCAGTATGTTCACTCTCTGTACATTTGTACCAATTAACTCTTACAGAAAACAGCCAACATTCACACACATTAATTGTTCATCACTTACAATGACTCTTCTGCTCTACAAACCCACAAGGGCTGCTTCAGTTTTTCCAAAGCTTAGTAATCTGTGCAAGTTTGAGTCCTCAAAAAAAGCGCTCAGGGAAATGCACTTCTAATGTTTGGCAAGACTGAAAAAAATAATCCACAAACTGTGATATTTTGCTCTTCAGAAAGAAAAAGCAGAAAACAGAGGCAGCACCAAACAAGAACAGCACGGAAGGGCACCTGCTTCCAAAGGAGGGTGTCCAAGAGGGAGGGTGGTGATACAGCAATAGGCTATTACCTCCCTCACAGCCAGTGACATTTGAATATCTTGGATTTGCTGCCTCCTTTATTAGCTGAGGCCCTGCTGAGCTCATTGCCGAGTGACAAGGAATGTCGTCCTGAGGAGTGGGAAGGAAATACCAAGGGTGGGTGAAGAAGGGTCTTGTTTGCTACTGAGGGGAGGGGATGGCTTTCTGATCAGTCCATATGGGCTTCTTGTTCTTCAGAAGCAGGCTTAGAACTCAGGAAGATGTTATTTAAGCCATATCCCAAGAGAGAGGACAAGCTGAAGGGACATAGCTAGTGCTGAGAACAAGTAGGGAAAGATGATGAGGACATTTGCTAAAACAAATTCTCATAAATAACTCTTGTGCAAGTGCTATTTTTTTTAATAAGAATTCAGAGCTGGGATGTATCAGTGCTATCCTGCATTGCAGAAGGTCGCAGCCCCAGAGCAGAACGCTCAAGCTTTGAGCACTTCCAGAGATGGATTCCCTGAGCTCTCAGGACAAGTACCAGGAAAAAAAAATATTGTTAAATAAAGAAATGAGCCCTGCCTCAAGTATGGAGCTTGCTGGAAGTCTGAAAAAAATCAAGGGAGAACTTCAGGAAGAAACGTGCTGAGATACAGAGGAGACAGGGGCAGATGGAAACATTCTCAAATGAGCTTGGGAAAATGAGATTTCAAGGAATTTCTAAACCACAACAGGTTTGATGCACGGTACGTTTACAATATCTTAGTAGATGTTTGTGAACTGGTAGGCATTCTAACACTTCGCAGAACCCAGGAATTTCCCTTCCTGGCCACAGGGTTCAGCTGCCCTCCCCTCCTCCCCGTGCATGAGGCAGCAGGGTTCCTAGAACAGTCTCTCCAAACTTAAATCGAGTCCAAGCTTATTAGCACATGTTTATCATCTTAGATTACATCAACAGCAGTACAATCTGCTTCTGGGATGCATAGTTTTGCTAGACAAAACGGCAGAAGAGTCACTGGGGCTGTTTCAGTTACTTCAAAATGACAACACTTAACTGCTTCAGAACAAAGCACAGCAAAAATGTTCCACTCTCGCTTTTTTTTCCCTGACACCTGGTACAGCATCACTCATGATTCACTGCGTTGTAAATGCAATTTTGTTTCGAGGAGTTTTACTTCTATGGCTCACTAAGAGGCCTAATTGAAGCTCTGCACAATGGCCCTGTTTTCTTGTTATATGTAGCATAACAAATGCTACCTTGATTCTTGTAATGAGTTTAGGGATTCTGAGCTGTTCAGACAAATCAAGCTTTGAGCCCTAGTGTTATTTTTTCTGACAATATCCAAATAGGAAAGTAGCACTGGGAGGTTTGCAATGTCAATTGTGTTGTACCATGGGACCTGACTGTGTAAGTGACTTCACTGGAGGTGAGGGAGTTCCCATTTGCAAGCACCCACTGGAGTCACCAGTGGGGCTCCGAATACACCAATGAACACAAAGGAACATGTAATTACGTCTCAGCTAAATTTTGGAAATCTTCAACTCAGCTACAAACAGAAGAATGACGTCTTTACTTCAGAAAACAGTAGAAACAGCTGGGTGAGATAGCACTGCTCACTCCAGCATTGGAGTGGGCATCGTGAAGAGAATGGGGATTTTGAATGTCCTTGTGTTATACTTGTGTAAGGAGGGTGGGAATGTGTCTGCTGTTTGCCTGTTTAATGATTATCACAGCTTTTGAAATTAACTGGGGATCCCTAAATAAAAGTTATGCTTATCAATATAAATTCTACCCAAATAAAACCTGTGGTCTAAGCCATGGACCACATTCTGCACAGATTTGATTGCTATGTTGATTTTAACCTCCTCTCTAAATAGGAGTCTGTGGTAGATAAAGCTCCTTTTACCAGCTGGGAAATTTTAAAGTACTGATTGAGAACTATTCAAACTTCTGTCTTAGAATAAACAAACATTCCTCTCTTGCTTCTAGTCATCATCATTGCAGTATCTGAACACCCTCCACAAATGCACAAATTCATTTTTTCCCATATTTTTATCCTTGCTTGGGAACAGAGAGGGAGTTGAAGTTACATGAGGGGTTTTATTTTAAAGTATTTATTCATGTATTTTATGACTGCTTATTGCTTATTAAAGTCAAGGTCAGAGAACTACATGACATATTGGTCACTGAAACTGGAGAGGTTGGAGGTAGTTTATGGGTCTCACTGTACAGTGGATCTTAAATCCACTGAGTTAGCTGTTCTAGCAAAGCTGCTGGCATCTAGTAAGATTCAGTAATGACTAGCCAAGCCACTGGACTCTCTTATTCCAGTGCAGACCAAAAGTTGATCCAATGACCAAATAATTATAAGATCTTCATCTGGCATAATTGATACTGCTCCACTGACAGCCAGGCTGCATTAGTTTACACTGCAAACAGATTTATCCCATTATATCCAAACTGGAGCAATTTAAATTTAAAATACAGT
The DNA here is from genome assembly GCA_013398125.1 of Aegotheles bennettii. Lineage (NCBI taxonomy): Eukaryota > Metazoa > Chordata > Aves > Caprimulgiformes > Aegothelidae > Aegotheles > Aegotheles bennettii. The sequence continues at coordinate 763,473 of VZRW01012971.1, forward strand.
GCAATTTCTTTGCAGAAATGCATCAACTCTTACAACTGTAGGAAAGAGCTGTGAATTTCCCTTGGCTTATGTGAGGATTTCAGATGAATGCTGACTAAAGCACAGGCCTGCCTTTTGTTTCCAGACAAATGTGGATTTAAAAGTAGACACTGAGCATACAAAAATAAAAGCATATTAACAAACATGTCTCTCGGTTTCACCAGTTGACCTTATCGTGTGACATGAATCCTACAGGTGATTACTCTTTGCAAACAAGATTCTTACAAGAGTAAAGTGCTGTATATAGTGTCAAGCTTAGAAATACAGAAAAAGTTAGTAGTGTATGAATGCTTCATTTATTTTATACATCTTAGGCTGGTCTTACCATCAGAGATAGGGGTAGCAGTTTGGTTCTCTCCTTTTTGTTTTGTATTAAAAAAGCACAATGCAAACAGAAGGCAGAACTGGCTATTTATATCAGCTCCATCGGAAGTGGTGACAGGTATAATTACAGAGGAGAAATTACAGGGCTTATTTCAGTGGCATTTCTCCTGCTGTTCCAGGGAAGATAAAAGATTGAAAGTGTTCCTGACATATCTCCAAAGCAAAGATGCTTCAGTGCACCTTTCAGGTTATTTTCAGGTTGATTAAAAGTTACCTTCTCCAGTCCTCTGTAAGGAACAGGCTGAGTGGGATTTGCCTGTTGGCTTGATCACCTCCAGGACACCGATTCAAACAAGACTGGAGTTTTTTGTTAGGATGTCCACCAACAGGTAGGGCAACACTGTGCTAAACTCATCAATGGCTCTGTCAGTCTTTTCAATCTGGCCTTCATCATTTTGTCCATTACATACACCATGTGTCTCTGCACTGAGCAGGAGCCTCACACCAAGCCCATTTCTACAAAAGCTTTTCAGAATTGGCAGCCATTTCTGAGTTGCACCTAATCTCGACCAGCTTCTCCAATGCAAGGGTGGCATTGTCTAGCACAAGAAGCAGTCCCTGGGATTCACATGAAGTTACCAAAAACTGGCTCAGATTAAAACCCGCCATACCATTTCCAACCCAATACCATAAGGACAGCAGACAGACTGACAACAGTGAAGGCAGCACTGAGTTAAGCATTGTGAGCAGTAGAATTGGATGACACAAGAGCTCCCTGGTTCAGGGCTGCTCTGCAATGATTTCTGCATCCAGGAGTGCATCACTTCACAGCACTGAGACAGCTGCTTCTATAGCCACTGCTCCAAAATCCTTTGTCAAATGGAGCATTATGCAGAGGTGTCTGCTTGGAATTCGACAAAACCTTTACTCTTCCTTCCAGAAAATCCAATACTAAGGAGAAGACATTTACAAGGCTCTTAACAGCAAGCCTAAAGAATAAGGAGCAAGAACAGAGAACAATAGCTCAGTTGTTTCCCGTTGATTGGGTTGTTTGAAATAATGTTGGCTTGTTACCTAGCAACATAGAGCTTATTGCTGGGCTAGTTACAACCTAATTCATATTTATCATAATTTGTGTAATCAGAACTGATCATAAATAAAGACTGAATACAATCAACCAACTTATGTTTGCAATTAGAATCAATCTAAATCAGAGAAGGACATTAACAGCTCAGTCATCGGTTCTGGCTGACTTATTCCCATTCTGATACTTCCATTTGGATGTTTACCATGTTGTCCCTTACTATAATCTCCAATTAGGGTTCTGGGCATATTCTTCAGCAAGACATCTCTAAACACAAGTGAAGGGTAGCACTATACCTAACTTTGGCTAGACTTTCTTGGTCAGCTCCATTCACTTTCATTCCAGGTACTTTTTTTACCAGCTCTCCTAGGTAATTCACATCTTTGTGAAACATTCAGTACCCTCCCCTCCTATCCTGCATTTGTCAGCCCTGAGCATTAGAGAAAGCCTGCACTAGCTCTGCAACAAGTGCCAAGTGCAGAGCTCACAGAAGTGACAATGCCAGTTTACCTCAATACCTGCCCCAAACTCTGTGTAGCATCTCTGCTTGCTGTCACAAAAGGCTTTGGTGGCATATGGGTATAACACACAGCAGTTCCCTCTACATACAGGATTCATCTGACAGCTGAATGTCTATCATATAGCCCAGCAAACGCAGCTGAGCAGGAAACACCTCAAGGATCTGAGGCTGCTTAATCAATAGATAAGATTAATGGGAAACAGTCTTCAAAAATGTACAAGGGAACTGCAGAGAACTGATCTGTGCTACCTGTAGATGAAGCAAGAAAGAGACAACATGCAAGGATAGGTACTCAGCCAGCAGAGCACTGCTTAGGAGAGCGAGGAGCACAGAACAGCACTTGGGAAGGCTGTGAAACAGAGTAGGGATTGCCTTGGACTCATGCTTGGCTACCAGCCTCCCCATTTGATAAGTGGACAAGTCCTTTGACTCTTACATGCTCTGTCCCCAGTGTATGTTACTGTCTGAGGGTCAGTTTAACTAAGCTGGCAGACATGTGAGGAGAGTGGTCAGGTATGGCATAGCCAACCCACACAGCAAGGCAGACACATGCCCCACAGACACTATCCCCGAGTTGCTATAGCAGCTGCCAGTTGCAGGAACCAAACAACCTCATTGCACGATCTTTACTCCCCTACATGGATATACAGGAGATCAGCTTGTCCCTGTTACTCTCCACCTCTATATTTTGTCCTTGGTGGATTTTTTTCATTACACAAAGGAAATCTGTTCATATAAAAGAGTCTTCAGAGCTGCCTCTCTGCAGTACAAGAGTGATTTGCAGAACAGTAGATTAATCCATGTACCCCTCATGGTCCAAGAGTCTTGCCTTGTTCTCCCAGCATGACTGCAAAAACACTTAACTGAGAATTTCTTGTTTATCTGTCACATTCACAAACCTAAAGGCTTATTCCATACAGTGCAGCATCTCTCCCTACTCTAGAGGGAACAGAAGGGGAACCTTTTTCTAAACAGATGCAATGAGGGATCATGCCATTAACTACTGGACTGTGCAGGTATGCAAGGAAGGGCCCAAAATGCTCCATCAGCTGTTCAAGTTTGCTTCCTGCCAGGAACAGGAAACTCACTGCAGGCTGTGCTGGGGGGCTTGAAGTTAAAGTAGGACTCCCAGCCCCTTAGTAGTTTCACAGAACCAGAAACACATACAGCTCTCCAAAATAGGAGCAGACAGTGCTCTCCACACTTCCAGGTGTGGGCTCTGTGCAGATTTTACCTGCAAACCCCCTGGGACAGTGGGCTCCAGCTGTGCCACACAAATCATTGCTGGCCTGGCTTTGGAGCAGGGCAATGCTTGAGCTACTGCTTGTCTAGTTGTTTTCATTTCTCCCTTGCCATGGAGAAGACATTATCTAAACAGCCCTGTTTTTTCTGGAGCAGTTTGTTCTGCAATGGGGTTTGTGTGTGTGGAGAGCAAAGTTGTTCTGATCTGCACTCACATGAAGGATATGCAAGTTGTTCCTATTTCTTCTGCCACCCTCAAATCATACCCAGCATGCCTTGGTCCCTTCTTTTAATACCCTGCTTGGCCAAACAAACTTCACCACAGCCCCCAAGAGCTTCCCCTATCTTACAACAGAAACGAACTACCTACTCTCCCCCTCCTCCTCCTCCTCCCTCTCCTCCTTTGGACTTGAATAAACTTGGCAGGCCCAGCCAAAGTCTTTTCCATCTGTGCCTATCCAAATCAGTATAAACAAGAGATGTCAAAATAACTTGCCTATGTAACATTTGTTCCCCTTTTTGCTAACCTGGAATAATTTTTCACAGGCTGCATCCGTCACAAACTGCAGACATCTTAACACACTGCACCACTGCCTTCAGCTTGTACAAACACTGCTAAAGGCAGAAAGCTTAAACATATCTTCCTCTCCCAAAAATTAATTCAGCTTAACATAACTAATGATGGGATTTTACTCATGACTTCAGACATGATCCAGGAGCTAAATTCATATGCATCACTGAGGCACTGAGAAGAGAACAGACCTCACACTGAAAACAGTATGTGCTCAGGACAGGTGTAACATGGATGGATGGATGCTGCTCAGAATATCTTTCTTCTCCTTTTGGTTACTCTCACTCAGCCCTTTGAAAACTAGCAACAAAAATAGAGCAGCATGGCTTTCTGTAAGTGACTGCAAACGTTGTCTCCTGCTGGGAAAAATGAGATGCTGGGAAATGCAAGCACAAGCTATCCTTCACTGGGGCACTTTCCAGGATCAGTTCCAAAGGCTCCCCAAGGTTCATCACCATCCTTCCTTGAGGCAGGGGAATGTCAGTAGCCTCCAACAACAGCTCAAGAAGTGACCAGGCTTTCTTCCAGGGCTTGTAGGGTGGGTTTCTGAAGTAGCACTTTCCTGGCAGGATGTTAGGGAAAACAGAAGCAGGAGTGGAGGTCCTGCATTATCTTACAGGTGTTGCTTCCCTCAGCTACACCTTTGCATCCTTCTTAAATAGTTTTTTGAAACCTGCAGTTGTCCTGGGAGGAACAGGACTGTAATGGATAGTTGTACTTTTTCTAAAAAACCACAAAATGTTCATCTATAGTTTAGAAAATGTCTTGGCAGAATCAGTGTCCTGGGATCATCTCAGCAACTGTTCAGCTTCCCTATTTGAGTAAGTAAAGATGAGAGAAACCTAAAGACTCAAATATGACCTGGACTAGGCTAATATTTGAAAAGCTGATTCTTGCCCTATTTCTGTCTGTGTAATCCTTACTGCAAGGCACAAGTATTGCAAGTGTCTGCGTCTTAAGCCCATTTCCCCACATAATACTCATTACAGCCTCTAATTTACCAAAGCCTGGACACTGATCTCTCCTGCCCTGCCACAATTTGGCCTCTGTACTTGCCAAATCTAAAATCACCAGCCTCATGATAGCTGAGCTTCTCCTTCAAAGCTCTATCTTATGAGTTCATACAGAATTACAAATGCAGATTCAGCATCTACTCAAAACCAAAACTGCATTTTTTTAGCCCTAAAGTTGAGGAGGGGTATCAAAAAGGCATGGTAATATTGAACTTTAGAGCTCAGAAGATCAAAGATTAAGTATTAATGTGTATTTAAAGCAATCACATTGTCTTCTGAGATTCTGACTCGGGAGTTCTGCACATCTGGTACAAGGCAGTGCTTCTGTTATGAAGGAAATTGGCAAGCAGGTCTGTGCATCTCTGGGGCAAGTTTGGGAGAGTTTGTAGCTAAAAGGATGAGTCTTATTAACCAATAAAAGTAATCCTATAGTATTCCATTCATTCCAGGGAATTCCAGTTATTAAACAAAACCAGAAGCTTTAAAGAACACTTAAGAAGCCTCTGTCTGATCCATATGTAGGAAATTTGAGGTGAAGGTAACTGAAGACATTAACTAAAAAGCAAGTTTCTCATCACTCCTGGAAAGCCCCTATAGAACAGGCTACGAAGGCATGTCAGTAACTAGACAGCATGATAGGTCTGACTGACAGCCACCACAATGTATAACACAGACTGTCTGCAGGAGCCCTCAGCTCTACATTTGGGTTACACAGAGGTCAGCTGGACTCTCAATCTGAGTGGTTTTAAGGCCTTTTTTTGCCTTTTAGTACTGAGGCAATTAAAAGGTAATTCTCCTGTTAGGAGGGGTGGACACTGGCAACATCTCCCTTTACAACTCATTCTCCCATCACAAATCCTGCAAAGAAAGCATCCCTGGAACCATATGAAAGTTAAGCACTTTGATAAGCACTTTGTTGAATTTTTTGAAGCGTAACAGCTGACTGATAACATTTGTTAAAGGCTGCTCTTGTGTCACTTCTGACAGTAGGATGGATGCACTAAAGCTGTTTAGGTAACTTCAAAAATTCACCCCATCAGCTCACTTTGTGCCACCTAGCTGCTCTAGCTAATTTTCTTTTGGTGGTGTTAATTATTGTACTGTCTGTTAAAGAGATATTTTCACTACCCTTCAATCCCATGAAATGACAGCAAATTGCTGCAGCAGGAGCAGTGAAAAGAGAACTCTTCCCTCTTTAAAAAATTCATAGTGATCTAAAAGGACAAGAAAAAGTCAATTTATTATTCACTAGAGAACATATTTTGTAATCCTGAATAAACACAGCATCAGTACTCAAAGCGTGTCTGGAACAGCAGGGAAAGGGAGCTCACAGGATAACAGGTATTTATGCACTGCTTTTAAAAAGGAAGCAGATATCGATGTGCCATGAAACTGAATAAGAATTTGTGTACATTTTGTTTTGTTTGTTTTTTTAAAAAATCTTAAAAATTTGGTTTGCATTTGAATTTGGAAGTTTTGTAAAACACTGGCTTGCAATTTGCAGTCAGAATTAACATAGTCAACATTGTGATGTGTGGGGCTGAAACTGACTTCTGTTTTACTCTAATGCACCAGTCTGAGAACTGCAGTAGTTCACGAGCTGATTGATGAGATGCTTGTACGATATTGGGGGCAGTGGCATCTGGTAGAAAAGCAAGGCAGATGGATAAGGGTGGTAACAGTTTCAAACATCTAATTTTAATCCGCTGCCACAAGCTTGCAGAGGCCCTAAATGACTTACGCCTTGCCTGGCTGTACTGAGATAGGTGGAGGAGTCCAACTTGCTTTGTGTAAAAGAAATAGTAACAAAATGTGAGTTTATATTGGCATAGACTGGATGGGGGGCAGGAGCAATCAATTACTCCAAGAAAGATGCTAAAGCAGCATATCCACTCTCACCTGGCACAACTATATTATTGAAAAAAGTTATAAAAAGCAAAACAATGTTTGCAAAAAATGTTTCTTCCACGGTGTTTAAAGATGTTTGTCAGATTAGAGTGGAAAAACATCAGAGCTCACTTTTTTCCAGGGTGCTGGCTAAGCCTTTACCATTTTTAAAAAGCACCATAAGCACTTTGATCCTATTGAATTTTTTATCCAAGCTGATTCAAAAGTGCCTGAGGTTTTGTGGTTTTGGTTTTTTTCCCCCCCAATTCTTACTCAAGATCTTTAGGGCTTGTTTTTGTTTTTAAGGGTAAGCTTTTTTGGATATACTTGCAGTGGTCAAAATGGAAGTGTGAAATCTTGATGCAAAGCCTGTTTTTACAGCTCTGTTGTGCAGGTATGACACGTGTCTACAACTGCACTGACTACGGCAGGTGCAGAATGACCTCCCTTTTGCACTCCATGACTTAACATATATTGAAAGAGTCAGATAAAGAAGATGCTACCATTTTGCTCCTCCTCTGACACCCACACTTGTGCACAACTCGGACCTCAACACTGAGGTCTCAGCTTTTATTATAATGCATTGTCATTGCATTTGATAACTGAATATTCTCCCTAGCAGATTTGCTCCAAGAAATACCTTCACCTTGAAGTAGTAAGCCCCATGATTTTTACTACAGCTAGAAAATTGCTTTCATATCAATTCAGGAATATGAGAAAAGCCTTCTTCTAGTACGAAGGAAGCCTTTTTGGTTTTAGGTACAGAAAATATTGTTAGATATCCAAAAAATAAAACCAGTATATGCATTTGCATATACACACATGCTGCTGTAGAAATTGCTACTACCACTAGAATACATAAACTGAAACAAGTGAAATTATGCAGCTGCTTCCTTATAAGAATAGCTTAAATCAGTGCATTCTTCCTGCTAAACCCAATGCATACCAAGTAAAAGCAAACCCTTGCCTTCTGCACTTAGCTATGTTGTCACTTACATAGATAGCATTTCATTGCCTAAGCAGGAAACTATGAATAAAGACACATTTTAATCCCATCAACATATATTAAGTGCAGCTAATAAGTGTCATTTTTTGCAGTGTGGAGCAGAACGTTCTTTCATTTATTCAAACAGTAACATTTTTGCCTTGCATTTGTGATAGTTGATGGCAATAGCACTCCAACTCCACTAAACAGAAATGAGCCAAGAACAAGTGTGTCAGGTAGATACCATTACTAGATGCAAAACTCCAGAATTCAGTGGGACCGCTCCCAGCTCTGGATTCTGTGACATTGTCACAGACAATAGGAAAATATGTAGTAGTCTCATGCAAATTCAAAGTAAGGAGATTTAATAGATGAAACTTACTTAAAAATACACCAGTAGCCTAGACTTACTTCTGATAGTTGATTCAATTTATTCAGTGATATCTTATTTTTCTGTTCTCTGCATACTGACTACTTTTTAGTAATATAGATGTTGACGGAGTATGCTGTTATTATAGCCTAAGGATAAGTGAAGTAAAACTTCCAGGGAGAAGTCATACCTTTTAATAAAAAAGTGTTATAGGTGGAAAAAGTAAACAGCTTTTCAAACATACAAGACCTTTATCATTGATACTCCTGAGGTGCTGGCTACCCTTCCTAATCAAGGTCTCTAATTGATTAGTATCATTGAGTCATACCTACAACTACTTTTCTCAACTGATTTTAGCTTGATACTTATTTTTGATCTGTACCTGAACAAATGTGCAGTCAAAACCTCATACATTTTTTAGGGTTATAATCACTGGTCTAAAGATACATCCTTTTATTAGACAATGACTGCAAAAATGATGTCACACACCAGTACACATTTACTCTTGGTTGATGTCTGGTAGAAGCTGATTTTGACAACAGAAGAGAAGAGCAAGACCCCTGGTATCCACAGCAGCAAGGGTCTGCAAGATGTGCAACAAACAGGACATTTCTGATCAGTTAATCTGTAGCCTTAATGTTTAGGTGCAACTACCAATCTTGTTTTGTATCTAATAGAAGGTTTTACCTCTTGGGGCTATTTCTTCTGATTGTCAATAGATGATGCTGTGTTAATCTCTGCACTTTATTCATATTTTCATGTTCTCTTTACAATTAAGGAAATGTGTTGCTGCGTTTCCTTAAAGGAAAGCTTGAATTCAGAAGCAATTCTGCAGCAGGTGAATTCTTGCTTGATACTACAGCTGTAAAAAAAAAATCTGAGCCCCACTGGATGACCTGGATCTCCTAGACAGCAACCTACAAGTCCAGCTGCTCTTTAGATCTCCTCTTAGACTTAGTGAAAAGTCTAAGGAACCAAAACTGTACCACAAAGCACACTATACAACATTGTACACCAAGAAGCATCACCATCTGGTTGGTGCTTGCTGCACACAGCTATGCACAAGGACTGGGGAGGCACTCAAACTTGTTCATGGTCTCAAGGAGAGAGGCAGGGGCATAAGTAGCATTAACAATCAGTATTGGATAAGATGCAAATAAGATGCTTATTCCCATCACTGTCAAATCTAGATTTGATCCAAAACTCAATCCCAAATAGAAATCTTTCTAGGTACAAAATTGTCTGCTCCCTAACACTCCAGAAAGGGAGGCAATGATTTGTATGAGGATACTTACAGCTAAATATAACTCCTACTTAGATGACTGATTTCATACTGGAACATCTCCTTAAGTGCTGATGGAAGGAGATGTTAGATCTGTGGATAAGAGCAATTATCTGGTCTTCACTCTATTTGCCTCAGTTCTTCATCTGTAAAATGAAGTTAATAGAACACTTCCAGGAAACATTGTGAAAGTTACATGAAAGATCCAGAGCTATCAAATTTCCTCTGTAACTGTTAGTGGCTTCCTAATGCATCTGAAAAATAGTACAATCTCACTACATTATTGCTTGAGGTATAAAAGCCTCGTCTAAAAGAGTCAGTTTTTGCATATTGAACACATAGTAGAGAAAGTTTTTAATATTGATACAAGTCTTTGATCTTTATTTGTTATTGACAGTGTGTGGACTACAGTCACTGGGGTTACACAACAAGTAAAGGAGTGGGAATGAGCCTGCATTAAGTATGTTTGCATTTTCTGAAATCCATTTGAGTCCTGCTTGCTGAGCTGGCAGGAACTGGGGATACTTCAGGAGCAGCCTGTTCAGCCATGAGTGGGTATGGTTGAGTAGGGAGTTCCCCATATGACTGTACCCATCTGTGCTGGTCACACTGGGAGCAATGGTGCTGTCCCCAGCAGCCACTGACAACCAGCATCTGTAGTGAGACAGGTCACAACACATTACCCATCTTCCAGATACGGGCACAGGGGAAAAAACAGGATCTGCAGGAGACTGTCCTGTCACACTGGTTTTAAAACTTCAGCAGCAATTTGTTGATTTCATCCTTGATCTCAAGCATGAAATTAACTTAGATACTAACACCCTAACCAGCCAAGTCTAGGATTTCTGGCAGATGTAGGAAATCCATGATCTGCACTGGGAAACAACTGTACTTCTGCAGATATGCCTGCAGACAGCTGCTGGTGTGGAGACAGGACCAGGTTAGGTGTAGGTGAGACTCAGGCCAGGTCATGCAGCAAAACTGTACCAGATGCTCTGAGCCAGCTTGTCTCCAGTTTACATCCACAGGTTTGGCCTTTGCGTCTGTTACAGAACTAATTTTTAGCAAATGTGTCTTTGGAATAATTTGCTACAGTTCATATCTACATACACTGGATCACCCCATCTTAGAAAGTATCAATTAAAGGCTGATTTACTTTCATTAAAAGTCCTTACTTTATCCCTGTGATAATCAGTAGTATAATTTGTGAGTTAATCACAATCATATGGAACAGCCAACAGAGGAAGAAAAAGCCACAGTGGCCTGAAAGTGGATTTACAGTATATTGCTTTCTCATATGGAGATCCCCAAGATGCATTTTGTGATGTTCTGACAAACAAGCCAAAAGCCCACCCAGTGAATTTAGTTTCATCCAACCTCTCACTTCTCCCTCTCTCATTATCCTTATTCCTCCTACAAAGTCCTGATTCTGCTTTTTATTTCCAGTTGCTGTCTGGTCCTGCAGCATCTCAACACTAAGGCAGCTACAAACACATTTCAGCCTGGCAATAGGTTGGTACCTTTAGCAGTAGGGTCAGCTTGTCTTGGATAGCATTTGTAATCCTGTTGGAAAGCTGATTTAGTTTGCACTGCTTCTTTATACGCTGCAGATGTTGCCATTTCATCCCTCAGCCCCTTTCCAGACTCTTGATAAATAGTTCAGAATTTTCACCACTAAAATCCCTCACTGATCCTAGTATTGACCCCACTTTCTAATATTCTAGATCTTTCTATGCCAAAAACCTTTGCTGCATTAAGCTAAGACAAAAAGGGCTGGGGAAACCACCCCACTTGAGTATTATGCTTGTGCTCACAGCCATGACCTCACTTACTGGTACCTGCCTTGCAGTCATGCATTATTCACATTTCCAGTGTCCTAGCACAAATGTTTTGACTTTAAACTTAACCCCAGCTGGATAAGTGGGAAGTATTTTCCTTGGTCTAGTCTATGTCAAATGTAGAACAGAAGCATCATACCCTAAAGCTGGTGAGTCACCAAAGAACGTGCAAGACCTTGGCCCAGTTTTCACCAGTTTGCATGAGTCTAAAAGATGTAACACTTATGTCATGAAATATTTTGAAGCTGTCCCTATAGTGCCCACAGCCATATTTCTCAATATAGATTTTTACTTTCCAAGTTCAGAGATGAAGTCACTGAAGATCACACAGCTATTACATGTGCAAATAGAGTGAGTAATGAATGAAGTTTTTAGTGCAGGTCTAACAAAGTCTTATACCCTATACTAAATTTTATTCCATGAAGTAATTATTGCAAAAGGTCACACCTCTGAGATGGGAACCTTTTTCAAAATTCTTCTCTTTCCCAGTGTTATTCAACACCTGCCAAATCCAGCAGGAATCCTTACACTGATGTTATGGGCTTTGGATAAAGTCCTCAGTTACCATACTGGATGTATTTGCTGAAGATTAGTTTTCATTGTATTATTTAAAAAAAGTCAGCAAATATTTAATTAACACTAATAGAACAGACACATGGCTGGATTCTGAAGCAGCAATGCTAGTGTTACAGCTCCACAGCTGTTAATGATAGAATATGTTTTTGTACAACTGTCCAGGACTGGGTTCAGATATTGTGAAATCAGACAAGCTTTGTTTACTATTTGGAAGGACACCCTTCTCCTCCTCCCCTGGGCCAGCTGGGATAGGGACTTCCAAGACCAGTATAGGGAGAGAGCATTTGAAAGCTGCAGGAGTTGCAGGTGAAAGGAGAAAGTATCACCAGTACATGCTACCTTCAAAAACAGAAGGATATTGCTTCTGCCCTGATCCTACCCTGTTACTAAAGTTCTAAAATCTTTTCCCCAGGTTATGGTCAGACAAGGTGAGCTGCTCCAATATCCATAAGGCAAAGGCCTGTGGCTCAGGCTGTTTTAGCAAAAATCACCAAAATGGACAATGCAACATATATAGGGAATTCTCACCCAACCCACTTCAGGAAGTTTTAAATTACCTTTGTAATTTGAGCATTTCAGTCAAAAAAGGACAGAAATTCATCTATGGAACCTATTAATTCCACCAGCTTTTTTTTAAATACACAACAGTAGCAGTATTTTAACAGTTCAGAGAACAATAAGAAAGGAGGAAAGACTGTTCAGTGTCGTTGAGAAGGTCAGACTTCTGGTTCTAAGGTCTCTGCAAAAACAGGGGAAATGGATAATTTATTTCTTTTCTCCTTCCTCAAGGCTGAAAGTGCTATGTTAGGCTGTCCTTAGTCATTTTGATGAACTTCATTTTTAGATGTAGTTGGAACTTAAGAGAAAGGAAGAAATATGGAGAAACATTGCCAGAGGGATAAGTAATAAGTCAGAAGAGAAACAAGTTCTCCTTGAAAGCTTGCCAAAAGTTACCAAAGGGAAAATCTATTCCAGAGCTTGGTTGCACAGGTCTAACACTACTTGTTAGTACAAAAGGTTAATGTGCTTTACAGGAAGCTTAATGTAACTATCTAGTCAAATAGCAATGGACACTATTGGCTGCATTTACAGTAGCCTCAGCTTCTGATGCTAGAGAGCTCCAAGGAAATCCTTTCTGAATTTGAGATGTCTTCAAGCAACTCTTCTGGAAAATAGTTGCTTCTCTTTGTTCATTATACGTAATCCTGCTCCTAGAGATATGATTTTTTTTTGATCACCAGCTGAAAAGTTACCTGTGTTTTAGTCACTGGGAAGTCACTTTAAGTTCTGGAAATATTTAGTGTATATATAATACTGTTCAAGCAAGCTTCATCAGAGAGTCCTTGTGCAGTGTCCTAAGCAGATTTGTTCCATGTCTATGACACAAGTCTTTGCAGTGATGACTTTTTAAAGCAGGTGTTTACCCTTAAAAGAAGTTTCATTCAAAGAATGTTTTTCTTCTGACTTTATCAGTTAAGGGTTTTTTGGCTGCCTACTGCATTCTATTAATCAGAAAACTAAAAAGACCCATCATCTATGTTGATCAAAATGTCTTCTCAAAGTCTATTACTTTCAATTTATCTGCTCAAACAGGATGAGAATTCCCTTTGCCCTGCATGGAGCACACATAGATCACTCAGACTAAAACAAAATATGAAGCTCCAAAGATCAGATTTTCTACTATCTTCATTAGTTTTTGAGTGGTTAGGTCACCTGAGATGGAATCTCAATATTAATTTTAAACCTTGATTAGAAAGTGTTCTAGTGTTCAAGTTAAGCAGAAGCTGAGAAGAGTCAGAACTGACTGTGAAACACCTTTGAATATATATTCCTTGGAGCAGAAACCATCTTTTACTATATAATGGCACACTGATAGCCCAATGGGACTGAACTCTGTTGACCTCTGGATATTATGGTAATATATGCACTTTTTAAAAGTCTAGAAATAAGGTTGACTAAACTCTGCACAGTGAGAAGTCTGTTGCTGTGTGTTCAAACAGCATTCAGTACATCGGGGTCCCTAGTGTCCTATCCATACAAATGATACAAGACAAAGACTTCCCTAGAAATGCCAAAGAAGTGTCAGGAGTCTGCTGCATGCCTCAGGCTATAATAATTAAATCAGACTAGGTTCTGCTGCCAGTGGCATGAGAGAGAGAGTCATGCATTGCAACATTTTTAGCCTCCTGTAATTCTGCAGCATGAATAAACAGTTCTGGCCTGCTGTGGGGCTTGGAGGGGCTTTTGAGTACAGGCTTAAGCACACTCTCGACTTGTAAGTAGAAGCTGTGACTTGTGTCACACCACCATCCCACTGCAAGTGATGGAATAGCAGCAACTGACTTCCCATGGCAAAAAGGACTGAAGGACCCTTCAGACCTACCCCAATCCTATTGTTTAATAATCTATTAGCTAGAGAACAAAGACTTTCATCTCCATCTAGCATTGCTCTCTAGTGTTAATACATTCACAGACAGATGAATAAACCCAAATTCTAATTTAATAATTCAGGAGTTTACTGGTGGACTGAGGGGAACTCTTCTCAGTAGCAGAAGATTATAGCCAAAATACAACATAGGTGCCTTCTTTCTTCTCCTTTAATGCATTTTCAGACATTCAGACTTTAGTTTCCCCAGCTGCTGATACTGTAAAAATGTTGCTTGGCAACATGGTAACAGGGGAAAAAAAAAATCTTCAAAAACATTTGGAGTTTTTGTCCTTAGAAATGTACTAGTTCAGCACATCCAACCTCCTACAGATCCATTTTAGAGGAAAAGAGGCACAATGATTTCCACCCCCCACTCCCCAGTGAACTAGTTCCAGCAGCCTTTAAAGCAAAGCATTCAAAATGGAACAGGAGAAGGGGTGCCCTTGGATGCTGAAGAGGTGAGACAGACCCCTGCATGGGAATTGCAGTCAGTCTGTGCCCAGCTCTGCTCCCCTAGCTAACACTGAACATTCATCTGACATCTCAGACAAGACATTTGTAGACAAAGAATGGACTTAATTGCACATGAAGAGGTTACGTCTTCCTTGAAAGGGTTTCACCACAACATCCTAGAGTACAGTCATCAGGCCTGCCTCTTCTCCACTCCTAATAATCAGGTACTCACTACCAGCAACTAGTGGGGACATGATCAACCTGCTTGCAAAATTGGCACTACCAAGACAGAAGCAGGGGCAGGCTACTACAGATCTGGCAAAGCTGGGGACTTAACTTTCCAAAGGAAGTCTAAGTTGCATTATCTTGATGCTGGCCTATTGGGAACAGTCATACAAGAAAAGGACCACCAGCTAATTACTGCAAAAAATATCCAATGAAGTCAATATTCACAGAAAATCTTACATTGTAAAGCTTAGAGAATAGTTGTAAGTTCACTGCTTTTCTTCCCCTCTCCTCCTCAACTGGAACTTCTTTATTATTGCACTTTTCATCTCCACAGTTATTTCTGGTTTATACTACTGAATCATGGTTACATGTATTTATCACCCATAAGCCAGAATGCATCCTTACATCCAGATAAGGTATTCTGGTTTGTTCAAGGCAGAGAGTAAGCAATGTGAGTTCCTGCAAACACAGAACACAAGTACCAATATTTTTAAAGCAAGATCCAAAGGGCATCTGCCTTTATTTAGCTGGAGGCAAACAACAGTTGCACATAGAGAACTGTTGTGATGGTAGCAGAAACTCTTCAGCATTGCACAGCACCATTTCTGTTGATATTAATGCAGAGATAAGACATCTAGATGGCAGGTCTCATAAGATCAATGTCAAAAGGCCTACAAATTTGGGTTGCACTTATTAAGTCCCACAGTTACCAAAACAGAGGGAATATATTAGAACAGATTGTAGAAGAGAGATTCTAGAGTAAATCCCATACAGTATCATATACACCTATAAACAGGAAAAAATACACTGAAGAAACGCATGCCCGTTTCTGATTACAGGGTTGTGAAGAACAGCTTCTCTGAAATGAAGACCCATTGGAAGGCAGTGAAGAATCCAGTCAAAGCAGTGAAGACTTGAGAAGTTTTTGAGCACTATGTAGGGAAAGAAACATTCCTCCAAAAGATTGCTGGTAGTCTGCTAACTCAAACTCTTGCTGCAATGCCAATTTAATTAACATGCTTAACTGCTCAGAGATCTCCAAGATTATTCATTGGATTGGCAGCCTTTTCTCACTGCTAATTGTGTTACTTTGCAGTGAACAAGAAGGAGATGAATGAGTACAGTAGCCCCATCTTTTCCTGCTGAAGGAGGAGAGTCACACCAAGTAATTTGACTTTGACATACTGTCTTTTTTTCACAGGTTTAGTTTATATAAATAAACATGCATGAGCTACTGAAAGCTAACGAGCTGGATGGCAGCAAAGCAAAGTCCTCCAGTGGCTGCTCACGGCACAACGACTTGGCAGCACTTGGTGGTGCAGCCATCCAACACAGCAAAGCCCAGTTTACCTTCCAAAGCACCACACAGTGCCATGCATGCTCCATGCCTGGACAAGATCTTGTGTGTAACGCTCCCCAGAGGCTCTGATTAAACAGAAGAATCTCTAGCAGAACTGCTGCCATGCAAACTATTTTCTTGTTTGACCATCACTTTCTGACAACGGAAGGGGACAAATTCAATGACAATATTGCTGGTATGGACAGAGTCAGAGTTTAAAGCAAACAAAACACATATACTTAGGGGATGACGACATTCTTCCTAACAAGCCTGACACTCCCCAATTAGCTCATCTGTTTATACTGAGGCTGGAGCACCCAGAAGGGAGACTATCAGTAACTTAAAAAGGCACTGAATATTTTGGGTCCTTGGGGTTCTTCCAGCTTTGAGAAGAGGCCTCCAGCTACACCAAGGGACATGCTTGCAGTTTCTTTGACTATGGAGATGTCATGTTTTGAATTGAGGGCAGCCTTAGGGCTTCTCTGTAAGTACAGTCTAAATATAAACTTGCACCCATAGAAGCTTCAATGCTTATTTCAACCTTAAATGTCAATGCAAGATTAAATGTTAAAGTCAGTAGCGATAGCTTGTATCTTCTGGAGATGCACACATGTTGGAGGCATCCAATTTTTTTAGTTTAATTGTAGTGAGAATAATCTTCTATACCTATGCATGAAGAACAAAGGAGAGCTAAAGACAGCCACAAAGATACTGACCCCCTTTGTCTGATTGGCACCCATGATATCTACGCAATTTATTGATGGTAGGAGTTATACCCCATGCCCTGCCTGTTGAATGTGTACCTGGGACACTCCTACTGTGAGATTGCCTTAGTCCCAGAGAAATTCAATCATTTTATTTCACTAAATTAAAGTATGGATCAACTATAGAAACATTTTAAGCGGATCCATTCCTCATATGCTCAGTATTTTTCTTGAAAATATTGGTTTAGAAAAGCTTGGGTTTTAATCCTAGCATGAAAGAAATTATCATTTCAGTATGAAGTTAACAAAAGCTCTTACTCAAGTGGTACCTTCAGGACTTTTCCTGTAAACCCCAAGACACCCTTGCACAAGTGTACTGGTGCTTTTAATCCAATCTAATCCACATTTCTAGAGGATCTTTTTCAGGTTCCTCTCCCATTCAGAGGGGGGAAAAAACACCACTCATTGGGCACTTAGGAGAGGACCATGCAAGGATAATCCACCAGTGCCTCCCCACCAGTCCCAATGCCCAAGGTGAAACTGTTTTCTCCTAGACTGAATCAGAGCAACCACTGCAGCAAATCTAAAAAGAAAGGGGGAATAGAATTCTAGAAAGTTACTAATTACTATATAGTATCCGTATATTTGTGACCTCAACCCTCTTAACCAAACCTTCTGAAGATTATGGGTTCAGGGGCCTTGTTTGGAGAAAACATACATCAACTGAGGTATGACTTGATCTTTACAACCTATATTACCATTACAATGTTGCATTATGACAAACTGAGAAAGTCTAAGCTGAACTCATTGAGCAAAGTGTTCTGTGCTTTAGAGATCTACTGCTCTGTAGAGAAATCACATTTAAAAATAAAATTCAGTTCCAAAAAGCTCAAGCTTCCAGCTCTTTATTCCCTGTAGGAATTAGCTTATCAAATTGCTCAGTGTTTTACTCTTAAACAAGCATGTGAATAACAAATCATTCTCTTCTGTTATTAGTCCTATTGAATGACAAATAATCCCCCATGTTTCTTATTCTTTTCAGAGTGTAAAGCTTGGCAGTTAGCAGAGGAACATCACCACAAAAAAGGAACAAGACACTTTCCAGATGAAGGAAACAACCATGCAGAGGCAGACTCAACATTATCCTACATGTGGATTTAGCAATTTGCATAGAGACAAGGCAAGTCTTCCCCTCTCCCCCAGTTACACAACTGCTGTTGCATCCTGGGTCCTGTAACAGAGCAGATTGTCTGTTAACTAACAAGTACCCAGAAAGCAGTGTTTGCAACAAGTTAGATTAATCCTGCAGTGGTGCATTCTGATGTAATGCCCACATTTCACACGCAACTTTTTTTAGAGAGGCCAAAATTGTAGGTTCCACTATTAAAAATTGAAACCTCAGATTGTAACAAACACCGATTTAAGTCAGTCTTGTTCCTTTATTACCCATTGCTCACTCATTACAATGTGTTTTCAGCACGCCAACCCCTCCAGTTGTGCCAGTATTACTGAAGGAATTATAGTGTCCCAGATTAGGAATGAATCCAGAATAAGACACTAGCCTCATTTCTTCCCCCTTAAAAATCAGATTTTTTTTTTCTGGTTCACAATGCGGCTGCACAAATGTTTGTCACACCTGAGCTCACAGAAGGAAGTCCCAGCTAAGCACTGATGTGATTATAGAGAACAATGCAAATTGATACTGCCTTGAATGTTTTGACCAGTGAAACCATCACATAGTATTGGCTTTAGCCCCATAGGTGACCAGCTCCTGCCATGTTTAGATTTCACACTTGTTTCATATAGGACTTGCTAGCACAAATAGGGAGTAGATGGGCTGATGAAAAATGGAGTCTATGGCTTCCTCATGAGGGGAGGAGAAGGGGCAGGTACCAATCTCTTCATTCTTGTGAAGAATGACAGGAAACTGAATCAGAGAAGGTTTAAGTTAGATATCAGGAAAAGGTTTTTCACCCAGAGGGCGATTGAGCACTGGAACAGGCTCCCCAGGGCAGTGGTCACAGCACCAAACCTGGCTGAGTTCAGGAAACGTTTGGATGATGATGCTCTCAGGCACATGGTGTGACTCTCGGGGTGCCCTCCACAGGGACAGGAGTTGGATTTGATGATCCTGATGGGTTCCTTCCAACTCAGCACATTCTATGAAAACAGTAGAAACCCTCCCCGAAAACCCTGCTCTTAATCAGACTTTGCTCTATCTTCAGTTTCATCCACAAAATCCATTCCTACCAGAGGGCTTACATCCATGCCTTTGGTGCAAGAACACTTCCAAGAACTCCAGAATTACTTGGAGTAAGTCACCTACCCAGTGTTAGAGATACTTATAAACACAATGTGTACACAGTAACACTCATCCACATGCTGTTTTTGCTAGAAATCCTTGACCTTAGAACACCATTTTTTCCTACTACTTGCTGCAGGATTTTTTTTATTCTTTAACAGAACAGCTCACATTTCAAAACCTTGCCATTCAAAAAATGCATGGGTAGCAGACAAAGCAACTTAGGCAAATATTCAAGTTGCAAAAACTTATCACTCTACCTCATGATAGTCTGGGCATAAAATACAAATAGAACTGAAGATTTTCCTCAAGGAGGAAAAAAAGATTAAGAAAGAACCAGGGATTGCTTTGAGGCTACTCTATTAAGTGCAGCTTCTTTTAAATCATAGTCATGAACAGAATCTCCCATCAATTTCAGTCCTATTAATGGATGCTACTAAACCACTTTCAACATAAGTAACTGCAACAATAATGATTTGTGTTTAAAGGTTTATATACTCTGTTGAGCAGACAAAATACTCTGAGTGGTGACTAACCTATATGCTTAATAACACATACCATCCAATCACCATGATATTCATTCTTCCGGGTTCATCTGAATAAATCAAGGATATTTCTGTACTGCCATCTGCTTTGCTTCTTATTTTGTCATTGCTGTTCAATCATTGCTCTAAGATGGAAATACTCTAGGTGTAGCACAGAAGTCCCGATGTAGTTTCAAATACACATTTTACAATAAAGTACACAAGAAAAACATTCCACGTTGTCCAGTGAACCTCACACTGCTCCTGCCTCCTGTACAGGGACAGATGCATTACAAAACTGATTGCAGGATTGTTTCAGTCCCTTTTCCTAGAAATGTAGACATTTTTGCTTCCTTACTTTCATATGGAGTTGAAGTATGAAGTTTCAGAGTATACATTATGCCAATGTAAGGCATGAAACTGGTGAGATCTGGCTCCTTTTATTACAGCTTGAGGGGCTGAGAAATTCTTCTTAGCAATCCTTTTTGCTGGGGTAATACTGCACAGCAAGCAGGAGGGAAGTAGGGAAACAAGAAACCTTGGTAGAGGCCAAAATTGCAAAGTCATTGTAAATATAGGGTGTTTCAAAAAGATGAACCCAATTTCAAAGTATCTTGTCATTGAAATTGCATCCATCTCTTTGAAACACCTTCTGGTTCCCAATTGAAGAGTTTTGAGCAGATTTCCTTCTATTTACTACCCATCATGCAGCACAAGTTTCCTTTAGGAAGCTCTAGGGCTTTTATTACTCACCTACCACCACAGCCTACACAAAGCCTAGCAGAGATCAGTGCTCCACAGAAGGGTAGGCAAGGACACTTTGTCTAAATAACAATGCCAAGAGGTGGAAAAATGCTTCCAGGAGTTCTGAGAAAGCATTTATGCAAAGCAGGAATTGAGAAACCCTCTGTCTGCTAATGCTCTTGTGACAAGGAACAGATTATAGCTGTAGATAAAACCCTCCTGCCAATTGCTGTTGACAGCAATCAGGGTCAAGTTCAAATAGCCAGAGAGACTCTTAAAATGAGCAATGCCATATAACTGAAGCCTGGCCGAGGATCCCAGAGAATCTTAGGTTATTTTTTGAGTACCCTGCATAAAGTGACATGCCCCATTTTTTAAAGCAGGGAATCAAGGTTTAAAATGAAGAGAGCTCAGGAAGAAAATAAAGCATCAGCTTGTGACAACACATTGGCCAAGTAAATATGAGAACTCCCCAGCAACCATGCTGACTATCCATTCCCTAAGTAAAGCTTATCACTTCCTCCAGTCTCACCTACTAAACCCTCCACAGTTCAGACAGTGTGTAGCCCAGAAGAGTCCTCAGACAGTTTCTCTACACAAAGTAACAGATTTGCCTGGAGAATCCACTACCTACTTCAGTGACACCAATTCCTTCTCCATTAGTCAGAGAACATTTCTGCATGTCACTTTTTTCTGCAAAGAGCCCTTTCAAGCTGTCAATTCATTGCCATCTGTCAAGGAAGCCACTCTGTGTCATCACCCGGAAAAGCAACTCAGCATCACAGAAGCCTCAGTGAAAAGATGCCACCCACCCAGAGCTCTGGGAGGCAAGATCTGCTCAGAGTTGGATGCGCTCCTCCATCTTCTCATTTCTGAGCTTCACTCCACTAATAAAATAACTTTTCAGCTGGGTCTTTACTACCGTTTTTTTGCCAGCTTAGTTGGTGCCAGCTTGAGTTATATGGAGGAGAGTTTTGTAGTAAGTAGAATCATAAAAATGTTTTGGTTGGAAAGGACCTTTAAGATCATAGAATCTATCCATTAACCTGGCACTAAACCATGTCCCTAGACACTGCATTTACAAGTCTTAAATCCCTCCAGGGATGGCAACTCCACCACCGTAGAGCCTGTGCAGCCAGTACCAATGCCTAACAGCCCTTTCAGTGAAGAATTTTCTCCAAATATCCAATCTAAATAGAGTAAAACCATCAGAGTGGTCAAAGCTTTTGTGGCAGAGCTGCACGTCACTGATGTGATTTCTTTTAATGAACTGCAATAAAGAGCAGTGAGAGTCCTAAACTGCATGGACATGACACAGGTAGATTACAGGCAGGCCTAGGATATCTACGAGCTCAAGAGTAGGTATGACAAATCAAAACCATGTAGCAACATTACCAGTGCACCCAGCCAGCACCCAGCAAGCCCTACTGACAATAATCAGCATCACCCTAACACAAGTTAGTTTGGAGCTTGCTCAGTCCCTGCCTGAGCCAGTGAGCACTCCCAGACTGCACTGGGAGACTTTACTGGTACAATGCTGCAGTATGACAACAGCAAAGCTTTAAGTGAAAGTGTGACAAAGGCCCTGGAGGAACAGTGGGTAGAACACTTAAAGCCCTCCTTGGCCACTCTTCTTTGTTTGACAGAAGAGAACAACAGACTTATTTTCCAGGGCTGCAAGTTAACATGAAAAATGTGCTTTTTAAGATGCAAAAACAGCTTTAAAAAAACTTAGCTTCAATTTTGAAGATTTTTCTCCAGAATGACAAAAACAGGCTTTGAGCCAGGGAACAAAGCTCATACCGTAAAACTTTAATAAAGAACAAAGAATATCTATTTCATCTCTCCAAGGTATTTACAGCCTTACATAGAGAGGGATTTCAGTGGCCTTTAGCTGACTAGTTACATTGTAGTCTGAGAGACTCATTACAGTGCTCTACAATTATGGCCAACTCATACTAAATTATTGGCTTCTCTAAAACAGAGATGTAAACGGCACTTAGGAGACAAAACCTGCCAGTATCAAGCTAATACAAGACCAGTAGCTTCCCAATCTATAAAACAGCACAGTAAAATGCATGTCCACTCCCCAGCAGCCTTTCCAGATCACTTCACCTTTCATTCAAGCAGTAGGATGAATCAGAGGTCTTGCATGGGTGTGACTGGAGGCTGTGATCTGACAATACACCATCCGAAGCAGCAATACTAATGCAAAAATATTCCTCAGGACTGAAGCCAATGTATGTTCACATCCCAAACCCTTCCCCTGTCCCTCCAGCACCAATTGCAGTTTCACAGCTCAGCTGAGGAACAAAAATCATTATAGGGAAGCAACCAGCAGCTAAGGAGAACTAGCCTTGTCACCTGCCTCTCTTCAGGAACCCACAGAGATCAAGTCAAAGCAAGTCACCTGCAGCTTTCCTGATAGCTACTGAGGGATTTGCAGTGGAGACTTCAGGCAAAAGAAATTCAAGGCTGGTTTGATGTAATAGACAATGAAGTAATCTTTTTTTGCAGCAGTGCTGGAAAAAGACAGGACGTCTCATGCCATGCCACTGCTGGGGCCCAAGTATTGTGGAGTAAAACAATCAGTGAAGATGACTGCAACGAAGTCAGTAGAAACAGTCTCTGAGAACAATCCGTGCCACTCTGAGACAACCTGATGCTTTGGTTCATGGTTATACGGTAGAAATCATTCCTTCAAAACATCTCCAACCAGCTCCTCTGCTACACCACACACACTCCCAAGATTAGGTACCTTTGAGAAAGTGAATTTTTCCAGTAAAAGGGGAGAGGAGCTCACTGCTACCAGAGCAGGAGGTCCCTGCAAATCCACCTGCCTCCCAGCACTCCTAGTTACCAACACCAGATACAAACCATTAACACCACTCTAGCCACATACCACTTCAGACCCTGAATTTAAGCTCCTCCACGTCCTCAAATAGCCTTTACCACTTCCATGTAACCCACCAGTCACCAAAGCAACCCAGTTGTTACCTCCATATTTCAGCATCTCTCAGGGGACAGCCCAGCTGCCCAGTTCATTCCACATAACCCAGAGAGGCACTTCACAAATACTCCAGCACCTTAATGTGCAGAGAACTGATGAGCAGAGGGCTTATCTAGGCTTACACCATCTCAGAACAATGGACACCATAAGTCAGACTCTCAGTAATAACTCCCTTGTGTCCTACCTTGCACTTTAAGCAGGGTTGACCCCATCCCTCTCCCAAGGTAGAAATAAGCTTGTCAGCAGGGATTTGCAGTGGGTCAGCACCCACAGACAGGAGGTCCAGCAAGCCTGGAGCAGGCACAGCTCTGCCCTCTGCCCATGGGAGCCTTATAAACTTTCCCTAGCACTTCCCTCACCTCCCACCTCCCTTTCACCACCTGTGTTGGGTTGAAGGATAACAAGCACTTCACTTAACCCTTCGTGTCCAGGCTCACATCCACTCCCAGGTCAGTGCCATGCAGATGGTCTCTGCCCACTGGAGAAGCAACCTGTTTTACCAGGTGGGATGTGGCAGCTTCTCTGCTTGCTGTCCTGCCCTGTCACCTCAGGGCAAGCCTCTTGATCTCTCTGGTGAGTCAGTGGACAAAGTAATGTTGGGCCCAGCAAGCTGAGCAGGCCAATAGTGCAGGCAGGAAATGCAACACGCCTGGGAAACACAATACCCATTTTAAAAATGCAATTACAAAGGACACCAAAGCCACGATAACTTCTGGTATCTCAGCTCCACGGACATCTTTTCAGGCCAGAGCTCATTCCCCAGCACGCAGCAAGGTGGTGGCTGTTAATCACAGTTTCCTTCTCCTGCAGCCCAGGAGGGAAGGTTAAATGCCAGCAAGACCTTATCTTTCTCCAAGCAGCCATTTTGGGTCTCTCTGCAGGGTGTTAGCAATGTGGTGATGAATAAGGGAGTGTTTATCCTTGGCAAGGCTCTCCATCATGTTAAATGAAGGCTTGACAGGCTTTGCTGACCGTAGCCTGCCCTAAGTGTTGACTTCAGCAAGCAGAGAGCAGCAGCTCCACTTCCCGGGTCATGGTTTCATGTTGGCAGTGGCAAAAACAACAGCACAAGGACTTAGACAAGGGAAAGCAGAAAGGCACAGAGTAGGTGGGATCCTATTGGAGAGATACACAAGTCTAACGAGTGGGAAGAGTGTTTTTTTACTTTATTAAGGGAAAAAATCAGGGTCTGATTCTCAATTTAACTGAGCTTTGCTGCTGCTAATCTATTCCTTTCTTCTCACCATCTCACACCTTACAAGAAGCAGATTTAGTGCATTTATTGTCTGAGCGTATTTGGTGCAGATAACCACCTTCGTTGACCCACTGTGTCTACTGCCCTCCAGGTTAGGGGAGTAATAACCAGGTTAGGGAGGAGTTCATGCCCCTTGGAAGGTACAGAGCATGCAAGGGTAGGATGGCCTGTTCCCCTTGTTGCTGTTCTCTTAACATCCTCTAAATACCAATTAGGCAGCCCTGTCTCACCAAAGCTAAGCTGACAGCTAAACTGGTGGTATAACACAGTGCAACCTACTCATGAAGAGGTTTGAATAATATTTTGCTTTGTAAATATTGTTTAACAGAAGACTTCTCAATGCCGTATGCAATGCAAGCTTTCTGCAGTCCTTTGTAGATAAAGCCAAGGCTACCCCTTGCTGTCCTGGTCCCTACAGTTCCTAATGTTCAGGGGTACAGGCGATTCACCATCAGTCACGACAATTACTTCACCTTCCAGTAATGTATTTTTTGTGGTTCCCAGCATGTAAATGGTTCTGCATGAAACTGAACACACAGTTTGTCCTACACGTAGAAATCACACCTACAGGGGGGATAAATAACTTTCTGTCAGGTAGACAGAAGCCAATTTAAGACTTTCACTAAAATTGTACAGAATGAAAAGGTAAAAAGCTATAAGATAACAGAGAAGATAAGTGATAAAACCCACATTGCTCTAATTTTGTTTTCTAGACTATGTTGGTTTCAGGAAAAGTTAAGAAATTAGTCCATTTCCCAAAGAACAATATTAATATTTGTAAATTAATATTTCCATTGCTAATATGTTTATGTATCATCAAATCCTGTCATCATTCCTCCCTTTTAAAAATATTTTGATGACATCTTAACATCAATTCCTTCATGAGGTTAGAATGGATAAGACACAATACTGGTGAGCTCTGTTATTCAGACATTCTTTTTAATATTCATGACAAAAAGCTGTTGAACTAGGAAGCTGATTATTGTTCTATGGGAACAGAGACAGTTTGGACAGCTAGATTGGTACCATTAGAAACAAAACAAAAACAAAGCAAACCAAAAAATCCCTAGCAGCAAAACAAAGACAAGCTTTTGCTCGGTCAGCTCCTGCGCATGGCCTTGGGGAAAATAGATGCCTCTGTTGATTTTGCAGTTTTTATTCCTCAGTTCAGGAGGAGACATTTGGGAGGAAATTATGGACGTGTTTACTTGGGGAAAGTTTCATTTTCAAATTGTTCTACCCACATGAGCTTTGCACAAAAGGTCTCTCAAGACCCCTGTTTTGGTTCTCATGTGCTGGGGGGGAGTTCAGCAACCAGCTCGTCAAGATGGTGTGGAAGAGGATGATCAGACAAAAAAATCACTCATCATGTCTTAGGTTATGAGGAGATTTCTAGCCTGGATGCACTATTTCAGTTCATTGCTTGGCACATTAATCATAACCATGAACTGAGGCTGGTGGCTTTGCATCCAAGATCTGCTCAGACTCAGTCAAATTCATCAATTTTTGGATTTTACATCTGTGTTATTTCTTTTTTCCACAATCATGAAATTAAAAAATGGGCATTCATACTTTTAATTGCTGCTTGGTGGTCAATACAGACGTATCAGAAAGGTGTCTAGCAAGATGTGTCTTTGAATTCCCCAGAGTATTTGATGTGTTGTAATTAGACTAACACACTAGTGCTATGTCCTATACATGAGAACATTCCCATTATCTTAGAAGTTGAAAGATGTTGACAAAGAACCTCAAATGGTAAAGAGCACATGGACATGTGCACTAATAAATAACTCACAGACCCTCAGAAATTAATATCTGCTCCTTCCTGGCAGTTGTTTGGTGTTTAAAGCCTTCTCATTTGGTTTCTCATTGGTACACTGCACTATGTCCTGGCTGAGTTTTATCAAGCATTGCCAGATGGTAGTTTTTCAAGAAGGATACTCTAATTGCTGGAGGAATGGGGACTGCAAAGTCCTCACTAGCCTCTTATACAGCATAACTCAACAGTCATTACTGCTCGTATCTCATGTAGTGTCATTAGACCAAAATTCTTGACATATTATTAGTAGAGCGTTTCAAAATGCTCAGCACTTCTGAGAAAAACTTTCAAAGAGGTTTTTCCTTTTATGTGCCCCACAGGTTTATGGGAAAGGAGAGTGGACAGTACCTGCCAGCATCTGCTGAAACCTAAAATAGAATACTGCTGTAGGAGTAAGAGACTATTTGCATGCATTCCTCCTTTTGCTCATTTATCTTCTTCATTTACTGCTTAAATATGAATTGATGCGTTGGCTGTGTGCGGTGTTTCTTTGGGGGCCTGCCCATGCAGTAATGAAATGGGTGACCTGCCTAGCCAACCAACAATTACTGTCCCCTCTGTCTCCTGTCTTCATAGCCTGAGGCACAGCCTGTGAATCTCACAGAAATGGCTTGTCAAGCACGATGGTTTTGTTCCTGTCTTTATGACCTGTAACACAGCTGTACAGTCCCTGGAGAGTCAGGTTTGGCCAGCACTGTTTTGGATAGTGGATTCCCTGCCAATAAGGAAACCAAACCCCACAAGAACAAGAAGAGCTCAAAAAGCAGGTGGCTGGAGAAGGTGGAAGGGCAGGTGGACTTGAAATTTGCAGCCAAACAGTTTAAGAGGATTTGCCAGCTGCTGTGCACAGACCCAGCAGGACCAGCAGCACCTGCACACCAGGCTGGCTTCACCAGCAAGCACAGCAGAGGGGAGGGAAGCAGAAAAGAAGTCTCAACGAAAAGCTGAAAAGCCAGCCAGGGAAAGAGAAAGGAGTGAGTAAATAGGAGAGCAGTGTCACTCCAGTGTTCCTAGCAAAGCCATCATAGTTTGCAGCCTGCCAGAGGTTCACAGTTGTGCATGATCCAGGCTGGGCACTTGTTTACAATTAGCACAGAACTGAGCCTCAGCTATGAGCCCTCAGCGTAGGCGATGGGGACTAAGTACATTACGTGGATATCCAGCTCCTAAGTGGCTCAGAGGACCCAGCACAAGCTCTGGATAGGATTGTGAAAGATCATGCCGACCTAACTTTTATATCATGGCAGGATTATATGATTTAGAATATGTAAGAGAAAAGCATGCAATAAACTATGTCTATACCTCTGAGGACACCAATTGTAACAGCAAATGAGCTCTTGCAACCAGTCAGGCTTTGCAAGCCCCCTTCTCTCTCTGAATGGAAAGGCAGCAGTGTCTTGTTCCCTCTTCGTTTCCTTTCTTAGCACATTTCTACCTTTCAAATGTAACTTGGACATCACAGAAGCTGATTAGATGTTCAGTTTTACTCTCAACCACAGCCTGGAGAAAAATTGATTATATCAGAATCAATCAAGAGCACTACAGTGAAGTGAGGCCTGAAATTTTCAGGTCTAATCAAAATACGTTTTTTTTCAAAGAACTTTGGATGCCCTTTTTTTAGTTGTTTCAGAAACCTTCAGGCAATTGCTGCCTAGTGTCAGTGTCAGAGAGGGTTAATATTCTTCCAGTAAAATGAGAAAACTTCCTAAAAATTCTACCATGCCTTGAAATGATGTAACCTGTAATAAATGCTGAAAAAGTTTGGTTTTTTTCCCACCGCTTTTCATTTTTATGATCTTTCTATTTCAAGTAGCCTAAGGAAGAAAGTTGTGATGTTATCATTCCTCAAGGTGCTTTCAGTAAGTCTGAAATGGAAATCCAGTGGCAAAGGCTGCACCTGAAGTATGTCTGACCAGGAAGATTTGAGCTCAACAGCGAGATTATTTTAAAGTGCTTATCCATATTGAATCTGAAAACTTTTATGTAGTTTTAACACGTCCTTGAAAGCTTCACATTACAAGACACAAACATGACACAGTGCATCCTGTGGCCATCTTCCTGCTTGACTGATGATTCAAAAAAGCATCAATGCTCAGTGGCAGGTTTTGAATGTTGATTGCTGTAGGAACTTTGGGACAAAATTCAAAGTCTGTGGGGAAAAACCCTTGAAAAAGCCTGTTCATTGAGATGTTCCTGAAAATAAAATAGTGATCCTTTTCCCCCCCCACAACGGCAGCAGTGAGTGCAGCATGTGCCGACTTGTACTGTGAAGGTGGAGAATTGCTATTTTAGGAGTTCACACAGAAGCTAATCCCTGCCCTGCTGCAATCAGCAGCTCTGTTGAAGCTGATTGCCTCAAAAATTAAATTTAAGCCAAGGAACTCTGAGAACGCATGTTCCATGTCTTAGCTGGGAGAAAACAGCAAGGGATGGGTGGACGAGGAGCAGGTGTTTTGCTTTGTAATAAACAATAGCTAAATGAGAACATCTGTGGGCATCACAGGCTCAGGGACAATGTGGTGGCACAGGGCAAGTGGCTGCTGGATGTTACTGGGACCCTGGAGAGCTTCTGGGCCAGGTCTGTGCAAGTGAATGAGGGAGAGGAGAAGCCAGCATGGCTTAGTTCCCACGGCTTTCTTATTTCCTATCTCATTTTTTGTTATTTATTTGTGTCGTTTCTATGTTCTTTTGTCCTCCATGCTAATTTGTTATTCTGTTATCTGCAGAGGTGGCTGCACAACACAATTAAGGAAGAGAAATCAACATTCCCAACCTGCTGGGTTGTACTTGCTCTGCTAACTGTCTTTTGAAAACCTGTATTTAATTAATATAGAAAATTAGGATGCCATTTCGGAAGGTTATAAGACTGCTCTGTCTCAGATCCACTGAACTTTATTGATCTCTTCAGATTGCCTGCATTTGTAGTAATTTTTTGATGCACTATGTTTTGTATTTGTGTCAAAACCAGAATAACAACGAAAGGACAAAATGAGAAAAAAAGGACAAAATGAGAAAAAAATCCCACATTTTCTTTTTTCCTCTGAAAAGTAACAGATATTTACAAGCTACATGCTTTTTATTTTTATCAGAATGAGAGAGGAAATTTCCTAGGCACAAATAACAACAGATTGACCTTTGAATATTTCTTTGTCCTAGAGATTAATTTGTTCTGTTTAATTATGGGATTAGTATGCTATCTTTTTTTCTTTTTCAGACATGTTCTACCTTCGTGCTCTGGAAATGACTGATTAAACTGATTCCTTCTGTACCAAATAAATGCTACTCCCACTCTTCAGGCATTACTTGTGCTGGAAATACTTGTTGGAAATTAGTGAAAAGCCATACTGAAACCAGAAGCCATACAGAACCGTTTGAGACTATAAACCCAAGATCTTAAACTAATTAATGAGAATGCATTGACTCAAGATTTTCTTTCTCTTTTTTTTTTTCACAGCCAGTGAGCAGATAGACTGACAGTGCATAAAAATACCTACTTTGGGGTTAGGGAAGGACTTTATAGTAGTTCCTCCATCTATCAGTGTCTCTAGAACTAGTGCCAAATTGCTGATACTCCTGCCTCTGGGACAGCTCAGGCTCCCCCACGCTGCCCCACTGCTGTGTCTCACAGGGGAACCCAGAGGGAAATCTTGAATGGAGACATGACCTCAGACACCAGCCAGGAGATGAGCTTTGATCACTGCCATGCCAGCGTGAGGATAAACCCACAACCTAAAAGTGAGAGAGTCTTCACTTCTTTGTCAATCACTTGCATGTTTAATAGCCATCCTCAAAGCATTCAGGGCATCAAGCCAAAACTATTAAGAATGTAAATACAGTAATGTTTCTTCTCCACTGTTTTCTAATTGCCTTTGCCCTCTGAGAAGACAGCTGATGTGAAGAGGGACCCATTACTATGAAACCAGCTGGGTCTAAATCTAGGCTAATAAACCTTTTCAGAAACCCCATTTCATAACACAACGATGCAAAAAGAAGAGTTCATCCAAGAGTTAGGAGCTTAGCTAACACCTACCTTTCCTGGAAGTGATCATACTGGGTTACATTCTGCTCCCACATAGGTTTTAATTAGGAGTAACAACATTTGAAGGGAAAACCTACATATTTACTGGTATAGATCTATAGTGGGGAAAGATTCTGACCCCCAGTGTGGCTATTCAGTGACTAAAGATGTGGAAACCAGGAGATTAAAGTGATTAAAGCTGTGGAAACCAGGAGAGCCCTTTGCAACTCTACAGCAGTGAGTTGCTTCCTTCTGCCCAGTGAGTCCTGCTGGGGTGAGAGATAGATGCCTGGACAGATGTCCTCAGCAAATCCTGCTCTCATTGACAAAGATCTGCCTAAATTTCTTGCCAAATAACAAAGCCAAGTGAGAAGATTTGTGCCTTGAACCCCAAGAAACAAATGAAAACCCTGAATCTGCAAACCTTTATGTGCAAGAATAGTAACTACCAAAAGAAGACAACTCTCTGAGCTCAGGCATCCCTTGCGTGACTCTCTCTGCTTCACCAAGGACACAGTAGAAGTACTGAAATATCCAACTTGAGGAGGAGGGAAGTTTCCAATAAACACCTTCAAGGTAGAAACACCTTCAGGGTCATGTATTCCTCCATAAATCTAAGCTTTTAAATAAATAACTATATAAATGTATCACTGCTGCCATATACAGTTACCAGCTATAAAAATAAATAAACAGTCAGGGGCAGGAAGGAGCCATGCTCTCTGCCATTCTGTCATTCCTTGGTGGTACTCGCTCCTTCACCTTCAGACCTTCTTTTCCTCTTTGGCTCCTACATAATTTTCTCTGCCAACTGTATTTGACATTTTGCATGACAGATGTACTATGAAAAAAACTTTTCATTGTTCTGAAGTATTCTGGAAAACCTGTTTCAGTTCTTTTTTAATTCATATGTCCATGTGGTTGTATGGTGAGTAAAGCTTTCCTCTGGGTAGGTCTGAAGACCCTTAAAATTCATGAGCCTTTTTCTGAGGCAAGACTCAGGTGCACATCCACCACTATTTCAACATTTTATGGCTTCCCTCCCTATGTTTTTTTGCTTCTGATTTGTTGTTTGCTCTTGAAATTGCTGAATTGTCAACCCGATACTGCTAAATGAGCTGTTCACCTGAATCAAAATTGTTGGCCATCTGGAATCCTGTGTGAAAAAAGAACCCAGGTTGGGTATATGAATAACAATCCTGATTCTCCGCCTCAGCCTCCAATGAGGCAGAAAAAGATACACTGTCAGGGAGATGGCTGAGAAAGGTTGTTATCTGCATTAGTGATGGGCTGTGATTATCACGTCCTCTGAGCTGCGTTTCCTTTTCCGATTAGCAGATGCCTTTCTGTGTGAAAGCACCAGCCACTGTCTTCATCTCCTTAAAGACAGCTGCAGCTCCCTGGGGCAGAAGGACAAGAGAGCTGCAGCTGCTTTACCCCTCACCAGTAACTCTAGTGCTCAAGGAGCAGAGGCATCAACAGTGTCTATAAGACTAACATTTGCCTCGGCTGTACGTTACGCTACTGGCATGGGAATTGCATAAAACAGCTCTCACCCAAGCCAGTCCTTTGTTGAATCCTTTCTTTGCTCCTGAAGTTTTTCATAATAAACCCTCTTCCAAGGCCACTCTGAATTTGCTAAAGCAAAATCTTTTCATTAGAGAGCTGGGCGGAAGGTCTGAGATAATAATAATTGGAGGCTATTTACAGCAAGAGGATGAGAAAGAGTGCTATAGTCTTGTCATCTCCGGTATGTACTTCATCGCTTCTCACCAGAACACAGCTGACAGGGAAAAAAATTGACATTTTCATGCAAGTGTATATTTTATGTTGCAATGCAACCAGTATGTGTGTTTTCCCAGAGTGAAAATGATTCTCGATTTTTCCTTTAATATTCAGAAATAAAGGGGAAGTAAAACTGCTTGGAAAACTCAGCCTGAGATTTTCAGTCACAAGATACTACTACAACCTTAGCCTCTTCCAGTTTGAAATTAAGGAGACCATCCTCTGCTTTATTTTTGGCCATGTAAAAAGGTGTCAGAAGTGCAGGTAGACACACAAAAAAAACCCCAAAACCAAATAAAGCTCAAAGAGTTCCCGTACTTGTTGGTAAGGACAAACTCCCCAAAGTTGCTTGTTTCTCAGCATTAATTAATGGAATGTTTATGCACACATAAATGCTTGTAACATTAAGACCTGTCATGGTTATTTCCTCCAGCATTACCTGTTGGATATGAGTTAAGAAAGCATTTATGTGAATACTGGAAATGGCCATCCATCACAGTGATTATACTGTTCTGAATAAGCACGTTCAGTCCAGCTCTGGAGAACTACAGAGAAGAGCAAGGACAGCCCAACGCACAAAGCAAGTGCAGAAATGGCCTCTCAGTTTTTCCCCTGTGTAATGCATCTCTCCTCATATGACCTGATGGGGCTGCACTTAAAACGCACACAGCTCGTAAAGACTGTGTGTCCAGAAAGTCCCTGGAGCCACTCTTATGGCATGTTAGAAGCATCTCCTTGTTAATCTGAAATTCTGTATCCATATAAAAGTCGCTGTCTCATTCAGATAAACCAGCCTGAGCACTTTGCTTCCTGTTCATGTTCCCTATTTATTTTTCAGGCAACAAGGAGCAGCACAAAAATTCTTGCTTTAACAGAGTCTTCTGAGACAGCTGCTGAAACAGACCTGAAATATTTGGATTGTATTTTTGTATTTTTCTTGTTGCTGTAATTTTCTGCACGTCTCCCACTGCCTCCCCTCCAATTCTCTTATTGTCTGTGCAATACACTTGAGCCAGTGCCCTCTTGGCTGAGGCTACTACCAGAGGTTACTCATTGAGAACAAAACTTAGACTCCAGCAGAAAAGTGGGAGAAAAAGGGAGAGGCGGGAGTGAGAGACAAAGACACTGAGTGCTGCTATGAATTTTCTTCTTCTGTCTGTACAAAAATTCAGCGTGTAACACATCATCCTGACTGCTTTGGCAATGAAATAAAAGAGCACAAAGCAGTCCTTCTCCCTTTGTCGGGTTAATTGTGGGGTCCATTGCTTCACTTGTTCATGGAAAAGGAGGTTTATCTGCAGAACTGCTGCTTCCTATGTCTCCAAGCTGGATAGGCAAGGAGAAAACAAGCTGTGGAGTGGATAAGGAGCAGAGTCCCCCCCAAACACATCCACCACTGCAGCAAAGGCAATGCTTAGGGAGAAGGGCTGTGCTGCAGGAAGAAGCTGGCCAGGGAGAGAGCAAGAACCAACTCAGAGTTACACATTGCCTTGTGCTCGCAGGGAAATGCACAGTGGTCCAAGACTGGAGGGAGCTGTACCCCCTGCATCTGCCACAGCACTCCAGGCTTGCTGTAAATGGACCCGTTTATTTTACCTTTCAAAATTTCACAGATAAAATTTAATACTCTGTTGTGCTTTAGATACTACCATAAATGAAGAGGAGACCTTGCCCCCTGTCCAAACCCTTGGAGTGACATCCTCCATTCTATTGCACAAAATTCAGGGGAATTTGCAGTGTTAGAGTCACCCGCGTCTTCCTCTTCCAATTATTTCTCTGAAAGAGACAAATTTTGTTCCAAAGAAGTAACTTACAGCAGCAGTCAGTACAAAGGACACTTGACTAAGTGTCAAGCATACTGCACAGAAAGGCTTCAAAATGCATTAATAAAAAAGAACTGCAGTGAGATATATTTTGCTTGGTGAAAAGAAACAATCCATGCAGGGACTTCTGGATGGGTTTGTGGCTTTGTCTGATAGGGAGACTGCTGCTGCTAATGCCCTCCTGATGTTACTTAGCTGTAAGAAACCAGCATACAACTGATCTGGACAAAGAAAAGCTGCAGCTGTTGTAGAGAAAACTAATATTATCTAGCCCATAATTGTGAGTGGATGTCAAGGGCCAAGAAGTGAGAATATTGTCAATATGTTACGCTATTTTATCCAGGGACAGTTGGCAGTTTCAATTTTTTGTGTGAGTGGGGAGGAAAATTGTGGCTTAATGGAGAAAGGAAAGGGATCTGCTCCTATATACTGTGTCTTGTCAAGCTGTGCACTGGAAATGTGGAGAGTTTCCCTGAGTTAATTCACTTTCACACTGCTTGTGACTATTCTGATTGGGCGAGGACAGTGCCATCCAAAATTGCCTTCATTAGATGTTCAAATGGATATCCTCCTAGCATGGAAATGAGCAGTGCACACCCTTCCTGTCTTGGATCCTTGGTGCCCATGAGGCTCTCAGGAGAAGGGGTGCTACAGAGCTGTGCTGGCTGTTACACATGCTATGCCAGCAGCTGAGGTTGAAGTCAGGTTAGGTGTTTAGCCCTTACATCAACTTTGTGACTAAGATGAGTTATATAGGTAGGTACAGTATCTTTTCACACAGTTGTACTAGCAGCTTAAGTATAGGTGCAGGTTATGACTGTAACTTAGCTGTGTCAGAAAACTCTGGGCAGAAAAAATGTGGCCATTACACCCTAGCAATGCAGTAACTTCATTTTCTGGATGTGTCAGGCAGTAACAGCAACAGGAACCCATCAAGCATTAAGGCTGGAATGCCACTGAACTCGTCTGTGATACCAGGAGGGCACCAGCAGCTGGGGGGCACATGGGAGCTCTCTGCTCTGAAACAAGAAATAAATGGAGGCAGTATTCGTAATTTTTTAGTCTGCGTATATCTGCCCTTTAGTGCTATGCCCTATGCAGCAGGGATCTGGGAAGCTCTGCTACATCCCTGTAGTGCATGCTTTTTCTTTTCCCAATACCATCTGCTATACTGATTTTTTAAAAAGGAAAATCAAATCTCTAATCCACTGCTACTGTGTGAATAGAATCCCACTCAGGGCGTTAGCTCTGTCTTGTCAAGGAACACAATGTGCTGTTAAAACAAAAAGATGCCTCCAGTTTTGGGACAAAGAAGCACTGAAAACTGAATGCAACCCACTCGTGTCATACATGCTCTAAGTCAGGGGACTGGCCAAGGGGAGTGGATGTAACTGAAATGTCACCCTCTGGTGTGTGCCACTCTGGAAGTGGACATACTCATAGGAAAGTAATACTTCAACATCTCATTTGTTTAATTACAAATCCTAACCTGTCCCTCACCATGTATCTCCTGTATACCTCTTTGCAACAGGGCTGTGTGTGTTTGTGAGAACATATGTATGCCACATCCTCACAACTAATCACACACACACATCCCCCCCCNAATAAAGCAAAATTGCATAAAATCAGAATTCTGAGCTGCTGTGGTATTTAAAGGTCTTTCCAAAGCCTCACCTCATAGAGTCCAGTGAAACAATAAGATTGCCATTGTGGGTTTTTTGTGAATTTCCAGAACCAGTGACTTCAGATGTTACCACAGAAACAATGATTTTGAAAACATTTGGGTGGTAAGAGATGGAGTACTTGCACTGGGAAGAAGATGAATAATAAGTGTTTCCTCCAGTTTTCTACTGTTTTTTTTCTGAAGGATCTTTGTTGGTCTTGCAGCTGCTGGATGGCAGATGTGGATTTACCAGGGCAAGGCCCCCCTTTCCCCTCCTGAGCCCGTGCTAGCTGCAGTGGCTGCACAGATTCCCCTTTAAATACATGGCTGCATATGCATCATGGATGATGCCCACTTGTTTGCTGGCAGCCCTGCCTGCAGATGCAGTAATTAATCATCAAGTGACAGGATGGTAGTGTCCCTCATTGACTCTGGGGTGATTAAGAAGGGCTCGCTTTCTCCCTGTCTGACAAAGAAAGTCAGTGAGCTGAGCTGGGCTGCTCACTTTGGAATTGCTGCTTCGGAACCACTGTAAAATCCTGCATTTCCAATGGCTGGAATTTCCAATGCCCTTTTCCACACAGAAGTGTCACTAAGTACTTTGCAAAGCAGGGAGCTGGGAATGTGCCAACTCCAGTTTTCTGTAACTTTCCCATTTGTCAGCTTCTCAAGGCTCTGTCCTGAGCAGTGGCTGAACAAGCATACAGCAAGCCCAGCATGTTGTATGGCTACCAGACACCAAACCACTGGAGAAGCCGTGTGGTACAGCAGAGGATTTTTCTGGAGGAAGAGCTTTTATTGCTCTGGGCCAGATTATTTGCAGCTCCCTGAGGTATTAAAAATACAGTTGCCACTATTAGATTTTGGTATTTCTAAGCACTAATCTAGTACTGGAGGCAAAGAGGAACAGGAAACTGTTTTCCGTGGTATGCATTTAAAATCAGTTCCTGAACGCCTGAGTTTGGGCAGATCTCCCACCCAGCTAAATGAGAGATTTTTCTGGATAAGAATGTTGGCATTTGACTATAAGCTGCTATTAAGAAGTAGAGCCGTTTTCACTCATGAATATGCATGTGGTTATATTGAAATGTGTATACTATCAGCAGACAACTTTGCAAATTCTTTATTTCAGTCTATACTGGGGAAATGAGGCAGCTGGTCATTAGTTCACCTACCAGCATCCACATTCACCCGGTGACTTACACAAGGCAGTAGCTGTGTCAGCCCACCTGTGCCAGCTGCTCTTTTTCCTCTTCTATTTCATATAGGGAAGAAGCATTTCTCATCCTAGTCATCACTTTCTTTCACCTGCTTGTATGGGAAATGACTTTTTAATTTTCTGTTCTTTTAAAAATCTTGGTATAATTATTATTAATGTTATTATTATTACTCAATTGGGTAAAAAGAAAACCAATTATACAGATTTCACTGAGAATGATTAAACAGAATAGCAGTGAAGCAACTAACCTGCAGATTAAGTATATGGTGGAAAGCATAATTTTCTATCTGCCCTCCCTTTAAATACCTGCTGTGGAGGCAGGCTTTAGTGGTCATCTACTGAGCTGAAAGCTGCCTCACAATCCTGGTGTGGGGAGGAGGGAGAGGCTGGAATCAGGCTGTCAGGAGTCATGGACCACTTCTGCTGTTCCAGCTCTTTGCCAAGCTCTCCCTTTGATAGTTGCTAAATCAAAACTAAGTATTGCCTGAAATGAGCTTGGTACCATACAGACCAGTGGAGTGGAGAGAAATTAAAAAGCAAATAAACTCCCACAGTGTGGCAGATGGGGCTGTACAAGGGCATAACCTCCCCGGTGCCCACATCAGACCGTGTCAGCCATGCGGTCACAGCAGTGGCAATCACACATCTAATCTGTTTCAGGCAACCGCATATGAAAATACAGATCCAAAGGTCTTCATCCAGTCAGTGACCATGGGAAGGATACATGCTAGGATTTGTGGCTATTGGAGAACTTCTAAGCAGTTGTATTTATTCAGTTTAACCTCTTAATTAATCTGTTTTATCTTGTCCTTTAGCCTTAGTCTATTTTCTCTTCGACTTGTTCCTTACGTCTGATTTCACTGGTGTCCTTAGCTCTTGACCTAGGTTGTGGGGATTTTTAAAGGTGTATTTCTTTTTTATTTTTATGTTTACTTCACTAGTGCCAGTGGATTGCTCTCAATCTAAGCTCAGCCTTGATGAAACAAAAGAGACTAACTACTGCTCACACCCCAGGGTTTACCAGACATTTACAAAAGCTTCACATTGGCTTTCAGTCCTCTTAGTGCTTAAGAGGATTTCAGGATGTTCTCTATGAAAAAACAAAAAAACCCAAACAAACAAAAAAAAAGACAAAAAAAAAGACAAAAAAAAGACATCAGGATGTCCACCTGGAACAATGAATCCATTCTGTCAAGCTAACAAGGACTCCCTGCTAGCTGTTGTAATTATGCTCTTTCCAACCTCTGCATGAAGTGTGTGGGATACAAACAGGTCCTTACTCTAAATGACCAGAGAGGCTCTGTGAGGGAGAGAAGCAGCGTTTTGCAGATGGAGATCTGACACAAAGAATTGGGTCTGAGCATCCACAGCTCTCACTGGAATCTGTGGAAACTGCAATATCAACAATGAGCTCTTAAAATCCTCTGAGACTGATTCTGTAATACCCTCAGACTATCCTCTGAATTGAGGATATCAGACAATCAAATCAAATATTGAGTGGGAAAAGATCTCTAGAGGCCCTCTGGTCCAAACCCCCTTTCAAAGCTGTTGTTGGAAGTACAATCCATTGGGGATCTTTTAGTTTGCCTCTAGATACTAAGCCAATGGTGTGCACTTAGGCCATGCTCCCAGTCTTTCTGATGAGACTGGAAGAGGTTGAAAACCTTTTGAAGGAACAAGTTGAGATTCTTACCTGACTGCATGCTTTGGGA
The DNA here is from genome assembly GCA_013398125.1 of Aegotheles bennettii. Classification (NCBI taxonomy): domain Eukaryota; kingdom Metazoa; phylum Chordata; class Aves; order Caprimulgiformes; family Aegothelidae; genus Aegotheles; species Aegotheles bennettii. The sequence continues at coordinate 802,227 of VZRW01012971.1, forward strand.
AAGTGAAGTTTTATGGTATTTAGTAAACTGGGTAGGAATCACCATAAAACCTCAAGTCTGGCAACACTGAATTTGAGAACACTCACCTTTAAGAGCTCAGTAGATACTTAAGTTTTGTGCTTTGCTGGATGAAAAAGACAAACAAACAAAAAAAATTCCCTGTGTGATAAATACAGCAAAATTTTTCTTAAAGTTCAAAGCAGCATATAATAGCTGTAACAATGATCAGAGCTTACTATATTTGCATTTCTACTGAGGTCACAGTTTCTACTGAGGTGGAATGGCCCTGCACCATACAAGCTGAAATCTTGATTTCAGCGTCACTGCTCCAGGAATTAAAAACCATAACAAGACTGAAGTCTGTTTCAGCCAACAATCTAGCATAATAATTTCATTTTTAATTGCAAGAGTCTAAGAGGTTACTTATAATAATTGAAACAGAGATTGTTTCAGGAGGATTAGAGCAAGTGTTTAGAAGAAAGGAATTCTTTCATAAAGCAAAAAAAAATATTCCTGACAAGTCAAGTGGTACTATAGCATGCTACCACATTACCACATAGGGAATAAAGACTTTGGCATGAAGGAAAAACTGTGCACTCTGTGATAGAAAAGATCTTAATCACCTCACATTACAAGTAGGACCAAATCACTGCAGAATTTTTTAACATCTGAAAATATTAAATGAAAAAAAATTAAAGCTCAATAATGCTTTGCAGATATACCTCTCTTGCTAGTGGGGAATCTGAAAGTACTTAAGCAGACAATATTGTACCTTACATCTGTGGTGCCTGTGGACTGTCCTGATGCTGTGTCTTTTTCCTAGATGCATGCTTGAGCAGGAAGGTGTCCAGCCCTGTAGTCTGGGGGCAAATCTCCAAGTCTTCCTCTTGTTCAAGCAACAATGGTGCCAGCTGGCATCCAGTTATGGCTTCAGAAAGCTGTGGGGTTCAGATCATTGTCCTCAAGACAGGTCTATGTGATGCTTAGGAGTATCAATTAGTTGTGTTGTACAAGTACTGATGATGCCCTGAGCCTCCTAGAGCTATGCAGACAGTCAGCAAGGGTTTTCCAACCCATTCAGCCATGAATGCTCAGGTCTCTGTGTCTCAGTCCTGTTCACAGACATCCTTGGCATCTCAACAGCCCAGGAGAAGGTAGCTGTCTCCACACCTGCTGGTCTGCAAGGTCCTATGTTGTTCTCTTTGCCCTCACACTGGCCTGCCTCTCCCTGGGAGGACAGTCCAGCTGCTTGCAACTGCTCCCAGGTTCTGACACTCTGCCAAAGGCTTTTCTTTGCTCCGTGCCTCTGTTTCCTGCAAAGTTCCCCATTTCCCATTCTCCTGGCATCTCAGCAGAAAGGGAAGTGTTCATACCTCCTTAGAAAGTGGCCATCAAGTTTCTAAATGGCTTACTGTCCACTTGCATAGAACTGGTTTTCCAAACTGCAGAATAAAAACAGAGACTTCAAAAAAAAGTCACAGAAGCAGACTGTCTTTGAAACGGCTTTCTCTTGGCTCTAGTAGAGCTCAAGGTACCTCAGAGTGAATTTCTCATGAGATGTTTGTTCTCCTGCTGTGAAATGCATGCTGCAGGCTTGAGATAGCACTTCTCAAAAAAGGAGGAACCAGCTCCTGATATATTAAAACAGTGGCAGGTAACTCTGATGCTGTTTAAAAAAAGGTCTTACAGATACATTCTTATTGAGCAAGTACATATCTCAGTACTCCAGTGAAGGCAGATCAGCCAGCCAAGTGGGATTTGGGGGATTTCTGTGTGTTGTTTGTTTGCTTGCTTGCTTTTTAAAATTTGATAATGAAAAATGAAACTTGTAAAAATGAAGGAAACCTCTATTTTTTCCTTCTTCTGCAAATCTTTCATTCTGGTAAGACAGGCTGCCCTTATTCCGGGTTTGCTTGAGCCCATTGCATGCCAAAAAAGCCTTTCTCATCTTACTCTAACAGTTTTGGACTCAGTGGGTTTCCCCCCTCATCTGGGTGTGAAGGTAACCACAAACCTTTGCACCACTGAGGCTCTGCTGGTGGCTGTGGGACAGTGGGTCACGCTACGCAGCAACTGGGAAGTCCTGTTCATTTCTTTCTGAATCTCTCTGTGCTTTTCCTAAGGTTCTTGTTTCTTTGTAGAGAATTGGTTTTCCTTCTGCCTTTCCCAGAAAGTGCCTGATGCTTCAGTGGAGGTGGCACAAAGTCCAGGTACCTGTTCCCATATCAGGATGTGCAGCTCCCTCGGAACAGGGGATGTTTCCAAAGGGAAGTTCATGCTTCCTCATGACGCTTTCTTCTGCCTCAGGGAAACGCTCTGTTCAGTCCCAGGAGATCAGTGTTGCAGCGTGTCAGCTGAACTTCTCACCTGGGGCTCTCCCAGTAAATCTGTCACTGGGTGTGTTGGGTCTGTGTGGTTCGGGCTTTGGTAGCGCGGGGGAGGCCACAGGGGTGGCTCCTGTGAGGAGCTGCTGGAAGCTCCCCTGGCTCCAAAGCCGGGCCCACCTCTGGCCAAGGCCGAACACGGTAACGCCTCTGTGGTTAATGTATTTAAGAAGGGGAAAAGGAAACTGCTAAAAGACCTGCAGGGGAGAGGAGAGGAGGAGGTGAGAGCAATACCTGAGCAGAGATGCCCAGGTCAGTGAGGAAGAAGGGGAGGAGATGCCCAGGGCAGAGATTCCCTTGGAGCTGTGGGGGGGGGGCAGCCTGGGCCCTGCAGCCCATGGAGGAGCAGGTGTGGGCCTGCAGCCATGTGGGACCATGGAGGAGCAGGTGTGGGCCTGCAGCCATGTGGGACCATGGAGGAGCAGGTGTGGGCCTGCAGCCATGTGAAGGACCATGGAGGAGCAGGTGTGGGCCTGCAGCCATGTGGGACCATGGAGGAGCAGGTGTGGGCCTGCAGCCATGTGAAGGACCATGGAGGAGCAGGTGTGGGCCTGCAGCCATGTGGGACCATGGAGGAGCAGGTGTGGGCCTGCAGCCATGTG
>VZRW01012971.1:805269-1032804 GCA_013398125.1 Aegotheles bennettii
TCTCCTGTGGGAGGGACCCCACGTTGGAGCAGGGGAAGAGTGTGAGGAGTCCGGCCCTATAAGAAGGAACAGCAGAAAACTGATGGTAACGCCCATTCCCTGTCCCCCTGCAGGGCTGCAGGGAGGAGACAGAGAAATCAGGAGCAAAGAAATTTGGGCCTGGGAAGAAGGGAGCGAGTGGGGGAAGATTTTTCAGGATCTGGTTTTGTTTCTCATTGCCTTGCTCTGATTTGATTGGTGACAAATTAAATTGATTTTTTCCCAAGTCGAGTCTGTTTTCCCCATGACTATAATCCGTGAGTGATCCCTCCCTGTCCTTGTCTCAACCCAAGAGCTTCTCTTTATATTTTCTCCTTCCCATCCCACTGGGGGTGGGTGGGAGGAGTGCGCAAGTGGCTGCGTGGTGCTTTGTTGCCAGTTGGATCTAAACCATGACACTCCGAGTTCCCACTTTGCTTGAATATCCCAGCACAATAGAAACCAGTATTTCAAGAGAGGGACTGCAAATCATGGCTGTATCAGCCTAACATGTGTTTTGGCAAGCTTTTTCAGGTCCCTTTGACATTCACCCTGTTCTTGTCTTTGCAGGAATCTAGGCTTCTCATATCCAGAATACACCTGTGTCAACTACCTACCACCTCCATTGACATATTGTCAACATCTAAGAAAAACAAAACCATCCAATTATACCCAAGAATGGCACAAGCAGGGAGAATAAGCCAAGAAGACAGACCACACACACCTTACTAAACATGCTGTTAAAAAGGGTTTTCCTTTAGGAGCTTCCTTTTAGTCCTTCAAATCTACTATTTGCTATAATAAACCACTAGTTTAATTCTCAGCTACTACGTCCAGGAGCAACTAAACATATTACCTTGTAATAGTAAAAGAAAGGTTTTGCTGAATGTGGATCAAAATCCTCAATCTTTTCTTAGTTATCATCTGGAGCAAAATTTATAATTTTCAAGTTTTCCAACTGGCTTCTACAGACAGTAAAACTGACCTTCAATTTCGTCCTTCAGAGATAGCTAAAAGAGATTCATGAGAGTCTAAACTAAGGTAAATCCTTCTGCTTTCAATTGATCTGAAAAAGTGTTTTTAGCTGATATAAAGTAGACCGCTTCCTCAAGCAAAATAACAAAACCTATGTAAAAGTATATTCTCCCCTCTGGCAGTGGCATATCTCCAGTAAGTTTTTCCCTAAAATGCAAATGTAATTTAAAAATCAAAAGCTGCCCCCTCTACCTTGTTTATTTAAGAAAAAAAAAACAGCAAAAAATGGAAGACTAAATCTGATCTCACAGTGCTTTAATGTTTTGCATCTTTATCTCATGTAATTGCTCAGATAGTTGGTTCTCAGCAATACTTGAGAAAATGTGACCTTTGAATTTTCTGCTGTGACTTTTTCAGTCAGTCAACTGAGGAAACCTTAAAAGAGACGTTATCTGAGCTGTTTTTTTAGCAGAGCCCTCCTGCGGATTGGAAGTTATCAGCATCTTCCAACTGATATGCCATAGTTTTGAAAATGTTCTTCCATAGGCAATTGCATCTGAACTTTTGGGGCTTTGCTGATGAAAAGATGACTCATTTACAAGCATTTTACAGGATAGCAGCACTTCTGCTCTTAATCAGTTTTGAGCAAGGAGAGCCAGGGAAATTTTAAATACTGTGTTTTCATTATAGTGTTAGGTTTTATTCATGAGATTCTCATTGACCTTTTAAAGTAAGCTGCACAGCTACGATGCCAGAATTCCCAACAAACTGATGAAGTTTTGCTAAAACTTTCATGTATCTTTTTCCCCAAAAAATCCTCTTTGGCTTCAAGTGGGTTAGGAATTAACTGTGAGTGCTTTTTATCCTGGCCTCTAATCAAACTGAGCAGTATTTAGTTAACATTTTCACTTATGATTCCTATGATTTTCCTTCTCTCAGAGTTTGGGACACAGACTTAGTTCCTCCATTTGACAGACAAACTGGAAAATGTGTCTGTTGTGCTTCTCTCTGGGAATGACCAGAGGCCTCTTGGCAGCTGGGCAGACTTCATGCTTTTTGATGCAGTATGTGTTCAACAAATCTTTGGAGTTCTCCACCAGCAGGATGGGACCCACACAAGGTGGTCTGATCCCCACTGTCCACATACTCTGTCAGTATAAATGATGTCTAAAAAGGATCAGCTGCTTTTGACAATCAAAAAAAAAATAATTTCCAAAATGAAGTATTCCAGACTAATACACTTTTTGGGCTGACCTTACTAGATTTTTGATTTTTTTCTTCCCTGTAGGACAATTAAAAGGATCGGGGTGGCAATAAGTGTCATTGACAGTGACAACTGATCAGATGTTCTGCTAGTACTGATTTGTGTCCTGCTGAATTTATGAGTACTGTACCAAAGTCACATACCAGATTAAAAGCCAGTGACTGCAAATTTGATGGAAATATTCCAAATATAGAGGATAGAAGGAGTATGAAAGAATACATTCCATTTATAATCAAATTATTACCTATACAAGCTATATGGAATAGTCCTTTTCTTTAAAAAGAAAAAGCAAAGCTTTACCTAGTTGTTGAAGATAACACTAGTATTAGTAGTGTCCAAGGAAGTCATACTCGTAAAACACAGCACTTTTGTCCATCTAATGAATTCTATTTATCTAAAGAAACCTGGGAAATGCTGATATGGTACCTGCTTTATGTGTGCATGCATATTGGCAATTCCTGTAAAATAGCAGGGATTACCTACTTTGTCCTGTCTGCTACAGAAATTCTGCTTCATGATTTCATTTGATGCTCCCAAGTTCCTCTTACAGGGGAAGAGAGAATAATCATTCCTTATTCACCTTTTCCTGCCAACCACTATTTTATTTAGCTCTATCACTTCTTCTTCCAGTCACCTCTTTTCAGATTTGAAGGCTTCTAGTCTATTTAATCTCTCCTAATACAGAAACCATCCCATGTCTTTGATTGTCTCTGTTGCCCTTCTCTGTATCTTCACTAGTGTTTTTATTTCATTTTGAGACATGGTGACCTGCAATGTATGCAGTATTCAAGATGTGAGCAAATTTCAGGCTTATTCAGTGGCACAGTGCTGCTTTCCCTGCTGCTTTTGGTTGCTTTGATGTGTTACATTCTATTTACCTTTCCAGACTGCCGGAGGGCAATGAACAGATGTTTTTGTTGAGCAATCTGCAGCTTCTCTATGATCTCTTTGCAGAATGATAATAGTTAATTTAGAGCTTATCATTGTATATGTGTATTTAGTGTTGTTTTCCCCATGTGCATTACTTTACATTTATCAACATTGAATTTCATCTGCCAGTTTATTGCTCCCTCAGAACCCTAAGATCAGTTTTGGTTTTTACTACCCTGAATAATTTTATACCATCAGCAAAAATTAGATCATCCTTAGGGCTAATCTTATTTAATATTTTCATTAATATCTGTAAACAAAAAAAGTTTCAGTGTGCAAATTTGATTTGCTAATAGCACAAAGTTGAGAAACCCTCTTCATTGCTGTAGATGCTCAGCATATTACAGATTAAGAACTAAATGACTTTAGGCACTGGAATAATGGAAATGAAAAGAAATTCAATAGTGTAAACTGCAAAGTCAATTTATTTATTATGTTATATTCAGATTGTAAAACTGTTATGCACATTTAAGAGTATATAACAAGAGTTCCTGCTGGGTAGCAAGAGTTCAGCAGAGAAAAAATATGACCTGACACATTAATCAAACTGCAAGTGGACTCTAAGCCACTGGTGTTATGTAGCTATAAAAAGTCAAACCTAATCTTTGGAGATAGCAGAACATGTATATCCTGCAGAGATAAAGAAACATCACTATTATCATGTGAGGTGCTGGATTGTTAGGTATACCCTCTGCTCACTCATGTTCAATGAAGATTCATTCAAGTTGGAGATGTGCAGGTCAGATAACTTTTGGACTGGGAAATTTGTCTACCAAAAGCATTTCAAAGAAGAAAACTGATTTCCGTTTACAAATGAACTGAGGAAAAGAACCCTGCAAGCTAACGGTGTCATTGGCACAGGAGTAAAGAAGCACAAATTGATCATAAATAGATTTAAGCTGAAAATTAACTGAAGCTTTTTAACTATCAAATGGATGAGAAGCGATTTTAAAATGGATCATGAGGTCTTCGTGAAGGAGTTAGGTTACATGATCACCTGCCTCAGCAGCAGGCTGGCTCTGCTGGCTGAGAAGCCATCTTCCCAGCAGGAGTGGATTCCTCTCCTTCGGCATCATGCCAGTGGTGTTTCATCCCCTCATCACTACTGGAGGATGATTCAAAAGGTGTCTCCTTGTTTCTGTAAGCTCCACTGACTCTAGCAAGCAGCAGGGGACATGTCGTACTCTCGAGGAAGGGCTGGTTAATACTGCTGTGAAGCTCCTGGCCATGATGTCAAGAGCTGGCAACTAATCAAGCTCAGATGATTTTCAAGAAGCTGTTTCTCATTAACACTTCTACATATGGATGACAAATACTTAAACAGCAGCACTGAATGCTGGAGTCCTCTACCCATCCAATAAACATGAATAGTTTCCTTACCGGCTATTAGAAGGTCTTGAAAGGTTTACAGTGTGAGATCATATCAAGCTCCATACACATTTATAGGTCTCAGTTTTTGGCTATTGCCCTCAACAATTGCAATCAGTTTCTGCCAGTCATAGAACTAAGGGTTTTGTATTGTGTATATACACAATGTAAATGTCAGGAAACAAAGCCAAATATTTTGTTTTCAGAGTGTATATTCCTCTGACTCTTCAGCCCACAGTTGTTGTCTTGATTCTGAGAAGGAGGCTTAATGTTACAAAGAACAAAATCACTGCTGCTTGATCTCACTGTTGAGATTTTTTGTTGTTTTACTTTGTGGGTTTTTTTAACATGGAGCTCCTTTCCTTACACTGACAAATTTTTTGCCTTTGCATGTGGAACTTTGCAAAAGCAGAGTAAATATAAGGAGGATACCAGTATGATGACAAATGCCATGGAAAACTCTGAAAAGAAAACGCTCCAGGGAAAAACATACTTGGAAGAAGAGTAGTGGCAATGCAGTGACCATAACATATTCAAACCAAAATGCATTGTGTATTTTTCTTCTTTTACCTTTTGTTGGAGTGAAGGATTCAATGTGCTTTGTACAAGCCGACATGAAGAGGGCAAAGGCTGCTTGAAATTACACATTTACTAAGTTTAGAGGGGATTTCTGTTGGGTTTTTTTCTTTCTTTGTTTCTATTTCACAGCATGGTGAGTATAGGGTCTTCATCAGAGCCTTCCAGCTCTGGGGCTTAAAATAACGTAATTTTCTTGTCTAGCTAGGCATGTAAGCCATTCACATGCTGGGTTCACGTGCTCTGCTGAGAGTACAGATAATAATAAATTGGTGCTCTTTCAATGGACTTTATGTACAACCTGAGGCAGAGATTAGAGTTGGGTGTTTTTCGTCCTTTTACTGTAAACCTTATGGAGAAACTTGCTGCCACACTTCATGTTCCATTTATTTTCTTAACGGTTCATGAAAGATTACTAAGCGAATAATGAATGTTTCAATTAAACACACAGATTTTTATCTAGGTCAATAAATTGCTTTCAAACTTTGGTAATGTCTGCTGGTGAGGTAGCAGTTTTGGAACAAACATTATATATGCTTTTAAAACATGTTACTGTTTATAAAGTCTACCAACCATTTTCAGATAAATCACTCCTAACATAAAATGTGGTAAGAATTAATTCAATTGAGAGTGCCTGGTCCTGGTAACATCATTTTGCACTACTGAATTCTCCAAGTAAATCAGAAAGAAAATGGCCATGGAGTATTGTAGACAAGTAGGAAAGAAATAGACATTTCTATTAATCTAACACATTTTTATGGAGTTAAGGTGGAATATAGAGCTTGTTCCATTATCAGTGGAAAGGATAAGCATGAGCAGAGAACAATTCATCACAACTATCTTACCACAGGATTAATTTGCTTCTGTACTGAATATAAATTGCCCTGAAAAAAATTAATTTCAACAGAACTGGATATGAGCACTGTATCTGGCCAGAAAATTGGCTGACTGATGGTAAACAACGGGTAACGATAGATTTTTGAAGCATCAAATTGTCACATGTAGCTAAAAAAGATAGCAGAGGAATCTGTCTTAAGACTCTTCTTATTTAATATCACCTTTAGTGATCAGGAAGAAAGCATAAGAAGCATATTAGTTAAATAGGCAGATGGTGTTGCCTTGGAAGCCAATCAAACTTTAGAGATGTCAGAAATATTGCAAAAGATCTGTAGAAGTTGGAGAAAGGGATGAGGGACATAAACAGAAGTATTTTGAATTAGTGGGGATTAAAGTATTGAGGGGAAGATGTCCCAAAGCACTGACTATGTAATGGGTACACTGATGGGGAAGGAGCAATGACAGTAAAGAGATGGCTTCAAAACAGCTCTTTGGAGCTAATGATGTTGAGGTATCTGTGATCATGAAAAATGTAAGTAATATGCTCTGTTATGTACATTTTCCTACAAAATGTCATTGCCATCATCATCTTCTAAGCACATTTTGTACCTCTCTCAGCCTTAGATGAAGAGCTAAATCTGTCTGTTGTATTCACTGCCAAAGTGGTTGGTCAGGGTCAGTCTGAAGCCGCACTAATTAGCATTGCTAACTATAGGCTAAATTGGCACACTTCCAGCTCTACCCCTGTTCTGTAAAAACAATGTTTTACTTTTGGGTTAGATGTTTGTGCACGTCCATGTGGACTGTGTCACTCTTTGCACTGTAGTGAGCACACAGCTCACCAGGGAATTTGGCAGATAAACAAAGCACCCAATGACTATCCTTTCTTCAAGTGTAGAGATCTAAAATCCTGGTAGCTGAAAGGAATGGTAAACTATTCACTCAGTTACTTGCTGCTACAGCCATGGAAGTAGCTGATGGACAACCTGACAATCTCTGCTCCTATCATTATTCTAATTATACCAGTCCACTTTTGTATATAAACTACATATAGCCTTTGTAGTGTAATTGCTTTCTTCTCAGCTAGTCTGGATTAGGATGAGGGTCTTTCTGAGGCATCACTGTGGTGCAGCGTTGCTCCTTCAGTCTCCTAATCTGGAGCAGTTTCCTGCCCCTGCTGCTCATGGGACTGCTGCAGCCCTGGTGGCCAAGTCTGGCAGCAGCATCCACTGTGCTCTGCCCTGGTAGGGTGCCCTCAACAGCTCCATTTTCTCCACAAAATATGAAAATTTTGGAAATTGACAAACATATTTGTTTGTTGTTATGGTGAAATTTATGGAGCTACTAGTGTTTCTGACCTGAATGATAAGGCATTTAGGATAGACATGGAGATGTTACAAGGGCAGAGTAAAGGGGATGACCACCTTGGATGTTAAGCCCACAAGAGCCCATGTAGGAACAAATACACAGTGTCCTTATGGTCAGGGTGAGGAAACCTTAAAATGTACAGACTCAAGACACAGGAACCCGAAACAGAAATCAGGTACCTGTTCAGATGGTTTTGTGGGTTTGTGACCTGTTAACCATTCACTCAGGGTTACTCCTTTGCAGATTAAAACAGTTTGCAGCAAAGAAGAGACATTTTACCTCTGCCTCATGATCTTTGCAGTTAATAGGGAAGATGTTTAGCTAACAAAGAAATTGCAGGGACCATACAAGAAATGAATAAATAATGGATGTAGCAGTGGTACAACATTGTGAATGGAAAAATACCAAAGATTTTGGAAGTGCTGGAAAACTTTCTGTGTGTTCCTTTAAATGCATACATTGCCTGGATCCAAAACCTTTTCATGCCTGAGAATGAATGCAGTGATTTTTGTATGAGGCAGCACTGAAAATCACACTCCAAATCCCCATCAAAAAATGAAAGGTTTTAGTATTTCCCATTAATGGCATCTACCCAAGACAATGAACGAGAGTTTATTCATGTGAAACCTCCCAATGGAGTGTCAATTGCATTTAGTTATGGAAAAGCTAAATAAAACACATATCAAATACAAATAAATACAAATCAAGTTCTTAATCAGGGAGTTGATACAGCAGTTTCCATCCCCTGCAATCAGCTCTGTAATTGCCTCACCTGGAGCTGGAATGTCATCTCTCCAGAGAGGAGGAGGACTGTTGGCTTTTCAAAAGATGATAATGCATTTGATAGAAGATGATTCAGAAAGGCATGGCGGATTTTTTCTTGCGTGGCATATTAGAGAAATTTCAGTGGGATAAGTGAATCCCTTATAACTGTCCTTGAATGCACAAAGAAGAGTGAGAAGTGAATTGGGAGCCAAGTACAAGTGCTCTTTATCATCATGACAAGAGCAATGTCCTGTTCTGCTGGAATATGCCTAAACTACCACCTGTCACCCTAACCCTGACATATTTCTATAGAAGATGTGCAGTTCAACCCGCTATGAGAGAAGGAGCCCCTCAGGAGACACATTTAGTCATGGCCCCAGTGGCAAAAATGTCATCTGTCTTGTGGTATCTCCCAAAGGGAAATAAAGTCCTGCTTATCTCACTTATGTGCGGGTAACTATATGAGGAAGGAAAGGCCTCCTGAGTCTTTCTCTTCTGCCATCATCTATTATGAAGTTAATTTAATAAAGTATCTCTTAGAACTGTTAATTGTAAACACAGTTTTTCATCATCCTCTCACATCTCGCAGGTTGCCTGTTTTCAGATGGCCAAGCGATCACTTCAGTTGTCAAAACCATCTTCCTGGAGGAGATGTACTTCTACCACCCAAACATCCTGTGAATCCCTACTGTTCATTAGGTGTATTTACTGATGTATTCTGTTAGGATATGACATGCATGTCTTTGTAAATGGAAATTCTAGAATATTTTCCATTATCTGTGATATATACTTTTACAGTCTGAGAGAAATCCCACCACCTGAATATGTATTTATTTTAGTTTCATTGCTGTCATCAGTGTCCTACATACAGCTCATGTCACACTGATGAGGACAGACAAAGTTCTCAAAGAAAGTAGTGTAGAGATCTTCCTCAGCAACTCTGGCAAGAAAGCAATGAAGCACAGCAAAAGGAGAAGCTCTAGCATAAGGCACGAACTCAAATCTTTCCCAAATTGCACTGCCCAGAGGAAATACCAAGTCCCCGTGCAAAGGGACATCAGTCATTTTATCTTGGCAAAGTAAATAGATTGTGTACCAGGGCTCTACTTCTGACAGCTCTTCAGTGCAGATAAAACCAATGATTGCTCTGATAACAGATTCACTAAGATGGAAAGGTGTGTGTGGGGAAAAGCCATGCATGGTTTTAACACGCAGAGCCAATTTAGTAACTTTCAAACTGTTTAACTAAATGTAAATAGCACTCCTGATGTCAGATGCAGCTCAGTAAATGCTAAACAATTTGCTCCTGAAGCATGGAAATTCAAGTTGAACAAACTGTAAGACTCTTTACTTGGCAAGCTTTTGCTTGTAGTTTAATATTTAGTAGCAAAGCTAATGTTTTTAATTTTCACTTGATGCTTCTTCCAAAAGGAATGCACAAATTATCTACTGGTAGATAGCATAGATACTTATACTCACTCCAAATTTCATATAGCAGGAGGATGTCTGTGTCTCTAGAAGGACACATATGTGAATTCATATGCATATCTGTCTGCACATGTGCAAAGATGTAACTTAAAATGTTAAAAACAAAATGGCAAATCAAAATAAGAAACCCCACATTTCCCTAGTGAATCAAACTGCTTTTAGTGTAAATCTGTGCATAATATACAAAGGTAAGATAGAAAGTAAGTAGGTGTAGATGGAGCCAGCTACTTGCAGGAGTACAGGTAACAAAGACATTGAATATTTATTTCATTATAGTCTGTTTAAAGATGTTTAGGGCGATATAAATTAACCAACTTGGATATGCAGTTTTCCAATGAGAAATTCACTGGGGCTATTATATTTTGTTACAGAAGACTTGGGAAAAACTACTCCAAGTAGTGCCTTTTGACTGGCTCCTTTTATGCCCTGGGTAGTATCAGTGATGATGAGAACCACAGCCACTACCCCAAGCATGCAGGACCCATACAGAAGGAGTCAGCTACCACTGCCCTTGCTCACAGCCCATGCAGTGTGCACCAATGTCTGCATGAAGCTCCCAGAATTGATGTTTTCCTTCTTTGATCCCCTTGTGACCTTCCATTTCAAGCTAGCTTTTTTGTTCACAATTTTCTACCAGATAATCCTGTCAGCAAAGGTAATATTTCTTTATTCAAGGATGATATATAAGAGCTATATAACCTAAGTGCAGGAAGCCTGGTTTGTTATGCACACATGTCTTCTAGATTCTCTGATGTCTAACAAGATGTAAATGCCAAATTAGACTTTTTCTTACATTGTTGTTTTTTGTAGATTGTTTGATCTCTGGTAGGAGTTGAAATGGCAGCTTCTCTCTGCTAATAGCATCTCTTTGCTCTCTCTGACAACCTACTTTCAAAAGACTTGTAAGAACTCAATATATTTAAGAATTTTCCCAGCTGTCCAATTTGCTCTAGGTTGGATAGCATGATCAAAAATCATTAAGGGAGGATAGGCAAAGAAATGAACAGGCACATGCATACATATACAAACCACTATGCAGGAAAAAAATCATGTAGCCTCTGTTAAAAAAAAAATGCTTTGGCATGTTTCAGATGACTGGAGGTTTATCAGTCTGAATGAGGAATAAGGAACAGGAACAGATGAATACTACGTAAATAATGATCCTATTCTCCTACATTTATGAAGATCAAAGGAGGAAAAAATGAATAAAGTGACATAATTGTCATCAGAGAATTTAATGATCATAGAATTGTCTCAGAAGGTAACAAGAAAATGTACATAGATAAGGCACTAATCTGAATCTAAATTTTTCTCACACTCTCAGGTATCAGTTAAAGCTTGTAAAAGACTCCATCTCCTCTGTTGTTCAATTTGTTTACAGAATGACTACTGCTGATTTTGCTAGTAATGTCTTATGAGGAAGGGTTATTGGCTGACAAATCAAAATGGATGAGACAAATGTATTTTTTTTCTGATTTTCTTTAAATCTGAGAGTAGTACCAGCCATCAAATTATGCATCAGCATAATGGTAAAGTTCAGTAACATGTGCATATTTTTTTCATTGTATTATGATGCATCAATCAGAAAAAGAAGGCACAGGTAAAGAAGACATTCTTTCTATGATTGACCACTATGTTGTACTCCTACATTGCATATGATTTTTCAAGGTGGAAACAGCTGCTGACTGGAAGTAAGAACATGATCCAGATCTTCTCTTGCCTACAGAGAGGAGGCTATTGCTGATAATTGCTAATTGCATCTCAGTAAACCTAATGGATAGTCAATCATTCTGCAGCAAGATGGAAAAGTGCATTATACATTAATAAAGTAACTTAATTTCACCATTCTGCGTTTGCTGCGCTGTTTGCTTTGATCGCCGCTAAATTGGATCGTTACCTTGTTAAACTGAAACCAACTAATTTTCTCAATTGTCTTTTATGAACAGAAAGATATCATCCTGCTGCCATGAAGAACCATGAACATGATAAACATGAAAAATTAAAATCCAGCTGTTCTTAATGCTCTTGTGCCCTTCTTTTTGTGAATGCATGCCATAATGACTGATTAATGACATGCCAAAGATGGATGACCAGAACAACCAACCTGACAAATGCCTCTCAAGGATACAAACTGGGGAAGAGATGGGAATATGCTTTCTCATCAGATCCTTGCTTTTGCTGGAAGGAGTGTGCAACACATGGGAGGGGGATATGTGAGAATAGGATTATGCCATTATTTGACCAGGGCATGCTGTGTATGCTAAAACCCTATCAGAATCCCTTTCTTCAGGCAGACTTCTTCATAACAGGGACCTGAAGGAGATGTGATACCTTGCTGAATACCCTCTGGGTGCTGCCTTCTTGGAGAACTGTAGCTTCCATGACCTGAGTTCTGAACAGAAGATCTTGTTACAGGGAAATAAATGGAATCTATAGGATTTTGAGTCAGAAAAGTTCCTAGCTGCCATTTAAAACCAAGACTCAAATGGTGTGAGAGTGGATCAGGCAGAGGCCATCCTCTCTCAACAGTGAAAAGGAAATCAATTTCCCTGCCTCTGCCCAGGGGGCCTGTGCTCTCACCGCTTAAGAACCTGTCTGAGTCTTCACTCTGGGGGGTAGCAGGACTTGTTTTACTGTACTCACATCCATGTTGAGCCAACCATTTAACAGTGCCATGCCTCATTGCCTGGATGTGTGTCCTTCCTTTTGAACAATAAGCCTCTGTTTTAAAAAGCTGGGCTTGTGTGATTTATTTCAGATTACTGTCGCCTGGTGGACAGCAGCTTGTTGACCAGTGTTCCCCAGAGTTTGAGGCGTGTCCAGTACCGTACTGGCTGGCTGGGAAACGTTAGATGCTCCACTGAGTATGACAGCAGCTCTCTGCAGAGCTGCTGGGGAGAGGCTGGGTGGCCAACAGCAGAACCAATCTGGTGGCTGCGCTGCCTTCAAATGCTTTGCAAACAGCAGGAGAGAACAGCCCATGTCTTCTGCTCACTTCCTGGAACAGATTAATTTACAAAATTCCTCTAGGCTTGCACTTTACCTACATAGTCACTGCTGTGAACCTAAAATCCCCAGGATTCAGCACGTAGGAGTATTCGTTGTGGGTAGCAGGAACCTCAGGGAATGATCGCCATGGAGGGGGCTTGGGTCTGGCTCCTTGATGCAGAGCAGGTACATCCCAGTTGCCTGATTTTAGAGGGCTTTTTAACCGAGAGAGCTGAGCTGCCAGTGTTCCTGGTCACGTGCCACCACAGAGACTCCAGAAGGACACTTTTACTTCTGTAACCCTGCCAGGTCTCTCATGGACCTGAAGGAGCCCCTTTACCAGGGCACCCTAAATTTCTGTAACCACCCACACCTTGTAGTCATTATCTCAGGGCACAGAAATGTGTGTAGCACAGGGGTTAGGACATGATGTCCTATGCCAGGGTACAGCTGGGACAAAGATTCTGCCTAAGATATATGGAGAAAAAATTGCTGGGGCAATCAGTCTGGACAACTGAGTATTCTGGCCTTAGCTCAGAACACAGATGAAGGCAGGGTTTTTACTATACCCTGGATATGCAGCTCTGTAGAAGCCTGAGCAGGGACTGGATGCACTGTTTGACTCCTGTAACCCCGCGGCCTGATGTCACATCTCTATGTGAAGGGCTGTCAGCTCCTGATTTTGTGTGTTTGCCTGCAAGGAATCAGATTTTGGTTAGAGCTGGAGTCAGACTTTCAGGGATGCCAGAAGCTGTGGCCTCTAGCTGATTTGGTTCTCTCTGGGTAAAAAAGCCTCTCCAAGTGGCTGTTTCCATCCCAGGGTAAGCAACCAGTCAAGGCTACTCAGGAGGCAAACTGAGCCCTCAGCAAGTTTTACATCCAGGAATGCCCTGTGCCTTTTGCCTATTCCATCCTTTCCTTTGTGGAGATGCACAGTGACATCTCCACTTCATTGTTAATTGGCCACAGGCTGTCTGTGTGTCTGTCAAATACGATCAAGACAATTTGAAGATAAATCAGTGGAGCCAAGGAAATACATGGCTTTCCAGATTCCTACACTCTCTGCCTACTGTGAGTTTGCTGATGTTGGAGCTCACTGGTCCTTGCTGCTGGGACTTCTCCAATCATTTCCCAAGAGCTCTGGGATATCCATTTTACTCCTTTCAGTCACTGTGGTAGGATGAAACCAGAGTCCCCAGCTTTGTCTTCAGTAACCCTGCTTTACAGGTGTCATCTAAGAATGAACAGCAAAGGCAAAGACTTCTCTGTTGAGGCATCCTCATGCGACTCATGGTGCACTCGAAGGCAAGGGTAGATTATCCAAAGCACAGAGTCAGTTGCTTAATTCTGTTCACAGATTCGTTCTGTTGTAGGGCAGAGAGTTTCACTGCCTCTGTTTTGGTTCAGTGCATTCAAAGCATATCCTTCCAAGAAGACTCTAAGTGGATCCTGTGTATTTACTTCAGATTCAATAAAAGTAACTTAAGCAACTATCTCCATCGCATTGTGATATACAAGGTAATAAACAGCTGAAACAATTGATTAAATGCCATAGCAAAGCCATTTATAGAACACATACCACAAAGCAGCAGAGTCACATCCTATTACCAAGCATGCTCTACAAGTGGCTTCTTTTCAAAGCTTTCTCCAAACACAAGAGGACAGTCAGGTGAAATAAATGCCCCTCACTGCTCAGAGGGAAAGCTTTGGAAGCTGGCTCTGCTGGAAAGCAGAGGGACACCAAAGAGCTTTCAGAAGAATGAAAGAGAAAGGATCTTCCTCCTGGGAGGCTTTTGAGCTTTGTAAAGCTGCTTCTGAATCTCATCACCCTGAGAGCCTGGCCTAAATGTCCCAGAAAAGACTTCAGGACAGGAGAAGCGCAGATCTGCCAGTTGGATTGTAACTCTGGACATTCTTCTCTTTGAGGTCAGATCCACAAGCACCTGAAAAAATGTTGGTTCTTCTGTTTTGTTCTTGGCCTTTTATTCCTGCTATGCCACTGAAACCCCATGAAGAGTTCAGAGGACAAAGCCCTGCAGCTGGGGGTCACTTCAGCCAATAAGGGGCTCCTAGGACAGTTTGAATATAAAGCCCTAAATTAGCCATTGAAAAAAGTGAATTTGCCTTCTTCGGCTTCAAAGAATTCACCCAGCTCCCACGTCCTAACCTTGTCCACCTTTTTTTCATATTGACCCACTCCAGGGACACTCCAACTATCACAACTTGGATTTCATATTTGTAGAAAAATCAGGATTTCTAGAGCCCATAGCAGCAAGAACACACATGGCTGTTACCACCTCCCTTTTCTACGAGCACATGCCCCGTGCTGGTAGCACACAAGGAGATGACTACAGCCCCCACAGACTCATTAATCTCCACCCTCTCATTCTGCCTGAGCTCAGGCAACGTGTTCTCCTTCCCTGTTTTAGCAGTTTAATGTTGCATAATAATTCCCTTTGCCCATCTCTGTGGATACAAGGAAGCATTCCTGCTTCAGGGAAACTGGGAGCCTATCTGCTAAGAGACAAAGATATTGAGTTCTGTTTTTATTAGCAATAGAGTGGGTGAGCTTGTGGGTGGATAAGAGATTGGGTATAAATGATGGAGAAAGCTGAAAACAAACTAGGTTTGACTGCTTCTCAGACTTTCCTGATCTGAAAGGTCAAAGGCTGAAAATTGGGGTTTTTTTTCAGATTAAAAACACCCAGATTCTTTTCCTCTGTCAATAGCTTCTTCTATTTATTAAAATTATTTTTCATCTGCTGAGAAGCCTGCCCAAAACCAACATGTATTCTTTAACTGCAGTATTATTAGCTTGACAGGCAAAAAAGAACCAAAAAGACTCATTGTAATTTAGGGAAACAGGATGTATAATAATAATAATAATAATAATAATAATAATAATAATAATAATTTTGGGTTTTAATTTGCAAAATTGTGTTTTGGAGAGAAGGAAGGACTAAAATAGTAAACTAAAAAAACCCAAAACATCCTGGTTTTGGTATTTCCTCCTTTCAGCCCCTCTCACTTAGTGAAATGAAAGGAAAAAAAAGGAGGGACATAAGTTGGAGAACAGGGAGAATTTCACACCTCCAGATGTCCATAAAAATACTAATAAAGTGTTAGGCAAATGGAAGCCCAATCCTTTTTTAAAAACTGTGAAACAAAAAAAAGCCTGAGTTGCTCTTTTTGGAGACTGAGTGAAATTTTGCTCTTTTTAGGTTCAGCCTTGACAAAATAATTAAGCAGCAAATAAAAAATAGAAGTTAAATACATCCAGTTCTTAAATGCTCTTCTTTGAGGTATGGTCAGTCACTTGGTAGCTCAGGCCAAAAGGATCTGCTGCATCGATTTACAGGCATCCATCCCAGTATTTCTCCAATAGTGAACAGCACTGTAAAAGGCTAAAAATACAGTTGCACCTTGTTTTTGTTTAGAAGCAATTAAAGCCCTAATTCTGCCTGTTGCCAACTGATTTCCTATTGCAATCACTGCTTTGGGAAATCAATAGCTGGTTTGTAGGTTACTTTGTTCATTCTTATCTGCTTGAATCATATATTGAGCAAAATTCTCATATGGTATAAATTTATACCAGACATAGATTGGTCTGTTACACATAAGAGCTATTGTCTTCAAGTCCTCATGTCATTCTGGAAAGTGGCAGGGACTTTCTTGCTAGTGAATGAAACAAGTCAGCTCATGGCTGCATTTGCATAGCCCATTTTCCTAGTGAAAATGGGAGACTTCTATCTGAAATTGAAATTTTTGATATGCTAAAAGAAATTTTCTTATTTTATTTGAAGTAGTTTTCTTGTCCTCTAGAAAAAAATGGTTGAAATCAATGATGCTTTGGCTCAAGCCTAAATACTTGACTATTTTGAAATCCCTTTCCTGAGAGAGGTGTTTTTTTGAGAAAATCAGTGAAAGGTATCATATTTAATATTTTTTTTCAATTAAGATTCTCCTTGTGAATTTGCAACTGTTACCTTAGCTAACTTTGTTGCTTCCTCCACCCTCATGATTTTGTGTGTTGCAAATGATAGCAAATACTATTCAGCAGTGCTTTGCTTAAGGTGCTGAAGCTCAGAATATTAGGCAACTTACTGTACAAGATCCAAAGAGTAGACATATGACTCCCCCTTGTGAGTTATGGTCTGCAAAAATGATTGCTTAATAGCCCAGCATTTGTGTACATGAGACCCTTCCCTTCAGGAGAAGCACGAATGTGAGCAATGTTTTGTCTGCATTTTGTGATCTAATCAGAAACCTATCCATTACCAGATAAAAGGCCTATTCAGTAATCTATTTATTGGATTATTTTGAAGTAAAAAGAACAAAATGAATAATCTCATGAACTTAAAGTCTGGAAGGAGGAGAAATGTCACTTTCTGCATCAGGACCAAAACCACAAAGCAGAGAAAATGAGGTTAGCCCTGGGGGACATTTCCTCCTCCCAGGCTGGCTCTGCTGGCAGGCAGTTGCAGCAAGCACAGTGTTGCTCAGGGAACACCATGTGCCAGTCACATTTTGTCACTGGCAGGTTCAATGCCACTGTCACTCCAGCGGTTCAAGGCACCTCAGCTCCACTTTAGTTCAGAAGAGTACACACTCAGCTGCCCTCGTGAGATGCTGTAGTCCAAGGTCACCTCACTGGGATTTTAAAATACTCAAATGTTTTAAATCGTCTGTAGTCTCTCTGGTGCAATGAAACCCCTGAATTCTCTTTTGCACAGTAGCTCAACCTCACCAGGAGAGAGACCAAGTGTCTGCTTGCCTGCCTGCACGCCCACCTGTTTTTCTGTTTCCCCAGCCTTCAACAAGCCTGAGGCACTTCCCGGGGTGCTGGAAAGCACTAGATCAGAGGAAACCAGCAATTTAACCCAAATTTCTTGCTTTCTGCATGAATACATTGACTCTTGGGTTACAATTATAGTACAACAGTCATATCTCCTACGCTGTGAAGAGCAGATCGCAACCCAGGACACTTCAGCTCCAGAAAACCTCAGGATTCAATGTGTCTCCTCTCAGCCACCCCCACACCATGCCCCACTCAACCCTACCAGCTCTTTAAGGTCCTGACTCTCTCCAGACCCTGTATCAAGAGCATGGGTTTGCACTGGGAGTGAGACATTTTCCTTCATGGGACTGAAATCCTTTTAGACCTTGGGGACCTTGGAGCGAGCTGCTCAGGTGGCCTGTGGGAGGCTGTTTATGGCCCAAGACAGATAGACATGGTAAGAGCATTTGGAAGTGTTGTGTCAGGTGCCAGCCCAGTGGTGAATTGAACAAGCAGGATTTGGATGAACATAATGAGATGCTTGACAGGTAATTTTTGTTCTGTGTTGTGCTATTTCTGCAGTGGCAACTGTCACTGTGAAAACTACCAAGTTTGTTACCATGACATTTGTAATAATTACATCCCACACGCTGCAGTGAAATGGGGCAGAAATATCGATTGAAATTCTCAGCTTTCATGGGGCTTGGGCCAGTGACAACTCATTTTTAATTTTCAGAGCCTTGGGAGGGAAAAGCACATAAATTCCTCAAGTCTCCTTTGTCTCAGCCTCAACTGAGATCCAGAAAAAAAAACCCAAAAAACTGGCAGAGACAGAGTGAAGAAGGATCAGCCCTAATTTAACTAGGTGGAGAGCACCTCATTTGTTGATAGCTACAATGTTATAGCTCACCAGCAGGCAAATGCATAGCCCCGCTGATTTTCCAGCTCCACATGGAACAAGCTTCCATGATAGAAAGGTGAAAGTACAAAGGTGCCACGCCAAGCTTCAACATTCATTAACCATCATTAAAATCTGAGATTTTCCCTTCACAAACTGCACAGTTTCTGGTTTCCTCCCTCCCCAAGGTCACATTAGCATCTGCGATAACATAATTGCTCTATAGACATTCCTCAGCAATGGGTAGGTGATTCTCAGCGAATTACAAATACAGTACAAATATGCCCTTAATAAAATGAGTTCAGATAATGGGACCTGAGGTCTCCCTCTCTATGCCTCTTCATTTCTAGTGCAGTTCTCTTCATTTCCAAGATTGCCCACTTGCCTCTCTGTCCTTATAGCCTTAAGCAGAACTAATCGCGTGGGTGAGAGGAGGAGGATTTGTACCTAAATACTTGAGAGACATAGGCTCATACTATGACTTTAATTATAGAAGTCATTAACACTGCAAAATATAGCCCAGAAGATAATTTGGCCTTGTCGGTCCTTTTAATACCATTAGTCTATACTCCCAAAGCACTCACAGGACATTCCAATTCTGGTACAAAAGCATTAATAGTAGAAATATCAAAGAATTACTCTGGCTTTATAAATACACAGACAACTCAAGATCCCTAGAATTCAAAGTACTGCCTTGTACTGTTAGTACATACTCCCACAGCTGAATCCAGTTTACTCCACGCTTTGTTATTATTCACTGCGCTGTCCTGGGTTGTTACCTCAACACGTTGCAAATTCCTGGTGGACACGGATACCTCTGCTCTCCATTGCCAACAGACACAGTCACTCTTGTGGATTTAGGGGTGATTGTGTGTTTGATATGCAGCACCCCAAAAAAGCAGAGAAGCAGCAGAACCACACTCCCAGCGGGTGGGATGCAGGCACGAGGCTGCACAGGGTGAGGGCTGGAGGAAGGGAATAGTTTGAGGCCAACCAATGTGGAGACTGGTGTAAAGCAAGTGTAAATCTTAGAAACCACACACACATGCATGTGTGCCAGGATTGTGCAAGCATACACTATACTGGCAACTCAGAGTGACAAGCAATCTACGTATGTTTCTTGCTGTCATGCTATAGTTAGGTTCTGAATATGGTTAACAGCTTCTGTTAATACCAGATGTCCTACTACTGTCAGGCTCCAATAAAACTGTGGTGATATTTCCTGTTGATTATCAATAGCAAAACTGCTGAGATAAGGAGTCTTCCTTACTGTAGGACAGGTAGAAAGGAAATCCTGCCACCAGAGGACAAAATGCAGAAGTATATATTTATTTTTTTTCCAGTGTGTCCACAAATTCCATAATTCTACATATTTAACATGGCTAAATCTAGTTTTTCCCTAATTCACAAGTAGAAGGTGTCCTAAGATAGCAGCCTACAAGATGTAAAAATAAATTGTCAACACTGAAAGGGAAAAAGAGTGAAGAGGTAAATGACTGAAAATACCACATGGCACTTCATCAGTCAGGACTGTCTTACGCTGTTACAAACAGATGTAGCTGAATGATGCTTTTTTCTTACAGCTGAATAAAACTGGGGTGTTGCTGCCAGTGAATAGCTATTTAGATGATGTACTTCGAAGTGACTTTCAGACTTGCTTCAGGAGGAAGAAAGCCGTCTGTTCACATTCGCCGTGCGACACTTGACAAACCTGCTTAGATGACAAGATATTACAAATGTCTCTCCTGTAAACACACTCCTGGAGTCAGTCGTTATTTGGAAATATCTCCTTTTTAGAAAACTTTCTGGAATGAGTCAGCAAGGCTGTGGAGAAGATGAGAAGAGGGCTGGGGGGGGCTGGGGCGCACCCTTCCCCACGGTGCTTTTGGAGAAGGGATGCCCCGGCTGTGGATGGGGCTGCCTGGAAAGCTTCAAAGGCAGCTGGGGAGAGGAGTTGTTGCTCTTTCACTCATAGACAAGCTGTTGATTTTCTGAGGAACTCCCAACAGGGGATACACACACTTACCCCTTTGAA
This sequence comes from Aegotheles bennettii, assembly GCA_013398125.1. NCBI lineage: Eukaryota > Metazoa > Chordata > Aves > Caprimulgiformes > Aegothelidae > Aegotheles > Aegotheles bennettii. The sequence continues at coordinate 825,557 of VZRW01012971.1, forward strand.
AAAATCAGGTCAAATTGTCTTCTTATTTATTACAAATTAAAATAAAAAAGACACCTGCTTTGTTTCAAAGGACTTTGGGTCACTAGAGCTGATTTGGCCTAGAAACCTAGAGATGAAAGGCTTTGCATGCCATTGCTGACTCCCAGGAGCCGCTCCATCCCCACCCACCACTCTCTTTTCCTAATACTAGAGTTTTGTTAAATCCTGACTCACAGCAACAACTCCACCCAGAAACTGGGGTGGGAGATGTGGCAGCTGTAGTGAGAAGGAGGAAGAACAACCAGTGGATGGAGCAAGAGAAAAGTAGGAAGCTTGGCAGACTGCATGGCCTTTCTTAAAGACAACTTATGTTTTGAGGATTTTATTTAGTGCCTTCCTCTTGATGAAGTTAACAACTACAACGGAACAGAAAGATCTTGTGTAAGAAAACAACAGGCAGGAATCCTGCTTAATTACATTTTCTACAGGCCAGTAAGTGCCTATGAAAGTGCCAGATGTGTAAAGAATTTCTTCTTTTTAACAACACAAAGTGAATTATTATAAACTGTACTCAAAGCTGTAGACTAGAAAGAATGATGCTCTCTAATTGGCCCTGGACAGTGCCCAGAATATCCAAAATCCATTTTCTTCAATTTTTGTTTATAAACTGCATTTTATAGTAGCAGGAAGACACTGCACCAGGCACTGCAAAATGATTATTGTCTCTCTCAGGCAGTTAGGAGAATGCAGTGCTGAGTCTTATAACAACCCCTGAGGGATTCTCCTGCAGACATACAGCTTGTTGTGTCCCGTTGGCCATGCACTGTGTTTGGTAGGACTCTCCCAAATAGGTGATGCTGTCAGGGTTTGATCAGAGATGCAAATCACTGCCGCTAGGACCTTTAGGTAAGAGTTATTACTCTTAATGTGGGGTGCATGATGACATGTTTTTTCCAAAATTATTATAGTTTTCTGCAGTGTGGAGTCCTTCCTGGTCCCAGGAAGGAAAGTCTCAATTTCTTTCTGCTTTGTTTCTCTAGCTCCACTTCTGCTTTGAGACTGTGCCAGCAGCAAAGAAAGTGTGTGTGTTACTGTCTCTGAGTTTGCTCTGTGTCAGAAATTTTGACTCTTTAGAGACAAGGATTTAAAGCCAAGGTGGAAGTGGGTCTCACCTCTGAAGTCACGTTAAGATGCAATACATTTTGTTTTGTGTTCAGCTTTGGAGATTACAAATATTGACAGTTGTCTGAAGCCTTTGGTTCTGGCTTCCAGTTTTCACTAGTAACAGAAATGAGGCCAGTGTTTAAATTTTTCAGAGTTTGGTCCTCAACAGCAGCAGTTAAAGCCCATGATAGTTAATTAATTTTCAAATGTAATTCAGAGGCTTATTCACAGGCAGGACAAAACCAGCAACTCAGTTCATGGTGCAATACTTGAGCTGTCTGGGGAAACAGCTGCTGGAAAAAGATATTTGCCATTAAACCTAGGGTTCACCAGGAATCATCCTGCAGCTAATAGAGAGCAGATTTCCAGTAGTGCAACCTACCTGCACTGCCACTGCCTGCCTCTATTTATCATAGCTCTACAGGCTGAAAACTCCTGAGTGTGCAGAGCCCTTACAGACTAAGGGACAAATGGATTCAGGTAGGGGTTGGGAGTTTATCTGGCCATGGAAAATTAATTAGCAGTATGGTTTAGCTGCTATTGTTCTCTTTGGTCACCAGCAGACTTTTTCTATAATGAGCTTCACAGTGCACAACTTCCTCAGTGAAAAATAGAAAGGAACTTTCTTCACCTGCAAGAAAGATTCTGTATGCAGTGGGTTTGGGAAAGAGGTTGCTTTTAAATCAGATGGACTGATTAGTTACAGTGAGATGAATGTATAGTCTGAGGATCCAGTGTAGTCCATCTAGCTGGAAACTGGAGCTGTCTCTGGGCTGTGAGGTCCAGTTGATGATTTTTTCAAAGGGATGTGCTAAGAGATCAGAGCTGTTCCTATTTCCCCAGCTTTCCTGCAATGTAACCCTGGGCTGACTGCTTCATCCTTCTATGTCCACATCCCACCCATCCTGGCTTCTCTACTTGACCACTCAGAACAACTTTGGTGTCCACATTATGGGAAATGAAGAACACATGGCAAAAGGGAAAAGCTCAGTGTATCCACATCTCTGCTGACATATGGCCTGTCAAATTGCTTCTGCAAAGAGATAAAATCTGTGCATAGTTCCTACATCTCTCCATGAACAGCGCTTCACAATTCTGAGCACAAAAAGAAAGTAAAGAAATGGATCTTTGGCAGCTGTGGAAAACATTGATTCTTTTGTACTTAATCTCCACTGAGCCATCTGGAGTATTGTCTTCTATGTAGCTGAAGAGAGCCCACTCTACCAGAGGATCATTCTTACCAAGGAAAGTTTGTCTGAAGAGAAGTCTGAAGTATTTCCAGGAAAGCAGAGCCCTTGACAACAGCAAACTGTCTCCTAGAGCACTGAAGTCTGGAGTACAGATACATTCTTCTGCACTCCTTTCAGAATAAAGTCATTCAAATTTGGGGAATAGAAGTGGTTTGTAAAGGAGAAAGGGAACAACATGTTATAACAGAGCCATCACAGCATCTCCCACATTTTTTAAGATTATTTAAAAACTTATTAACGTAAGAAATAAAAAGTCAGAACCAGGATTATTTAGAATTCTGAATCTATGAAAGCAGAATAACACAACTGCTTAAACATTGTTCTTACACTTGTCACCAAAATACCCTTCTCCTGCCTCTTGCTGGAGCTGAAGGGAGAGAGAGAAGATCTACAGACCTGACAGTAATACACATTTCCAAGAGATCTAAACAGAGTTTTATACTCATGGCTATTCCTTTCTTTTTGCTAAATGCCTGATTTTAGCCCATCTGTCACATCTGAAATGCTGCTGTTAGACTGACCTACCTCAGAATGCACTTTTTATTTTCCAACTTTTGCTGCACAAGTATCTTACTGTGCTGCCAAGAAATATTAATGCTAATATGAGGGGGGGTTAACTGGGAGAGGAACACCAAAGAGCAGTCACGATTCCCCCAAGCTTCTTCTGTTCTGGGGTAAAGGATGGCTCCTTTGCATGAGCTGGCTGCTGCAAAACAGCTGCACTATCCTGATACCGCGTCCTGCTGAAGGTGACTGGAAAAAGGCTTTTCTGCCTCAGCAAGAGAAACAAATCTTGCAGTTGGCATTTTATTTCGTTACGGTTTGGGACAAAATAGTTCTGTGAAAAGAGCTGTTGGCACAGAAATTGGGAAGGGAATTAGGTGTGGAAACTTCAGAAACCTTTTCTTTTAATTATTTCAGCATATTTGCAGTTAAAACTGTGATAATGAAACAAGATAGGACGATAATTTTTGCAAATATATCTACTGTCCTCATAATCCCATAATTTTTAGTTTGTTTTGACAGAATTTATGATCCTTAACTCAGGGTTTGGGATTAGGCAATAGAAGAGGGTGGTGAGAATACTGTATATTTTTCCACACCCAGCAAATTAATTGCAATATAAGTATTGGTAATGTAGAAAAGCCTTGCTGTTTTACAATATTTGGATTTAGAGGGAAAGGGAGACAGAAGGTAACAGCTTTTTAAGTGTTCCCTTTCCTGATATGCACCTCAGCACTGCAGCCCTCTTTGTTCTGCGGCTACATCTCCATAGGCAGACACATGCTGTATGTCTTTAAGTCTATTTTATAGTTACTGCTGATCTGATTTAGCCTTACTCCTCCTCATCTCAGCAAGCTTAAACTGTCAAAGATGGCCAGCATCAATGTGGAAGCAGATATGCTGGTAAACATTGAGGTTTTGGCGTGAAACTGGTGTTCACACACCAGCTGCAGGTTGGCAGGAGCTGGAAGTGTTCCTATTACATGTGTAGCTTATAGGTCACATAACAGTCACGACTTCTACTTGGTGGTACAACTTCTCAGTATATAAAAGCCATATAAACACATGATATCTCACTGGCATCCCAAAGAGACAGATTAAATGACTCAGAAATTAAATGCTTTACACTTACTGGTTTTGCCCTATTCTTCCTACAGCCAGACACCAAAGTGACACATGAATGATAAAGGACCACAAAGAAAACCACACAGTGCCTTCGGTGACCTCCAAGGTTGATACTTCACAGTGAAATCCTGCCCACATTCTGCCTTCATTTGAGTTGAAGCCAGGTGGTTGCTATCCTCATCTTTCACCTACTGCATGGGGTACACAGTTGCTACTCTCCTTTCCCCCACTCAGTATTTTTTTGTTGTAGGAAACTTGAATTAAATGAGATGCAGAAATTAGTATGATTGATATCTGCATCCTGAAGCGTTGTCCGTCCCAGCTCTCCCCTCTACCACCACAAACAGAAGCCACAGGCTAGCTGGGTACACCAGGAGAAATCAGCAAGCCATTTGCTGCTTCCAAGCAGTCTATCGCAATGAAAACCACTGGAGTAATGTAACTACCCCATTATCCTCCTGACTACCTGCCTAATGTGCTCTTTCTGAGAAAAGCAGATTTCCTGAGAGCTACTGAGAGATGGGGCATCAGTGACTTTCACCAGCTTCAGATGAGATTCACAGAAATAAATTATAGTAATTTCTAGGGAGAAAATGCAAGGCAAATGCGTAGATAGCATCATCATTACAGTAAACCAAGCGGTCCACTGGGCATCGTTCCTTAGAAGACTCATCCCTCTGTACTCAATGTGATTATCATGCTGTTCTCTGCATTCCTCACTTACATTTTCTCTGGTTCCAAAGGTTGCTGCTGTTTGATGTGTTTTATCTCAGATATATCTTTGATGTATTTTAGAAGCAAACAGAAGTACAGAAGAGGCCAGAGGAGGACAAGGATTGGGCAAACCCAGAGGAACTTGGAAATATTTCATAAACACTCAAATTATTTATTTTGGGTCCAAAATATGAGATTGAGTTTGTAGACCTTTCCCCTGTAATTTCAACTGGGATTTTTTTTCTTCCAAAGAAGATTCAGTTTTTCCTTTTGTCATTTAAGAAATATGTTATCTTAGCTAAAAGGAGGCTTGCAGGTTCACACTAGAATGTGTTTTCTCTGTAAAATAGATACTTTTTTTTGCTTGTTTTCCTCTCTGCATTTTCTTCCTGTCGAATCATTCTCCTTGGATTTTTCCACTCTCTAGCTAATTTCTTACTTCTTCTTTTCCCTTTCTATTCCACCTCCCTTCACACACACCAAACAATGTGCAAACTCTTTAATGAGCATGAACAGACTTCCCACTCAAGGATGCTTGACTTTGTGGTTACCTGAAAAGGATTTCACCTTTTCTCCTAGCATAATATAGAAGCCACATTTTCATCACTATCAGGAAAAACACAAGACATGATCACTTTCACAAATGATACTTGGAGGGTAAAAGTAAGGTATTTTTTTGTTGTAGTTTTATTTTGTTCTCAATGAAAATATTTATTTCCTGGTAACCTAAGCACTAAATCATTGAAGCAATTTCAGAGAGTTTAGATCTCTCCGTTGTTAATTCACCTACTTGTAGAGTCAGGGGAATACAACACAGCAAGGAAATAAAAAAAAGAAAAAAGAAAGAAATTCACTTTTTAAGAGAAAGGAAAAGACCAACTGGTCAGACTGGAGAGAAATCCACTTTTGGATCCTGAACTTAGAGATCCATGGGACACAGTACTTCTGAGAAGACTGCACTATCTGCCCTTCCAGCCCCATTTGGGATCCTGTTGGCAGGCAACCCCACTCTCCTCTCTTCCCATGCTGCAAAACAAGGAACTGCTAAATGACAACTTGTACACCAAAGAACATAATTTCTATACGATCGCTCAAGGCTACAATGGCATAGAGCATCTGATGTAGCCATAAATTCAGAGCAGACTTACATAATTTTTTAGTAGATAAAGTCTGTTCATCCCAGTGCTCCAGGTACGTCCCTGTCAGCAAGAAATCAGCCATCCTCTGGCAGCTAAGAGTATCCAATCCAAAAACTGTGTACACAAGGACATCTAAGCGAGTTAAGATGGATTACCTGAAGGTTTGAAGTGAAAGCATATTAGTTAAACTGCACTTAATTCCTATGAAGATGCCCTTACTCAAGGTACCTTTTCTGCCCCGTTATCTGTCTAGATGATACATTAAGCATTGCTACTAATTACTTTGAAAACAATGTGACCTAGGAATCAAAGCCACTTTATGTTCTCAGCTGTGAAAATATTAGTCTGAATTTAATTAATTTATTTATTTTAAAGCTTTCATTTATTCCTATTTCAGTTCTGCTGCTTTGAAGCTGGAGCTGTACCTCTGAAGTGTGAGGCATCCAAATTATTTCATGGTACTCCTTCACTTTGGTTATTGGAACCAGGCTAAAAAGGGAGAAGAATGTAGAGACGAGAGATGTGTTTAGCAAAGGGCAGTCAAAGAAGTTACCTGTTGAAAGATAATTGGAAATACCTGAGTGTAACAGAAAAAATGTCCAGAGAAATTATTGGACCAGATATATTTACTTGGAACCACTGTGGGTTTTGGGATGTAGTGGTTTTATTCCACTGCTTATCTATCATGTGGTAAGAGTTGGTAATTCTGGTGCAAGGCAGATTCTGCTTGTTCTTCCACTAATGAATCACAGTTGTGATCAGCAGAAGCCCTAATCACTCCAATCCAGGGCTTCAAAATGAGCCTTGTGAATGAACTGTAGCACTTCTGGGTATTCCACATGTGGGAACTCTTCAGCTCTACCAGCTCATGAGGCCCTGCATTGGAGACAGCAGAAAACTCAACTCCAGGCTGCAAAGATACTCACCCCTGTATTCCTGTATTACCCAGAATGGAGATTAAGAACATATGGAGACAGACATCAAAATCAGACCTGTGTGTTACAGAGCTCCAACCAAAATCAGGCAGTAGCTGCTGAGTGCCTGAAGACATTTTTCCACTGCTGAGATACAGCCTATGTTTTGCTGAAGGACTCCACAGTGTTGTAGTAAGTGGCCATGTATAGTTTGTCAGTGAGGACAGACTTCTGGTTTGACACACAAGATACTTGTTGGTGGCTCCTAGCATGTGTAGCAAGACATTATGACAATTATGAGTGGAGAAGAGCTAATGGGTATGGATGGAGTTTTAATGACATTGTAAACAGGTCATCATCAACTCCTAGGACATCTCAAGGAAATGTTTGTTAAGGATGAGAATGGCCCTTAGACATTCCTGTTATCCTCCTGTTTGTTCTCAGCAGTTTAAGAAGGTGTCAAATCTGTATCTTTCATAAAACTTTTAAAATCAAACTGGGCAAAAAATGGAAAACTTCAGCAACTATTTGCTTGAACGTTTATATGAGTTCAGTCCAGCTATACCCATCCTCTCATCTGTTAGCTCTCTGCAAACACTCAAACAGTTGGCAGGAATGTTTGTAGAGAGCTAATTTCAAAGTGGCATGCATATTTGCAAACACCCGCTTTTAGGTTTGCTTATGCATGTATCTGTCATGGAAATATTTGCATATTCTTCCAGATAAAGAGATGGGAAAATACTATGCAACTTGTCTGTCCAGCCAAAACTAATGAACCCGAGGCTCAACTTCAGTAAAGGATTTTAATGTCGTATAGAGGGTTATGGTGAATAAAGATGCATATGTTTCAATTTAAGCATGGTGAAAGTGTACTGTTGGATTGGAGTTTGCAGGGAAGAGTCACTCGGTGGTTTGAGGCTTGCTGTTCCCTCCAGTCAAATGCCTGGAGCACTGAGGACATTTGGGTCTGCTCTCACTTGTTCTGCAAAAAGCAAGGTTGAACACCGGACAAATCATATCTTGTGAATTATTCCCCTAATGCTTCTTAAAAATGAATAATTTAAACAGGCATAAAGAGGGAAAGGGAGGGGGAGAAATGGCTAATAAATTGAATTAAATAGATTGTCAATATTTATTTGCATGAGAGATTGAACACGGAAATTTGCCAAAAAATCTTTAATGATGCTAACACTGTAACACTGCAAAGCAGAACTACCCATAAAACTCCACATTTAATGAGCTTGAAGCATCCATCATTCTTATTAATTGTCATGAGAAAGAGAGGTATGAAGTTAATGGCCAAACTCCCTTTCCACTCAAGAGGCTCTTAGTGACAAGTTTGGGCCTTGGGACCAAACCAGATAAAACTGTGTAGTTTGGTTTTCCCCTTGTTTAATTTTGTGAAATTATCTAGGAACTCAAATGAAAGCAGGAGAGAAACACAAGGAAAAGGGATATTCCTTAATATACTGCAGGACAAAAAAAAACCCAAACACAGTAGCCTGGGTGCCAGAATTAAAAAGTTTGTGGTCTTCTAATTGCCAGAAGGAGGCAGAAGTGCAAAGTGAAGGGTCTCTCTTTCCCCTTTTCTTACATTATTTTTGTCAGCATTTCCTGGTGATTTATGGGAGATGGATGACACAGCTGGAGGAACCTCCTCTCTGATCCCCTGTTTATAAATTCAGGATTTAAATACTGCCACCATACTAAAAGAATAGCAATATTCAATTGAATGACTTGTTTAGTCAACGAATAAGTAATTAAGGGAATCTTTTTACCCAGACAGTCAATGTCAAAGATACTTAAATATTTCTTCTTTTTTTTTTTTGGCAGAACATATTTCTGTTAGAAAATTCTGTTTTAATTAAATTATACATTTGTATGCAATTGTGTTATTAGATTTTCCTGAGGAAAAATACAGAACTGAAGCATTTTGACAGTGTAAAAATGTTCCATTCTTATTTTATATGAACATTTTTGATTTGGGGGGTTTTAAAATGACATTTCATTTTGCAAACATATTGTGTATTATCAACCAGGAGACAATTATAACACTACGATTAAATAAAAATCCAAGTAAAAGTTTTATTTTTATTGAAACAGAACACTTTGATAGCCCCACAGCAATATCTTTTCCCAATTTCAATGAAATTTCTAAAGTTTTCTTTTTCCTCAAATTCATGCTGCCTGTGGTCCATGCGACCCCTTGGCTCGTTATGCACAGCATCATGTTACCCTTCCTAGCTAGAGGCTTCAATCATTTCCCGAGGTTTTCATAGCATATATTATTTATATGAATTTCCTTTCTTTTCATATACCTTCAGCACATTTTTCCTTCACAAAACAATTCTGAGGGAGCTGTCTAATTCACACTAAAGGTCTGTTGAGATGATGCAATGCCCTTCAAAGATACCCAACTTATTTCATTCACATGACACAGCTCAGGTCCAAAATGAAGCAAGTTAGCTCGTTGCATGAGCACAAAGTATCCATGATAGAGAGCAACAGCACCAGTTTCTGCCCCAGAATTTGGGCATTGAAAGGCTGCAGATGTTTTAGTGATTCCCAGAATACCAAAATTTTATCCCAGATCTGCTGAGGTATGACTAAGAGTATCCTTATTCAGAGGAATTGGTTTTGGAGTCACTGGGGCTCCATGAGACTTCTCTTCCCATCCTTCCCCCTGCTGCCTTGGATATATTCCCAGAGAGGAGCAGCCCATGGGTGTCTGCACACCGTGCTGGTTTCACAGCAATCAGTCTCTGCAATGATGTGCTGTGTCTGAAACTCATCTTCCTTGGACTGAATGCATCTCCTTTATTGCATGCATTTCTGCTTGAAGTGAAGAGTTTATTCTAAGAAGGGAGCACTTGGCATGGGTCATGAGGTTGTTAAATCCATGATCTGGTTCTGCTCTGCATGGTGGGACTCACTGCTCTGAACATATTAGTGCACAAAACAAGAGTCACAGTTTGAGTATTTGCTCTGCATTTATTCTTAAATAAATCTCCATGTTGTGGCAGAGAAGAACATGCAAGCCAGATAAATTCATTATTTTATAATTTGAAAAAAACAAGATTAAAAGGGAATGGTGTCAAAATGAACTTATTTTAAAACTCAAATTAATTTTACAAATCATTTGCTGTCTTCATTTACTCAGTACTGGTTTGATGTACATAAATGGTGGGTATTTACACATACACCTCAGCTAGAAATTGAAAAAGAACCAGCAATAGCATTTTCCTTGTAACCTACCCAGAATTTTAAAGCTCTTAAACATTAATGCAATGTCCACTGCGGATGGTCATGGTAATCTGAGTGCTGATCCTTATCAGTGTACCTGGGAATATCCTAACTAGAGGAGGGAGGGAAAGGATGAATACAATCAACCCTTTCCAGTTCTCCCTGTCTACTTTATTTCCCCTTACATGACCTGATGGTTGTCTCCAAAGACAAAATTTAGAAAAAACCCTCTGGAGTTCAAACTGTGTGGGAACATCTGTATGTGTGCATGTGAATTGATGACAGAACGTACAGAATTCACCAGATTCAGCAATCTCTAGTGTTAACCATGTCTAATTGGAAATATTTCACTCATCTTTGATCTTAATAGCTTTTTGAAAGTGGCAGCCCAAATGTCTACTGTAAGAGCATGGGCTTTAGAGTCCAGGATTGAGTAGGATAAATCTATGTCTCAGCTGCCTTTGATTTTTAATATCTGACTTAACAGCAGCACCCCCATCCACCCACTTCCTTGTTCCACTCTAGCCCCAGTGTTCCTCTTGAAACCCAGTAACATAAAAAAGAATGGAAGCTGCAAAGAAGAGGGGATGGAGAATGTATATTTTTAATTTAAAAACGTGTTCATAAGCATTTGAAATCTTCATTTAAAAAAAACCCACATTAAGTCCCAGAGTTATAATTCTAAGATCAGCGTAGTCAGGAAAATGCAAAGTCTCAAACATTAAAATATTCTCTTACCATTTTCCTCCTTCTAATAACAGTCAAATGTGCTCAAGTCTCCAGGGATGTCCATTGGTAAAAAGAATTATGCAGCTTCCCTGTGGAAACTTATTATTTTGAAAATTTGGATTCAGCTGCTCATCTGTTTTCTTAGACACTATTACAAGTAACTCAGCTGGATTCACCACTGTGTTGGAACTGATGGGATGTGCCTGACTGCAGCATCTTCCACGTGGGATTGGAAGTTCAGGTTCAGTTTACCCACCCTTAGAGGTTTTCTTTTTTCTTGCTGCAAGATACATCAAGAATGATTTGAAAAACAAACACAAAAGAACAACAACAACCGTTAAATCCGTCTGAAATCAAACACTTTGATCTGAGTGCCTAGACTGTTAAGAAGATGATCTCCCAGAACAAAAGGCACAAAAGAAATCTTTATGAAATGAAATGCTTGTTTTCCAAAAATGACAAAGGGAGGGGAGATTGATCTCCCAGCTGCTAGCAAGGGCATCCTTACTTCTAGGGTAACACTAACTGCCTTAGGGGCATCTGTAACTCTTTATACCACAACGTGAATGTTTAGTAAGCTTGGTCATGTCTCAGTAAGTCTGGGTTCTATCCCAAATTCATGACAGAGATCTCATGACTTGGGCAGGTTCTGACTTTTCATCATTTCAATGCCATCAACATTAGCAGACTCTTGCTCACTTGGAGCAAAACATCCACCTATTTCAGCTCATATTCTGCATATTGAAATGGTGTACTTCAATGGGGTTTAATATCTCCTCAGATGTCTAGCGGTCACACTAACGTATCCTCCTTATTTCATGAAGTATAGTACTCTTATTCTGCTTGTTTACCACTGTCAATAGTTGTTAACTATTTTTGATGGGCAGTGTGAAAATTATCATTCCAAATTATTACACTGGTGTTAAAAGCTGAAAGCTTGGTTTTGTGAATTTCTTGGGAGAAGACAATATCAAAAATTTGCAGCTGGTGGTAAAGAAATGTCTTCTGAGAAATGGGAAAAATAAAATCTTTCTTTAAGATAAGGAGAATATTTTACAGAGTTCAGTATTATTTTATCCAAGCAGTGGAGTGATGTATGAGGAATGCATTTCTCCAGTCTCTGCCCTTTCATTTCAAACTCCTTACTTCATATTTTTGACAGGAATAAAGACTGGTGCTCTGAAAAGATGTTGGTTGTAGCACCTACATTCAGTCTTTACTACCTAAAATGGACACCTGGGAGCCTGAAGCGCAGGAGTACGAATGTATTTCACAAAACACACGTAGGTGCCTTAAACCAGGCTAAAAAGGGAAGTTGCTGACAGCAATAAAAAATATAATAGAATTCAGTTTAATATACTGCCTTTCAAATTCCAGGTATCCCAAGGAGCTTTACAAATTAGTAAGTTAGGAGAAGGTAGCAGTGGCATAGCAACTCCATAAATAAATACTGTGGCTATTATTCAGTTTAGCAATAACTCATGCTATTTAGACATTAAGGGCTAGATTTAGCCTAGTTTTCCACCAGCCAGCATCCAGGCCTGGGGTCTCTCAGGGAGAATTTCAAGCCACAAAAGACAGATGCACTGAATAAAGAAATCACATTTTCCAAAAAGAATACTACCCAAAGAGTTACTGGAGTTGGTGGAAAAAAAGAGGAGTCTCGCATTTTCGTATTTGAACCAATACATGGTTTTGAGAAAAAAATGAGATCTCTGAGGATAATTGGAAGTGAAAGATTATGTGAGCAGACAGCACCCATGGAAGCAGTTACGTCACTGGTCCTTAATGGACCCCTTATTTCAAGAGGGAATGGAGACACTCTGTTAGCTTTCATCTCCATGAATAATAATTCTAAATTTAGTCTTGACTGTGCAAAGGCTTGTGGAGTTAATATATTGCTTGTCAAATTTCTCATGAGAATGAAAGGCAGGTAGGAGGGAAAGAGGATTAAACATGCTATGTGCCTTCTGCACGGGCCATGTTAGAGCCTTGTTAAAGAGCCCATGTCTCCGTGTCATGACACATAAACGTGGGTCTCACTTTCCTGTACTAGAACAAAGACAATCAAATGATGCTGTGCCAGTTCTGGCCAGGAAGAGGTACATAAGATATTGTCTTCATTAGGTCCAAGTCATTCATGGCTCACCTGTCTGTGACCATATGCAAATCATTGGCCTGTGTGAGTGTACCAATCTGTCCAGGATAATGCCACGAAACAGACAGGACTTCAATGAAAACCAATATGCTGTATTGGTCCTACTTTATCTTTGAGCTGTGCTTAATGATACATCAAGTTTATGCCATCATCCACACCATGGACAATTTCCTTCCTGCAGAGCATAAATTCTCTTTCCTGGAGAGGGATGACTGTAGGCTTTGCTCTGAGAACAAGGGCCATCTGCAGGTTGTCCTCCCTCCCCCTTCCCTATGAGATCAGGCATTTGTACACTCTTCCTGCTCTGCCCACAGGCAGAGGGAATTACCCCCTCAGCTTCTCCAAGGATGAGCCACTAGCTTGGTGGCATATGGTCAAGCACAACACTGCCAAGTACACAGAAAAGCAAGACTCCAAGAGATTGTCTCCATGGAGAGAAGGAAGCTGAGCATAAGGCACTATTAGAATGGAGGTTTCTGCAACCCTTTAGGGAATAAAATCTAAATAGAGGATAAAGGAACTGCAGTGCTTCTGGTGCACCAATATGTGAAGAAAAATCTGGGCTCAGAGGTTTGTGGGTGCACAGCCCTGATCCCAGCTTCCTGGGCCTGTCTGCATCACAGCACTGCATGGACCAGAGGCCAAGGTGATCTCTGTGGGCTTCCTGCAGAACTAGGGGAGGATTTGGCTAGAGCCAGCTGAGCAAATTGATGGGGTTCCTGGAATGTCTCACCAGCAGAAGTAGTAGCGATGGTGGTTGTGATGCTGAGCTGGAGCCAGTGGCAGCTGTCCTGGAGCAACGTGGAGAGAAGAAGAGCAGAGGGAATGAGGAGATGAAGGTGACTGTGTTTTGGTTACATCTAGGGACTAAAACAAAAATGCACCTCAATCATTAGAGCCTCAGAATACCAGGCTTTCTGTTCAACCCTGCTGCAAAATTGCAATGTGCCTTTGAGTGACACATTTAGAGGGTTTGGAGTTTGAGAAGCATTTAGAAATCCTGGGGTTTCCTGAGACAGCAGAAGACTCCCAGGGCACCACCGTTCATCTCATCTCTCTGATTAGCTCCTCTGTCAGCTTAGTTTCCTCTGTTTTCTAAATCTCCTCCACAATCCCAAGATCACCGGCAAGCTACGAGCAGCATGGAAGGTGTCTTTGTCCCCTTAATTTATGTAAAACCAAATTGTTGCTACTTTGCAACATGATAAGGGAGCTAAAATGCAAGAGGTTGGAAATGAATTGAGGGCACTCCCTGCCTTTTCCAGCCTGCTGCACTAAGGAGCTGGAATCCATTACCCAGCACACCTACAGCATCTCACATTCCCACACAGATTAATTTTAGGTTGGTCGGCTCATTGCTTTTACACCTTGTGTGCAGGTGTAAAACTTCATCTACAGTGTTTAAATTTAAACAGTCTGTGTTACCAATTTCTGCAATGGTGCTGGTAGGCACAAAGGATTGTCAACAAAGAGGCACTTTTATTTCCAATCCAAACACAACTTCCTTCCTGATTCCCTCCTCTTAACCCATATATGTTATATTTTTTTTTCAAATGGCAGGCTGCCAATATTGTGTGTGGATTTGATTTCTATTTCAGACTCCAAAAGGGAATTCCTGAGACGCTGGAGAGGAGGATGAATAAAAAACTCACAGGTGTAGGACGGAGTATATTGAGTTGGCTGGAGGACGATTCTTTCTCATGACAAATCTGGAGGCTTAGTTTAGCTCCAGAATAAATATCAAAGGCCTTTTGAATGTAAAAGCCAAACTGAATGGAGTCAGAGTGGGTATGTTTTAACTGGAGGACATGTGCTGGCTGCCCCATCTGGAAAAAGGATGTGTCAACACAGACAGCTCTAAAACAGAACCTATAACTTCTGTAATGGCAGACCTGAGCCTGAACCACACTGCTCTTTGCATACAAACTACTTTGAATCCAAGCTCTTCCCTTTGGGGGAAGGGGTTAATTGCAAGCCAAGGGTAGGACCAAGGAAACATGGCCAGCTGGCCCATAGCTGCAGTGAGGCACTAAAGTGTGCCAGGCTTAAAAGCAGCATGTTGCTGTGTCCAGAAAACTGGGTATATCTAGAAGTACAAAGCAGAACATGCAAGTCTCAGTCCCATCATTATGGGGCAGGGCATCAGTGAAGTAAAACCAAATAATTTCTTCTTCTTGGTTTATCCAGCTGCAAGGCAGATTGTGACTTCTGCCTGGGGATGTTTCATGGCAGAGTCACCTGTAAGCTGCAAACCCCTTCTGCATCTCTGTTTATGTCTTCTTGTGGGACCTGGAACTCCCACTGAATCACGTGGAAATGTCTCCTGGCTCTAAGTGCTGCAAAATAAGGAGAGTGCAGGTCTATTCTCACTGCTGTCACAGCAGTTTACTGCAGCGATATCTAAGTTAGTTTTCGACTAACTGGTCTGGGATTTAGTAGGAGAGAACAATTAAGGCAGGATGGAGTTTAGCAGAGTAAATGATCCCTCTCTACTGCTGTGACCTGATGTTACCCCTACCAAGGTATTAAAAACCCAGCAACTCCTAGGACTCCTCCAGGCTTTTGCAGATACCTGCAGTACATCTGTTGCTTAAATTTAGGAACGCCTACAATAAAAAGAACTCTAATTCTCAAACAGAAGCAGCACGGACAAATGCAGCACCCTTCCAGCCTGCTGTGCACAAAGGAGGGCAACAGACTTTATTTCCTGAGCAAGTTTTCCATCATCTTTCCTTTCCTGCCACTACTGCCATGCCCGTTAATGCCTGTGATCATTAACCATGAAAATGGCACCCATTTGTCTCCTTCTCCACAGTGCCCAAAGTATATTTGGACTCTGGCCAACAGAAGTAGGAATTCAAGGGACACACAGCACTGCCTTGAGTGTGCATTCACGAGTGCATGTTAATGCAATTACAAGCCCAAATGAAGCTCTTTTCCCCTTTATAAAGGGCTTCAGCCCTGCAATCCTAAATCAACAATGCAGTAAATTTGGATAAAACAAAGGGCTTCTTTAATAGAAAGATGCATCTTTCTTTATTTTATTATTCTGTGTCTTCAACTGTGTGTCTGATGCTAAATGGCTTTAAACAGCCACCCACAGAGAGAAACTACATTTACAAATATTCTGATTGCATAGTTTTGCTATGTGTGTTCCCCAGAGTATTGGCATTTTGTTTGTTTTCCTGCTCAGAAAAATGGATGGATCCAATTTGCAACCCCAACAAAACTGAACAGAAGTTAATTCCCTCCTTGCCCTCCTGTTTTTACAGTCTGGTTTGGTGGAGATAAAAAAAAAATTAAAAATCAATGAGAGCTAGAAGATGCAACGTACAGAAGAAAAACACCAGAGGAGCCCTTTTATTGCAAAAGTAAGCCTGGAAAGAAGGATATATTTCTTGTGAGTAAAGGAAAATAAATGCGAATGACAAGAGCGATGAAAGGTCTATGCAACATGACCCTGAGGAAACACTGGATGAGCTGGGGTTTTTAGCCTGAAGAAGAGAAGATAGAGAGGCATGTCATAAGAGCAGTCATCCTTTAAAGAGGCAGGGAGCAGTCCTCCAGCATACCCTCACCAGACACGACTGGAAATGATGGGCTTACACTGTAGCAAGGCTGATTTAGAACAGATATTAGGAGGAAAGGGACTGCAGAGGTGAAGATAACAATGACAGAAACGTGAGGACCATCCTGGAGAAAGCAAAGAGACCCCATCACAACCACCCTGGACACAAGTTCATACATTTGTGAGGAGCAGGAGTGATCCCTTGTTGGGCTGGGGGAAGCTTCTGACATAATTCTCCTGCTTTGATGGGAACCCCTTACTGAAATTATTTTTGTTTTGTCTCCTTAGGGGACAGAAGCACCTGGGAGCCTGCCTGTGCTCAGTAGATGAAGCTTCACTCTCCTTCACAGTTGTCTTCCCATGCAAGCCTTTCTTTCTCTGCCTGTGCCCTGGCACTTACTGTCTCTGCCATTCATCACCCAGAGTTAAAAATTCAAGGGTTGATTTTGATTATCTTATTACCATGGTGACCAGGATGACTTTCATGCCCATCTGCACATGGCAAGATGTTGCAAACCTTTGCTACAGTGCAAACCAGGAGAATTATTATCTATGTTTTTCTCCTCATAACTTAGTGCCACCTTTATGCCAGAGCTGGAGCTGCTGCACAATGCAGTTATCTATGAAGCACCAGGTTCTTAGGGTGCACCAAAGAGCCAGGATCTGCATGGATGTCTTTTGTTTACCAGATGGAGCAAGATTTCAGTTTGAACTAATGTTCCCTAAAAGCCCTAATGGTGCCAAAGCCAAAGGATGAAAATATCTTTGTATTTTGTGTCCTGCAAAGGAGAATTGGTTGTCATGTAAGAAAGCATGCAAACCCAAACAGGGCTAAGACTAGGAGTTTTCTTAAAGTACAGCAGAAATCAAAAAATATAACTGAATAAGGGGATGATAGAAATGTTAAAGAAAAAACAATCTGGGAGATGGGTGGGATTTGGGAAAAAAGCAGAGCTTAGAGCAAAGGCTTTAAGGTCTTACTATCTCCATCTCACTATTGTTAATGGAATTTCCCATGTCCAAATGAAAGACTAATTTAAGTCTTACTTAAATATGCCTTGAGTAATTTCTGTGCATTTAAGTATTAATTAATCTTCCTTAACTCTTTCTGTCACTTCCTTTGAAAAGAAGATGAGTTTAATTAAAGGATCTGTCAACTTTATTTTAGTCTTAAGAATTTTTTGTGGTAACTTTGAAAGGTTTGGTCATTATTGCAGTCTAAGATCTAGTAGATTAAATGTTCCTGTATCTTAAGGACATGTCAGTCCACCACTTGGAATATTTTCATTGTGCTTAATTACGACATTTGGACTGACTTCAAGGCTTTGTTATGATAAGAAATAGTAAGATTTTAATTAAAGCTACATTCAGGAAAGATCTTTCATTTAACGCATGCTTTTTTTTTTCAGTCTTCCAGATGAAAGGCATGGAGTGTAGATACTTACTTCAGATGGATTTGACTTGGATGTGTTATCCCCCTTCTCCAGAGAACCAGGATAGGTCTGTTTGAGCTCATTTGGACAGGGGTGCACACATGATCATCTTCCTTTTTTGGTGTAACACCACTCAGTTTTATGTTGTTTGTACCATAGGCAAGTTCACCCAACCAGCTGGCTGTAGAAATGATTCAGCAGGTGAGAGTAGCCCACAGATGTGCAGTAGATCACCCCCGAACAGGGATATGGAGCCTGACAAGGAAGGACAGCACTGTGCTGCATCTGCTAGTACAGTTTTGATGCTGTGTGAGGTGCTGTGCTCTGAGTCTTTAACCCCTCTGCCCCTCACGTCAGAAAACTGCCAGATTTCTGTAGAGGTTTGAAGTTGTGGTTTCATCAGTGCCCTCTGGAAACCTGCTGGCTCTGCTGCAGTGTCTGCAGTCTCATCATGCCAGGTAGACCTGAAAGGGCAAAAGTGCAATACCATAGAGGAGGGGATATATTTTTTCATGGCCAAGTAGTTGCCTGACTGAGCAAGATGCTTCAAGAGATGCAGCTGGAAACAGAAAACTTCTTTTTACAGTAACAGCTTCTTTTGCCCAGCTGTGACGGAGAATTTCAGCAGGAGAAGGAAACCAGGCATTCTCAGGGATAAAGTCATGGAGATTGTGCAAAATGCACAGATGAGAAGTATTTGATGTTACTGACCATCTGATCTAGCTTGGGAAGTTCATGTACCCGCAGTTCCAGGTTCCTCAGGTCCAGGTCCCAAAGGAAATGAGGGATAAGTCACTGTCTCCGTAGGGCTACCCCTTCATTTCTTTTGGGCTCATTTCTGCCTCCATCATCTGGAAACATTTGTCATTTCCAGCTTTAGCCAAGCAAATTCCAATCCACTCTTGTTTACTTTTGATTGCTTTGTCCTTAATGTAGCATACAAGGATTTTATGTGCTTCTGTTTCATCAGTGTAATTCTTTTGTTGCTATGGCAATCAGCTTCAATTTTCTTTCGTTCTGGCAATTGTATTTTTATAGTCTCCTGCTCTCAAAGAGATAAGCTGCCTTGTACATCTCACAGACACTAAGTATTGCCTCTATACAGACACAGCCAACCTCTGCTTTAAGAATTTGTTGCTGTTATTTGCAACAGTAGTTTACTCTTGCTGATGTCATTTTTATTCCTTTCTGTGAACTCCGTTTGCAATAAGCTGTTTGCTCAAATTTACTCATCTGTGCTACCATTGAAGAAATGCAACAGCATAAGAGGTGCACTCCGGTTGGAACTTGGTGGCTGTGGAAGGCACACGTTCAAGTCCTGGGCTTCACAATAAAGATGAACACAGTGGTTTCAGCAGAGCAAGGATCACCCCAAATTGTCTGCAGCCTGACATTTAATATGTGGAGAATAATGGCAGAAAGAATTAAAGAATTAAGAAAGTGATAAAGAAAATAATTCCTCCAATTTACCAATGCATCTGAATTTTCCAAAATTTATGAAGAGATTTATGGGTATTCCATCACCTTGGATCACAGAAAGAAATATCACATCAGAGGTTCAAGGCTATACCTTGTGATGGATAACAGGGTGTGATGACCTTGCCACGGGAGGAACCAACCCCCTGGCCAGCCAAGTCCAGCATCACTGGATGGTCCCGGTCCTCTCCAAGATGTTAGATAACCTGATCTTATTAACTCTGGATACCTGAGAAAGCATCCATCTTGAAGTATTGTCTGAATTTTCTGAAGTTTCCACATTTCTAACACAGGTCCCATTCAGTAGTAGTCAAAGAAAAGGAAAAGACCTAAAAGAGTAACAAGGTCTTCAATGAGAAAACACCAGTAACCATAAAAGGCCCAGGATTTCATAGTGTTGGGAAATACTCTCAAGTTCTCTGTGCCTAAACATATGTGTACCAACAGCCCATTTCCTATCCTAGGGGGAAAGTGGGAGAATCCAAGCCAGAGAGATTAAATGGCATGCCAAGGTCACACAGGGAAAATGTTGCAGGAATAGAAACTAAATTGAGATCTCCCAAGTCCCAACTGTCCCGAGACAGATATACAAATGGCTAATCAGCACATTTTTGCAACCTGCTGATGCATTGGAAAATCTGTGCCTATTTTTTCTCCCCTTAGAAAGCTTGTGCCATTCATTGTTAAGCTCTGGAAATGCTCCATAGTAAAGTTATCAAGTCTGTCATCTCTTCAGCACGGTAAAACCAGCCTCCTCACTTTCCTCTCCACCAGGCAGAGGGTGGAATAGGAGACAGAATTAACAAGGAGTCATTCTGTCAATATGCTGAACTATGTATTACATTTTTTTAGGCCATATGGCTTTCTGATCACTCCTAATGAACATTAGGTAGCACTTAAAATTGGATAGCATGTTAAGGATCAGAATCTGAGAAATCACACCCACTTGTCTCTGCAGCTTCCCTGTGGCACGCTAAGACTCTTCCCCACTGACAGCCATGACTCCTACACACACACAAACCACTGAAAATTTCACGGCATGACAAAGTGGACACAGGAATCAACATTGGCTGGATTGGTCCCATTCCCAGCAATTTAGAGTGACAGAGGTTTATTGTTTGATAAGCTGCATTAATATGCCAGAAGATGGCTGTTTATTGGACTGAGATCCGTTATAAATGACACGGAAGCATTTTTTTTCCCTTCCACAAAATCTTGCAGTCCAAATGCAGGGAATAAATCGTGCGGTCTCTCGGGAGGCGATTTGTCTCCAACAATCAGGCTCCCTAGGATCACCAGTCAGAAGCGGTTAGCATACAAGTAGCACTGCTGTGTGTGCCTGCTCCAGAAGAATATTCCCTGTTGCTTTGGGAGAGAAGGGGCTGCACCAGATGGCAATTAATTAGAAACGGAATGCTGAGAAGCTGATTGAAAATCTGATGAGTGGGTAATATTTTATTGATTTGACTGATTTATTTCTTTAAAAAAGAGATTTTGTGTTTTGCAAAGTAGCTGCATTCTGCAACACCTAGGGACAGTGGACGTGTAGCCCACTTTATGAGGCAAGACCTGAAATAACTGGCATTAGTTAATAGAAAAGAGGACTGGACACTTTCAGACTGTAAGTTTCATACTGCACTCTAGGACAGAGACCTGAACCCAGTATTTCTAGATCCCAAGTGGATTTATGCAGCTACTGATGTGTTCCAAAATTAGGAAGATGTTTTCTATACTGAGCACACAAACGTGTTCAGGATCCCATTGCTGAAGTTCTCATACGTTAGAAGTATTTAGATAAATCTCTGCTTGAGAGCCTGGAGAGCTCTGGGTTAGACAGTTGTAGCATTTAAAGACTTTCTACATTCGTAACCTGTGGCTACAATTCAGATGCCAAGAGAGTTTAGGTATTTCTGGAAACTGGATGGCTCTTGAATGCATTCTAAATAGAAATGGAGGATCATAGCTCCCTGGCCATGGATGCAGGTGATTTGGGAATACAACCTGCAATGACTGGAGTTATTGGGAAAAGCTGCTTTTGTTCCTTCTCAGGAAATCCAAATCTATCACCAACCATTACTAATTTTCTTCACTTGGAATTGAGCAAATGAGCGACTGCCGTTTCAGTGATGTCTGTTTGTTGTAGTGATTTAATCACAAGTGGCTGAGCTTCCACCTGTTCAAGTGACATAATGACAGAAGACTGAGATATAAACTCCCTTCCTACTCCTCCCCCCCAAATTATTCCTATAAGTGGCTCCCTCAGTACTTCAGAAAAGGAAACATTCATGAAAAAAAAGGGGAGGACTCACCAACCTGCACATTGTGCCTGCCTGTGTTGGGATGAAATAGTAACTTATACCCCCGGAAATGCAGGTAAACCTCATTGCTCTCGATAATGTTTGTGCCTTAGTTCCACCTAGCACCAGCTTCTGATCTTGGTAGAAACTTTAATGACTATTTTTGAATCTTGTTTGAAAGACTGATTTGTTTATTTTCTTTATTGTTCCTTTCACAAACAGGAATTGTTAAGTCTGGAGCAATTTTTTCCCCGATAGAGAAATAAAATTACTGATGAAGAAAAAATCTTCATGAAAGTTTTAGTGGAAAAATAATTTTCAAAACTTCTTGATATCTCCCATCCCAAGACTTTTCACCTACACCTCTCCATCACATTGAAAAAGAAAAGACTAAATTTGAAGTTTTACTCATTACTGTGCAATTGTATTACCCAGACTTTGGCTCCAAGAGCAAGACCCATCATTTTTCTTTTATGATTTATTGCCAGGCTTTTTGCTTGTGGTTCTGGTTTTTTTCTTAAGGTGGTTTAGGAGACTTTTGTACTGATAATTACTCAATGTCATGTTAAGCTTTCATCCAATAGCATTTGTAATGTTTTAAGCTTGGTTCATCTTCCCAGTTATTGCACTACATAGATCTGTGCAAGCCAAGTACATTGCTTTAGTATTTTGTCTCTCAATTCCCTGTAGAAAAGCCTCACTTTTAAAAACCATTTCCTGTGGCCTTAGGGAAGTAATGGATTTATAATAGTCTGAGTACAAATGCACACAATCATATAATAAGTGTTTAATTCTAAGCTCAGACTGTGGGTATTGAAGGTACGTCCTGACGTGTAGTTGCCTGCAATAGGTAGAAGAAGGTGAGAGTGGCAACCACAGACAGCTAAGGCAGCAAATACCTGCCTTTTCTCTGACCATGGATTGTTGTCAGATGGATAGAGATCTGTTCTGCAGCTCTTTGCTGCACGAAACTGTTCCCAACTCCATTTTTAAAGCAGAACAACCATTATCCACAGAACTTCACAGTGACCATATACACAATCCCGACTGAGACTGTGACACCAGGTCCCTTTCTTCTTCCATCTTCCCTCTGCAGATGCAAATGACTTGGCTGAAGCTCTCTGCTCTGATGCTGTCTCTCCCTGATGCCTTCACTGTTTGCATCCTTCTCAAGCACCTCTTTGTATCTACTGGAAGCATCTAAATCAGGAAGCAAGTCAGCTAAGGGCACTACAGGGCACTTTAGCATCATGCTCTGGTGATACCCTGCTCACCTGATTGACTATAAAAGGCAGCCCAGGGCAATTAGGCTCCCTCCTTAGCTGTGTCAGTAACTGTGTACCTTATTGACCTCCAGGCTCAAAGAGGATCACGGCTGTGCATGTGCTCCAGCGCCAGAAACCACATGTCAATAGTCACCAAGGAGTCCGCTGGAAACTGCAGGCAGATCTGGACCACTCGAGCAAGATAGACTCCCTGTCTGCAGTGGCTAAGAAGCCAATTTGAAAGAGCTTCAGCTGTAAAGTCCAGAAGAAATCTCCCTGTCAAAAAGTCCTATAGAAAAATTTATAAACCTGGATTTTGAGTAAAAAATGATAATTTTTCTTCACAATGTTTTCTATCTCTGCCTGCTTTCCTCAACCCTTTTTTAAACTTTTCCAAGTAGAATAGGCAGACACCCAAACTGAAGGTCTCTTCATTCAAATTTCCTTGGAGCAAAGGAATCGTGAGACTCTTTCTTGACAAGAAATCCATCTCCTTCAGTAGTATCAATTCTTCTGCACGTCTTGGTTTGAAATCCAACTGAAATATGTTAAGTGTAATAGCACTAAACTTCACGGATTAGCTCTCAGTTGGCAGTGAAGCATTACATTCTTTGGTTAATTCATTCATATCAACAGTATGTCTGAAACAAGAACAGAGAGAAGCATAATTACTTATGGCAATATTTGGTTGAAGTGAGACTCATTTGTGCTATACAGATTTTTTTCTCTTTCTTTTGCAGTAGAATTTATATTGTGGTATAAGGAAGAAAGAAGGAAGAAAGTGAAAGAGAGAAGAAAGCCCTTTTTAATATATGCTGATTGAAATATTTTCCAGAGAAAAATAGACAAAAATGCTTTTAAGTAGTTCTTGAAAGAGAAGCAGCTGTATCAGATATCCTGTCTCTTAGAAATAATCAAGTTTTTTGTTGTTGTAGTTGGGTTTTTTTCCTGTTTCCTACTGAACTGGAATTTTCCTATAATTGCTTTAGCCATTCAGTCTTCAGCTCTGCCCAGATGTAGCACTTCCTACTCAGCCGATGCACTGACATTAGAGCACTCTATTGAAGCAGTGAAACAATGAAGTGTTCCTGTGTGGGTGATAATAGCAGAGGTGATAGTTTTAAATGAAAGAGACTGAAGGGCCAGGGATCAGCCACAGGAGAAGTCCAGTGATTAAAAGGAAACATCCATCCTGGCTTGCTTTCTTGGGTCCACCACTTGCCTGGGAAAAGGAGGAAAATAGGGAGATTTACTTTAGGGGTCAGGTTTCCATCAAATGAAATGGTGCTGCAAAGCAGGTGCAACAATGTTTTTCAGTACTGACTTCATTGGGTTTTCCTCCACAGTTAAAAAAAAAAAAAGTAAATCTCTGCTCTGGTGCTTTTCCAGATTGCTGCTGGACCAAATATTAACACTGGCTCAATGACCCTATCAATCAGCAACCCATGTGTTGTCTTATTTTTCACCTTTCTGTGCTTATTTCACTATTTACACATCACATTCCCCTTGCAAAAAAAACAAAAAACAAAAACAAAAAACAAACAAACAAAACAAACAAACAAACAAACAAAAAGACAAGTACAATTGACTATTTCCATATATCTAAATGTCTCCCAGTCTGCACATGGTAAGGAACATGGTGCTAATAATATAATAAATAAATACTAAGGAACTTGCAAATACACCCACTGTGCTGATACCCATCTCTGGCATCTTGGCATCTCTGCCTGTGTGGCTGGAGCCTGTCTCTCATGGGCAGCATTGCTGTGGGGACAGCTGGATTGGGATTGCAGCCTTAGACTTCATGGAAAATCTTTGTCCTGATGAGAGGTGGCTGGGGCCTCTTGAAGCCTCTGCCTAGTGCCTAGGTTTGGAATGAGCTTTGGAACTTGTATGTGTTACAAAATGTCTCCCAGCACCCAATCCTTTCATCTTGCTCTGCATCGGTTTGTAGCTGGAAAAAGAAGATGAAGATTTTGCCATGGCAGCCAAAGTGGAGGGGGGATTCTGAGCAGCCCGAAGGGGGGATGTTATCTGTGCAAGTACTGTGCTTCCTCATTCCTTAGCACTTATTTGCAGCTCCCTGGTATCCAATAATTATTGTTCTGGAACATTTCCAAGAGCACTTTGCTGTGTGTGAAATTCAGCTAGACACATTCTGGATGGCACAGTCTCCTGGCTGGATGAGTATCACTCGTTGCATCAGGTCTCTGGCAGAAATTCTGAGCTCTGAATTATTGTTTCTAACAAATCCTCTGCAACTTTGGCTTGAAATTTGTCATCTCACCAAACTTCTCTGCAGGGCCGTTCATTTGCAAGAAAGAACATAGATTTTTCAGGAGGATTTAAATGTGTCTGAAGTGTTGTCTTGTGCAAGAATCATCTTATTTCAAAAACTTGTTCTTGAAACCTTTACAGTAGCATTTCTGCAGCTCTTATTTCTCTTCATAATTGCAAGGAAAAGAAAAGGGAGTGAGGGAGAGGGAGCACTGAGACATGGAATTTTATAGTGAAAATATAAATAAATTATATAGTCCTGAACAATTAAAAATGTTATTGCTAAATAATAAATAAATACTAAATAATGCATTATTTTTTTAAAAAAAGGTTAACAGCTGATTTCTGTAGGGAAGCCATGAATTAAACATAATGCAAAACAATTAAACTCTGGGAAATAGGATTTCTGATATAGTGGTCAACAATTAAAAATGAATGTGCTACTCTGCTCCAGGGAAAAGCAGTAAGATGTCATGCTTTCATGCTGTGGGGAACAAACGTACTGTGTAACTCCAGCCGGAAAGTTCTGCAAAATATAAAGCAAATATGCAATGAGTGACAGAGACTTGATCTGAGAGGCTGCTACACAAAAGATGCAGGCTGCAGCTGTGATTTCTGAAGGAGAGACACTACTGAAAGATGTTCATTCCTTCCAGCAGCAACCTTCTAAACTCTCCACCTGATCTTATTTGCAAATACAATTCTTAACAACATGTGCATCTTTACAAGCAAATCCTGATTCAGGTCCACCAAATGGGACAGGTTTGTCTAGAAATCGTTTGCTGGGAGTGTAACCAAAATGCAGCCTCCCTTCACAGACCAGGTCTGTAGCTAAAAGACTACAGTAAGGAACAGGTTTAGCTAAACACATGTAGAGTTGATATGTTTCCTTCCAGCTGTCTCTGAGCAAAGTATATTAAACACAATACTAAAAGATGCTCTAGCACGACCTTACAGCTTCTGAACTGAAGCTCATTTCCATGCAACTGTCTCTTTTTTTCCCTGTGCTAGACCTGCCCAGAAAGATGTGCTGGGGCACCATATATATTAAAACAAACAAAATGCTGTTGTTTAAACCAAAGCCAAATATCTTCTGATCTGATCATTAATACTTTCATAACTTCAGTTTTGCTGGAAGAACCCTGGAGAGATGTTCTGTTCGTGAGTTCACTTCAGTGCCAACAACCCACCTGAATGTGTTGTCCTCTGCCTGCACCCGAGCTGCATGAAGAGACAGTATCTATTATTGGTTGCCTCCCCATGCCCGTTGCTTGGGGAATCGTCTGAATTGTTTACCATGGCCAATGTGCATTTGAACAGATGGTAAATATCTCCATTCCTGCCAACAAGAGTCAAGAGATGCCACTAAAATCCATTTAAAACCAGAAAAAAAAAATTAAAATTAAAAAAACCTACTTGAGAATTTACTCAGGTCTGTTGCAGGTGAAATCTGTCAGCTAATGGGTAGTTTCAAAGTGCTTGTACTCAATGGTTCATTAGAAGACTTATGTGTGCCTCGGGTGCTGATAGGAAGAACCCCAGATGGGCACTTTTCTTTACTGATAAACAGGTTCTAGTTACATCCTGAAAGGAATCTCATGTGTTGTAGGTGCAAGTTGAAAGGAAGCACTACATTTTCTATGTTTTATATCAGCAATGCACACTCTTATGGAAATTATTTTAGACTTGGCAGAGTTTTCCAGAGAGAAACAATCACGATATAAAACCTCACAATGGTTTGATTCACACAGCCGTTTCTTTCATCTCAGGCAGCCTCATTTCTTTTCCCTCTCTACTCTGTAGGGCTTCATGGTTATCAAATAGAAACCGGTGACTGCAAAATGAGTCATTGCTTTGCAAGGCATCCACTGGAGATGCCAAGAAACTTATTCTAAGTTCTTTCACATAGCCATGGCTTGTGGCTTGATTACAGTGAGTTGCAAAGTTGTACAGAGTTGTCCCCAAGACAGTAAATTTCCGTGTGAAGCACTGTGACTGGTATATTCAAACACATTTTTCTCTGAAGGATAATCTGAACACTTTAGCTCTCATCTCCCTTCTGTCGGCGCTGCTGCATTGTTTCCACCTAGCTGGTTGTAAAATGGCTGTGGGGAACATGTCTCCTCCTTTTCTGTCATGTTATAGTGCTCATCTTTTATTTCCCAAGACAGCAATACAGGGTTGGCATATGCAGTTTCACATCAGTGACCAACTCTTGCCTGTGGCATTGTGACACCACACTCATCTACAACATCATTTCTTGAGCTGCTTTCTGGCTTAGTGTCCCATATGTTAATGATGTGCCCTAGTTAAGAAGACACTGCTCCCCTTCCTGTCCTCTTTTCCATGGTCATGCCAGGACTTCAAAGATGATTTTGAAAACTGAATCTGGAAAGTGATTCCTTTTGCTTTGGGGTGAATATGGGGTACCATTCTCCCTTAGGTAACTAAGGGTGAAAGACTAACAAAACAGGCAGGACTGACAATTCTCCAAGAGCTCAGATAATCTTTATTTGTCACTTGGTAAATTTCAGGTAGTTTTCAAGTCACACAGACAGAACTTCATCCTTAAAGTTTGATGCATCCTTGTCCTGTTACTGTAGGAAAACTGTTATGCCATATGGCAGTAAGTGTTGAAAGTTGGAGAAATGGAGCAGTCGGCTCGATCTACTGGCACAGTTGCTAAAAGCAAAGAATTAGGCAAAACAACTCTTCACCTGTCATCTACATACACATACCGCAGAAGTTATACCTCCCCCTCCTCATTTATTCTCATAAACACGGCAGGTTATCTCAAATGTTCAACCTGTATGGCAGCTTGTGAACATTCCAACTCACTACTCCAGTTAATGCTGATAACACTAATAGAATAAGCCTAATTTTCTCAAGATAAATATCTGATGCCCAAGTCTGTAAGCCTGTGCTTTCAGAGTCCAAATGTCCGTATGCTGATTTTAGCTCTAAATGTCATAATTACACAGCTCCACACAAATTTCAAACCATTTGCTATGCGTGGCTGAGTTTATCATCTTCAATTACACACACACACACCACACCCCCTGCATTGCTAGGATGCCTTTACAATCAAAAGATAAGAATCCCTTATTTGCAGCTCTTTTTTTCCCAGTAGTTTAAAAAGGACCAGAGGTGGCTCAGCTGTCCAGATGTCTCTACGCTCTCTTTATTCCTGCCTGAAAAATATATAAATATCTATTTACTTAAATTAGATAAATAAGTTCCTCTATAGGTCAATATGAGAATTTCTCTGGCTATGAATGTTTATGAACCTGTTTACCCTTCTCTTGGTCTCCACTATATATGAGAGCTTTGAGAATGAATACAAGATTAATAGAAGTGGTTAAAAAAAGATTGAATAAGAAAGAGTTATTTTCTCTCACGTCCAACAGTTCTGTGAGGGTTTCTTAGCCCATGTGCAGAGAAAACTTAGATATTCCTGACAGAGACTGCTCTTGCATGTAAATCCAACTGTTTCTCTGCATGACTGTGTATAATGGATTTTTAGCAGCACTATAACAATTTCCTTGTGCGTTACTAGCTTGTGACCCAGGCTCATCTGGAGCCCTACCCTGCTATCTTTTCTTTTGGTTTAAGCCTGCAACAGACTTCTGTAACAGCCCCGATTTGTGCCAGATTAAATGAAAGCTGGCTCAGTAGCAGCCTCCTGTGAATGCTGTGCCCACGAGGTGCCTGAAAGCACATGGCTAAAACCAGTCCTGCAGTTTCATGCACAGCTGTTGCTATGGACAAGTCCCATTTTAGGGAGTCCTGGGGCAAAAGCACTAGAAATAATGCCTGAAGGGTAACATCTCACCCACCAGATGTATCTCCTCTAATCTGGATTTTTACCCTATTCATGCTGGTTTTCCTGACTTCTGCCCAGGAAACCATAGATTATGTTGCAAATAATTGGACAAACTAATCAAAAGACCATTACTGAGAATAGCCCATGGAAGCTATTGTTTAGTAAGATGCAAAGAAAAGCATCTTTACAATTAGAAATGCAGAGCATAAAAATAAATTTTATACTTAAAAAAAAAATATATGTTCCCAAACTGAAACTTCATTTGTTGTGATGTAAACTACCTGTCTGAGTGATGCCAATACAGAAGAAGCTATCAAGGTAATTAAGGGTGCTTCCCACCACCCTGCCCATGTGCTCATTTCCCTTGGAGGTGCATGGATTCTCAGAGCTCTAATTAATTCAGCTTTTTAAAAATACTTAAGAATCTTTTAATAAAATAGCTTTTTGTAAGTGCTCTGAAACTGTTTCTGACAGAGACATAAACAAGGAAAGCAAAGAGGTGATGGAGTAGGAAACACTGGTCACAATGTCAGCCATCCCTCCTCCTCCTTTTGTACTCCCTACAGATTTTAAAGGTCAGAAAGACATGGAACAATGCCTGTGTCCTAAGAAGAACACGTAAGGAAGGTTAAAAAAAAGTTTTGTTGCCAATGAACTTGAAGAATTTTCTTCCTTTTGCTTCGCAAAACACTGAGCTCTCTGGGTTACGTGGGACTGAGTACTTTATGGTTAACATTTGCTGTGATTGGTCGAGCCACTGTATAAAACCAAAAGGAAAGTTCATCTTTAAGATATATATTTTTAGCAACTGACCCATATGGTACAAATTGCTATCCAAAATGTATTTTTGTGGCAAGCAGCTTTAAAGAAAAGATAAGTATTACTTTGTTAAAAAAATTCACTTTAAATGATAGGCAACATTTTCTAAGTGCTGGGCAGCATCACTCTTCCCACATCCTGAGTGGAGGGAACCTTGAAGTCAGAGAAATGCCTTTTTGTACTGTCTTATCCCTACACATATTTACTCTACATCGTAATATTTATTCCCATTATTCTGTTCTTCACAGAGGAAATCTTCTGGCATGTCAAACAAATATATTTTAAAGAGAGTTGTTTTTTTAATGGAAAAAAAATCTTCAGTCAAGTGACAATGGACATAAGGGTTTCTGTTTCCACAAATCTTAAAGTGGAATAAAACTATTGAACAATGGATTTATGTTTCTTTACAAGAGCAAAGACAATGAGACTCTGAACAGATTTGTGGTTGCACCTTAATCATATAAAAAAAAATGCCAATAAAAACTGAGGAAGTTGAACTGCTCACTAGCTGGTGCTGCCTGGGCACAATCCCGGTGAACTGTGCTGCAAACCCCAGAGAGCTGAAGTGACAGGAAGCCCCAGGAATAGTTTATATACAGGAGATGACAAAAACCTCCCCGGGGTTTGATGGTGGATGATGCTCACCCATGCTTACCTCAGGGTCCCGTAACCTAATGGCACTCTCCACAAGGCATGTTGCCTCCCTTCCTTCAGCAGGGAAGGACTCAGGATGTCTGGTAGCCCTGTCCCAGAACAGGAACATAAACCCAGGAGGCACCTTGAAAATGTCACCCTGACCGTGACTAAGGGAGAACAGAGCCAAGCAGACTCACCCTGAGAGACGTTTATCCAGCTGTTCCTGGAGCCTCTCTACACAATCCTACCACTTCCCTTTGAACCTCAAAACCAGGGAAAACTGATTACTGCCTTGGTCCTCCCAGCAGCTTCACATCACACCTCTCTGTTGTGGAAGCTGTGCTAAAACTGTTCAGGCTCTGTGTGTTGCTTCAGAGACGCATTTTGGCTGCCCCTTTTCTAGCATTTATATCTCTGTTACCCAGCAGGTGCAGTGTACTCAGGTCTGCATCAGTCCTCTGGTTTGTCTTCTTACCAAGCTATCAGCCCCAAACTGCAGCTGTACTACCTGGCTGGACTGAAATCAATCCAAATCTTCTGTGCGTCAGTGTGGGGGCAGAATTGCCTTTGCTCAGCAGGCTGCAAATGCACTCTTCAGTCATTCAAAGCTCTGCCTACAGCCAGCTCTAATTTTGTTCTATTTTGTTTATGCTGGAGTGGCTGAGCTGATATTTTTTTCCTCCCCTCCACTTAATCTACCTTTGTCTTTCTAATAACATCTTCTAACAATATCTTCCATCCTGATTTATTTATAGCTGCTGCCCTTTCATTCAGGTATTACTACTGAAAGCGATCTAAAATTGAGTCCAATTACTGTGCAGGTGCCAGGGGTAAGTCACTTATTTGTAGGTTAAGTTTAAGATTTGAAATACTATTGAGATAGATGGATTTTCTGTGTTGTTCCTGCTCCTAGTCACACTGCAGTCTGGATGGGAAGGGAATGCAGTGGGGGGGAGTAGCGTGGGTGTGTGCCAGCATTTCTTTCTGAAAGCTTACAATCTTAAAGGAAAACTGACTGATAGGTTATCTTTATTTGCCTGGCAGGTGGTACTTAGCATAAGGAAGTTGTATTGGACATGCTTGGTCCTTTCACACTCCAATTGAAGGAAACAAATGGTCAACAAAAAGCACAGGGAGAAATCCATTCCAAAGATGCTTTAACATGCCATCTCGGTTTGCAAACACTGCTTGCTTATTTGCCTTTTTTTGAAACAACAAATCTCCTCGTGAGATGTTACAGCAATGTGACAGAACAAAGAGGCATCCTGCAACTTGGCAAGCAGTGCTGCTGGCAAAGCTCAGTGAAGGAGGTGATTCTGCAACACACCACAGCAAGCCATGTGATGGGAAAGTGTGGGTACTGCATGTCCCAGTGCCAGGCAACAGATGTTCTGTATGAGAGCAAGGAAGTATCCTATGGGTGCCTGAAGGACACATCCATGCCTACAGGTCTACTAAAGTAGGAGAGGGAACTTCACCTTGACCTCAGAACCTGGGAGAAGCTAGTTTCCCCTCCTGCCATTGTGATCCATTTATCTTAGAGGTGTAAAAAGGGGAGCATGAGGCCAGTAATTTCTCCTTCTATCCCTATACAAATGCTAGTGGAACTAAAATTAAGTATTTGTTTAACCTGCTTTTGAGAAGTTCCAGATATGTGTCTTCAACACTTACTCCAGTCTCTCAGCCTATCTTTGTCCTTCCCACTGTAATGTTTTTGGTTTTATTTTTTCTCTCCAAAATCTAGCTCCTATTACTTGCCATTATTGGATGTCATTATCTAGGAAGTCAACATCTGGTCCTTATATAGGAAACAAAATCAGCAGCAAAGCTGCGTGAAAGGAGTGATTTTGCTTCATCTGTTGCATTTCAGCATGAGACATTTGGCATGTAATTAAGATTTTAAAAATTATTTTATTTTATTGCACACTGAATGTATGGTATGCAGCCTATGAGAAAAATCAGCTTACATATAAAAATACTCTTAATTATTGCATAGGAGCTTCAGGTCTGCCAGGGTCAGTTGGAATGAATGAGACAACATCTTTCTATAGTGTTTTGGCACTGCAAGTAGCAAAAAGAGCCCAGAGTTCCCATGTGGAGAAATCTTAGGGTTTTGTTACCACAGCTGTTTAATTCCCTCTTGAAAACCAGCAACCAAAATTAGTTCTTGCAGTGGGTTGTACCAAAACAATTCTGTGTATGTAAAGGATATAAGAAATTAAAACTCAAAAAAAAAAGGAATTAAAACAGTAGTGCTATGGATTCTTTGTGGACACTAAAGAGAAAACTGCATGGGTGAAAAGCAGAGGAATAAGGAATCAGCAAGTTGGCAACACAAGGGAGGTCCCAGCACATGGAGAATACAGTGATAGGAAGGGTTTAACAGGAAAAATAAAAAAAAGAGAAGAAAAAATAGACTCCACAACTTCAGGAATATGTTGGGCTGCCAAACCTCTAGTGAGAAGTAGCAACTTAATTCCAACTTTACTGAAGAATTTGGACTGAGTTAGGAAGGAGCCCATCACATAATTCCAGTGACTGCAAACAGATGTTGTGAGACAGGAATTAACCATCTCAGCTTCAAGGAGAGCAGAGCAGTATTCATAAGAGAAGAACAAAAACAAGTAGAGACTTCTGTATGGGTTCTACTATGGCCAACCTTGAGAAGCAGCAGAAGACACTGACAGGATACAAGAAGAAATGAAGCAATCAGCTTGTACCAGTTGACAGTTTATCCAGGGGCCAATTCACCAAAAGATGGGTGGTGGGTGCTGGAACTCAGGGTCAGTTCTTAGCTGCTGGAGATCTTCATTCCTCCTTTCCAACACACACCCCTGTGGGAGCCTGAACCCCCAGGGCCCCGTTTGGTCCCTGCTCTGAGGCCATTAGTGGTAGAGGAGTGCTGTCTGCTCCAGTGGTGTAAAGCGGAGACAGCTGAGGATGTCTCCTCAGACCCTGCTTTCAGTGGTGACAGCCATCACGCACCAAGTGGGACTTTGTGTCTTTCGCTCCCCTCGCTTCCCCAGTTCTTCTTCTCTTCCTCTCTTTTTTCCTCCAAGTTACTGCCAGTCACTTCCAGGCAAGAATTTTGTTTTCATTTACAACATGGATATTTCTTTTCCCCATTTCTGTGGTTTTCAGTGTGACAAAACAACACTTCTGAAAAGCAAGCCTTCCTCTTCCCCACCTCCCCTCATTCTGTGGATGTTTTCTTAGCCAATTAATCTAACATCTTGTACCATTTAGGTTTGAGAGGCTGGTGTGACTCCTGAAGGAGACAGAATGTGCTGCTGAGAACAGAGGGGTGGGGGGTGATGGGAAGGACCATCAGGAGGCTCCAAACTGCCTGAATTAGTCATCAGGAGGTTGGTAACATGGAAGCCTGGAATATTTTCCTTCTCAATCTCTTTACTCACAGAGATCTCTGACACGTGGCTGTCAATACGCCATGGAGCCATTGTGTATGTGTTTGTGCTGAGAAGAGGGACAAAGTTCTCTTGAAAAGCTATCAAGTACCTATTATGGATGTGTCTATCAGGCTTTCTGAAGATCCCTTCACATAATTAGCAAGTTGGAACAATGCAAAATAATAGCTGGAGAGGGACTGTTCTTCCCTTCTCAACACTCCTCTCTAAAAAGAATAAGCAAGTTTTTGAGATCAAAATAAATTACCTGATGAAAAAAAAGGAAAAAAAACCCACAAATACAATGTTTTTTTCACATCCCTCCCCTCCAGTTACATTTTTCTGTCGATTTGAATATCTTTATGCTAGAAATGCTGCTGAGTCACATGGAATAACATGCACAACATACCAGAAATTGCAGTCAAATTTCACAACCAACTATTCTACCTGAGTTCTGAAAGGAATTTGGTTAATTTTCTTTGATTTTTCCCCAGACCTTGGTTCTATTGTTATAGCTTCTTTTGGTAAAAGCATCCTCAGTTTGCCCTCAGAACCTACTGCCCAATTTTTGGATTTTTAGATTGTGTTCCTGGATTTTGAGACTTTCAAATTCACAAGGGTTTGAAATGCTCTCCCCTTGCTTTATGTTGGTCTATAATAATATTTCAGTTCTATAGCTCAATGCATTAATTGTGATAAAATCATGAAATTCATGAAATTCAATTTGCAAACATGCAAAAAAAAGTCTCTTAATTTCTTAGAGCAACTTTTCCCCTGGAAAAATAAATCAGTATAAGAGCAGTGTTGGGTCATCAGCTCCCAAGTATTAGGTATAACAAGAATAGTGGGATTTTAGCAGTGCTACCTTGGATGTCACGGGTTGTTCAACGTTCCAAATCTGATCAATTCATGGAAGATTCCCTGTAAGCAATACTGTCTTTAACCCACCTGGTAGCTGCCTGGATATCTATGAGCTTCTTAGCACTTCTGCTGCAAAGCTTGTCATTACTCTTTTTTTTCCATTAGCTTACAATGGACTACTGAGTGAAAAGCCTGAAGGACTCTGTGCTATTGTGTAGGAGCTTTAAAAAAGCAAATGCTGGCGTGTGAGAAGACTTCACAGGCTGTACTACAGTGGCATCATTCTGTTGCACTGTTACCAGTTCCTAATATCAACTCATCAAATACTTGGCTGCTATCTACTGTTTTGAAATGACAAGGTGTGAACCTTGAGGGCAGTCTTGTTTTAAATGCAGTGGGAATGCTCTGGCCCCTTGTATTGGTTACAGGCAAAGGAAGTCTGGAAGCAACTGTGTGTCTTTCTGGCTCTGAGATGAGAAGGATGATGAGGAGGGATGTGTATGAAGTTTTAAGGGGGGAAAAAACAGTGAAGGAGAAAAGTGACACTTTTCTGATGGCTTCACAAAAGACGAAAGACGAGAAATTAATCTTCAATTGTATGGCTTACTAGAGATTTATCTTCAGCCCAGGGCAGTTTCATTGTAAACAAAGAACAAAATTAAAAATACTGGCCAAAACTTTGCAACAAAATCCAACAGAAGATTTTCCTCTTCTTATCACGCAACGTTCAATAAACAGACCAGAGCAAAAAAAAATTAAGGAAGATCTCTCCTTCTGTATTATTTTTGGCTTTTTGAAGGGGATTTTAAGTCAATTTTTTTAAATATATGCTAAAATTAGCTTATTTTTTGTGCACAAAATTGGGAATCTGTCAACACAAATGGATGCCATGGCCTTGACTCCCAGGTCCTTGAAATAATGATCTGTGAGACTATATAAGAGCCTGGGTGGCTCTCACACTTCTTTCATTACCCACTGCAAAGGAAAATAGATGTTGTGTAAACTAGAAGCTTGTGGGTGCTAATGGCAGATTTTCACATGGGATAAACATATGTTCAATTTGCTCAGAGCAAGTGACTTTCCAATTTCACTACAAAAAAATAAAACCCTTATTTTAACTGATGGAAATTTCACTCTAGAATGCTCTGGTAATTACTTGCAGAATTCAGTTCTCTGCCTTTGGATGATCAAGGGGGTGATGAGAAAAACAGCATGAAATTCTGACTGCCTCCTAATATTGCTATCAATCTTGAAATACCTGAAGCATTCAAGTTTTCTGCCTGGTGTGGATTAAGAGCCAATGTCAAATTTGAAGATTGCTGAAAAATAAGACATGAATAAGACTTGAAAGGATCAGTGCTCAGTTGGAGAACAGACAACGGGAAGTCTGGATGTGGATTCCACTTATTTTTGTGCCTGAAGACAAAATCTAGTTCACAAATCTCAGGAGAACACCACCCTCCTACCCCACCCCACTCTTCTGTTGTTTCAAAGCTATCTTGATGTTTACCTTCAGACTGCATTACAACTCTTCTCCCATTCCAGCATTTTGGTTCCTGTGCTTTGAGCCGACCTAAAACTGCACAAGTGAAAGAGGGAAAACAGTGTAAGAAAAATCATTCAGTTCTTTGCTAATTTCTCCAGAGTTTGGTCTGTGCTGAAAACTAAGGAGGATCTTTGTTCCACAGGAAGGGGTGACAATTTCTCTCTGGGTGCCTTACAAATTTTCAAATCACGTCCCAGTTATTCCTTACATCCCCTAGCCAGACTGCTAGATTGAAAAGCCAGCACAACTGATTGTTATTTATGAGAACACAGTGTAACAGTCACTGGAGCTGCCTTTCAGTGTTTCACCCTGGGTCTGAGCCTGTAAAGTTGCTCAGACCTCCACATTATTGTTTCAAATTCTACGAACTCAGACAGACAACACGATCCCATGATTTCAGTACCTCAAGCCTTTGAGACTCCAACCTTGAAATCAGCCTGGATCCACAAAGACTTTGTTTCAATTTTTAACAAACATTCCATAACACCTTTTCACCTAAGCTTGACTTAAAAATTCACATAGGCATAAAGCAAGAGCCATTTAAGCACTATATGCTGCAAACCCAGAACTTTTCTATTCATATGGCAGTATTCAAAGTGAGACTTGGTCATAAATAAGGTGATTTGATACTATACATAAAGCAAGATTTCATTTCAGGGACTGACAGTCTGAAATATTTGTGCCAATGTTTTTCTCCTCCATAATTTTTTGTGTGGTTTCTCACCACAGGGGTTTTGTGACACACAGCAGAAACTGTGTGACTGCTGGATTCAGCATGACACAAAATCAGCAGTGAATCAAAAATCAACACATCCTCGCGCTCCTTCTCCCTGACTTGGCACATGGTCACACAGAGGACATCTAGCTTTGGCCACTTCATGCTTTCGCTGCAGTTACTGGTTCTTGGCATCGATTCCACATTCAGTTTTTCTCTCTCCCGTCACCCTCCCACAACATATCCCCTTTGTGCACTGGTGACTCTGGCTACACGCCTGCCTCCTCCAGTTGGAGCATTGATGAATTTCAGGTACAGTTGATGATTGCTTTGTTGCTGGAGGAGGCATCAGTAATGCCAAGAACTAATTTGGGAAAAAATTTAATTGGTTTTAAAAAATAAGAAAACAAAACCAAAAACCTAAAATGCACTTTAAATATTTTTAGACAAGCGTGGAGACTTGGTAATGATGTTAAAGCCTGGGGATAGGTAAAAGGCAGAACAAAATAGGAGTGGGACCTGAGTGAATGACAATAAAGCTTATATAAGGAATTACTCGAGTTGTGAAAACATTGAAGAAGACCAAATAAAATAAGGAGCCCCTCCTAGTTACCATTTTTACAATTTTCTTTTAGGAAGCCATACCTAGCTTTTTTGTCAGCTCACGACAAATGTCACCACAGATCTCCTACCATCTTTTCCATCATGATACACATTTGTTGGTTAAACAGTGCTTTCTTTCCCACTGATACAACCCTGTTAACGGGGGAGTAGAGCAGATTTGTGGGCCTAGTGATGAGTGAGAGTGGCATTGAAATAAAGGCTATACAAAGATAACTATGTGAACATGAGGCCCTTCAGTAGTAATTCCTAAAAGATAGATCAAGGAGGAGAAAGATAGATACGGGAATAAACTGCAAAGAAGTAAAACAAGGTTATCACAGCTGAATTGAGAAATAGCTTTAGAGGATAGCTAGGTGAAAGGGAAGAAGGTGGGATACTATATTTGAAGGACAAATTAGGGAGGACTGTATTGAATATTAGAGCTGAGCTACTTTCTGTTAGCCTGGCACAGCAAGAAGTTAGGTCTTGCAATGTGGTTATTGATCTCTTCCTTTCATGCTGCTCAGTGCTGAAACACCCTGAATACAAATGGGGGCTTTTAATGGATTCCAGCTATTTTCAAGAAAAGTTTTAAATGTATGGTCACTTCTGAGCCACCCACGTGAGCACCCCGTGAGACCAATACCTGCAATCAAAGAAAAAAAAATAAGAGAAAAGAAAATAAAAGAGAAATTAAGGAAGAAAGAAAGACAGATTTCTGTGCCTGGTATTTGCTTTTATCCTGACAGTGCCATGTGCCCAGATCTGCAGATACTGTTCATGAGTGATGAATAAGAAAATGCCTGATAGATTCTCACATAGAGAGACCATCTGGGCAGGGTCTGAACCAGAGTTGTAAAAGCCACATGAAAAAGTGAACTTCAAATATGATGCACCCCTGCCACTGCCACACACAGAGAATGACTTGAAAGACAACAGCTCCAGCAAAGACGTTTGTATAGCAGAATGCTGGGAGTAGCCAGTTGGGGAAAATTTGGGATAAATAGGATTGAACCACTAGACTGGCAGAAATTCAACTTCAAGATGCTCTTCAGATCAAATATATGAACAGGTAATTTGTTATTACTTTCCATATAGATCCTGTAATAGTAACAGAAGGTGTGCACTGGGGGCAGCATGGATTCATAAGGAAGCAATGCTCTCTGTTGCACTACATTTAAGGATGCTGAAAAGCAAAAAGGGTATCAGTATATCAAAATGAGACAGAAGTCTGTGACAGGTAAAATCCTCAGCCCCAGTCACTGACTAAATCACTAGAAATAAAACCAGATTGTTTTGAGTTGATCCAAATGCTCCTCTTTATTCCAAAGTCATTTTGGTTACACTTCCAATATCCTCATCTTTCTTTCACTGTCTCTGGTGATAGAGACTCTGTTACATTGACACACAGTTGGCATCATCATTTTTCTCTAGAAAGACTGAACAAAAACATTCATTCCTTGCTCTCCATTTCCTGTCTATAAAGTAGAGCTAACGCTGTTTGCCCTTCTGACTTCCTTTCTCATATCCATTTTCTTTTCAATTCTTCAGGGCAATTCTTCCCTTCTTTTATGTCTCCTGCAGCATTAAAAGATAAACTAATAGCTACTCTTGGCAGAAAATGTGGCTTAAATGAAGAAAATGGTAGTTATCCTCTTTCTTGGAAAGTGGAGCAGTAGAGATTTTGCTATTTTGTGATGTTTCAATAAAAAGGCTTGAGTACTTTATATAAACTTCCAGGTCCTGGAGTACCAGCCACTACCATTACACTTACCAGGTCAGTCTGGGAACACAAAGTATTTTTGCAATCAAAGTCCTAATTCTTCCCCCCTTAAAAGCATTATGTGTTTGCCCTTCTCATAAAGTACCCAGTTTGTGACCTTGGATTACACTTCTTCCTGCAGAAGTGGCGAAAATAGTTCAGAGAACGAATTTTGGTTTTATTTTTTTTGGCATGATTTCTACTCCTTTGAGAAAGCAAATGCCTGGACATAACTTCAGTGCAGGCACTAATAATAGCTGAACGAGTGTCTGTGCATACATGCATCATAACATAATGAAGAATTGGCTGCCACAAGCTCGTTTTGGGGAATTTTATACTTTAAAGCTTTAAAAAAGATTATCAGCTCTTAAAAAGCTACAGCTTCCAAACTGTCCCATTTCCTGTTATTTCCTTGAATATAGAATGAAAAAAAAAAACCACAACAAACCTGGAAATATGAGCAAAAGCTTTGTTTGCAGTAAGATCTGTCACACCATAAAATAAATTCATAAAAAGGAGTGACAGGAACCATAAATCTCAATTGCTTTATAGAAAATAAAGCAAAACTGACCCAGACAAGGCTGTTACCACGGGGGTGACATCACTGAGCACACAGGAAAGGCAAAAAGTCTTTGCAGAAATGTTGATTTCAGTAAATATTATGGTTCTCTGAAGTTTAAGCTGTTTGGAAAACTTTTAGCCTAGCTCAAAGTCAGCGGCAGGGTCAAGAGAGGATAAATGAATAGGAAATTGATTTCTTTTTTTCTTTTGGATAGCAATTAAGAACCAGAGGACCAGGCTGAAACCATCTCTGAGGACTCATATCCCAGCTGAACTGGTACAATTTTGGCTACAAAGAATTGAGTACAACAGCAGCACAACAAAATACTATCCAACACCATCAGTTCTTGAATTCTGTTTGTCCAGGAATCTACCTGGTTCAACTACAAACCACTACCTGCACCTCCTGACCCACTATTTGAGTGTCTGGCCCTAACAGTCCTGAATTATGTGTATGTACCTTATCCAAAAGGGGCTATTCCATCTCGATTTATTTCTTCAGCCTCAACACTTGGTGACTTGGGATGGTAAATATAGTGTTTCCAGTTTGCTGAGACTCACAAACTGAGTGGAAAGCTCAATGATTGAATATCTGCCCACATGAAATCCTGTAAAACATCGCTGTCAGCTCTTCAGTGAAACTGGAACATCCATGGGTTGAAAGAAGGGAGGCTTCCAGAAAGGCCTGAGCACTAGGGCTTTTTGCACTTAAATCCTCAGCATTTGTTCATTATTCTTTCTTGCCACAGGCAAATTATTTATGGGGATTAAAAACCATGGGGATTTTTTTTAAACACATGAGAAGTTCTCTCTCTCTTGTTAACTGTTCTGCTACTCACCCTTGATGAACATACTCTGATGTTTATCTTTTTTATTTTGCCTGCTGTTTATTTACAAATACAGATTTGCTACTCTCCCCTTCTGAGTAACCTTTGGAGCAAAGCTTTCAGTAAGGAAGGAACAGCCTGAGGTGCCTGAGCACACAGTCTTTTCTTCTCCACTTGTCTAGTTGGAAGGCTGCAAAGAGGAAAGAACAGACCAAGGTTCAACTCTGTTTACACAGCCTAAATACGGCATTATTCATCAACATCTCTCCTGAAACTATCCAGAAGTCTTCTGAAATCATGCCTACCTTTGGGATGAGGCTGTCAGAAGAATAGTAACACTGAGATTACAAGTATAAGAAGGAGAACAAAGAAAGGGAGAAGGCAATGACAGCAGAGGAATATAGAATGAAAAAAATTCCCATCAAAGGTTTAATTATTGATTTACAAGACAAAATACTTTGCTACCTGGAGACACAGAATGGCTGCTGAGATAAGCACGCAGCACAAAGATAAAACAAATACAGGTAAGCTTTTCAGCCTCAGAATTTGCTACATATTTCTCTTGTAAATCACGGGTTCTTTCTCAAACAGTCTGACAGAGACAGGACAGCATGAAGTTACACATTCCTTTTCTCAGAAATTCTGCAAGCACATTGGAAGATGTTGGCAGGGAAAATTAAGGTGGTGACATGTTAAAGTGGGTGAAGAAAAAATCTTACTGTTACTTTCGGTAAAAGTAGAAGACACTTGTAAATCTAAAGTGTAAGAAAGGGAGGAATTACTTAAAGACGTAGATGAATTCACACGCACACATTAGACCAAGTCCTGGAAGAAATATCGAGAGATAATTAAGCATGAAGATACATTCATGGCTC
The DNA here is from genome assembly GCA_013398125.1 of Aegotheles bennettii. Taxonomy (NCBI): domain Eukaryota; kingdom Metazoa; phylum Chordata; class Aves; order Caprimulgiformes; family Aegothelidae; genus Aegotheles; species Aegotheles bennettii. The sequence goes on from VZRW01012971.1 coordinate 867,224, forward strand.
ATAATGACCCCAAGCTATAAAGCTCTGGAAGCTAGGAGAAGCACTGCTGTATGCTTGCCTTGCTCTTCCACTCTGCAGGCTCTCTCACTGCTGGACAGTATACTTGACTGGTGAAGCTTCAGCCTCACCCAGTTCTTACCCTGTGTTATGTTTTTAACTAGAGGAACAGAGAAGGAAGTTCATAATATAGCTAAAGGTGCCACTTACATGAAAATACTATAACCAAAAAATTTAATTTACAATACTTACTGAACTGTGAAATATATTCTCACTGGAATATGTGCCACTGTACAGGCACAGTAGAGATTTCTTGTCTCCCTGAGCTGGAATCTAACACCAATATATCTACACGTTTACATTATACCCATTTCTAAAGAATATGTAGGTAAGCAAAAGAAAACCCCACAATATTAATGTGATTGTTCTGGGTATCTCCCATTATCGTTGACAGAAGAATCCTAACAGCACAGAAGGAAGGAAAAACAAACCTTTTTGTTGCTGGGTATTGCAGCAGAACAAATTATTTACAATGAATAATTTATCTGACTAAATTAAATTCTTTCTGCTTGATGAAGATTAATGCTTCCTCTAATATATATGTATTTGAATATTAGAATGTCAGACAACTCCTCTGAGTGTACAGTACCTGTGAGTCAGTGATGAGCTCTCTGGCTCATGAGGTTTCATTGGCTGAGCTCTGTACGAGGCCAACACAGCTTGGCTGAAGGAGAGACTTCCCACCCACATCCACAGGGGACTTCTTGGGGCCAGCAGGTAGGATGTGAGTGGGGAAGCGTTCTGCGTGGCACTGTGTCTGTTCTGGCTGGCTGAGTCTTCAAAGCTCTTCCAGCTTGCACATGTATAATTCAAGTCCTGTGAACACCAGCTGCGACAGTCTGGGTTACTATTTGCAAAGAATCATATTTTACTGGGAAATGATGAGCTATTTTGATCCATCTGTACATTTTGACATATTGCCAAACAAAGAAATGGGGCTGGTCAGAATAATAAACAAAAGGTCTGGGCCAAGGCCAAATATTGGCGTATATTTGAGACAGTTTAATTAACTGGATGATTAGCTCCAATGTTAATGTCCAGAAGTGATCGAAGAACCAAACTCTGAGACAGAACTTACTCTGTAATTCCCTTCATCACGCTTTCCCCTTTCTCAGAGCATGTGGAAAGAGACAGTCTGTCCCCAAATGCAGCAGCAGAGCGATGGAGATGAAGGGCAGCGTGCAAGGGTCAGAGGGAACCTGCAGGTCACCTCAGCGTGCTGGGACTGTCTGGCAGCTCGGGCATTTCATGCACACATCGGCTAAGAATTTCTCACCAGGGGAGGGAAGGGAGAGCGAGCGAGGGATGTGCTGAAGGACAATGACTCAGGCTGCCATATTTGGGGTGGGGGCAGAAGCAAAGACATGAGTCACCCATCAAGCCAGTCAGGAAGGGCCAGCATTCTATCCAGAAGATTAATTTGATACTGGCTGATTTCCGAGAGGAAATCAGATAGAGGGATGCAAGAGGCAGTGTTTCTTGAAGAGAGATGTTTCAGAGCATGTGAGATGAGAGGGAAGATTAACCAGAAGAACCCAAGGTAAATTAAGACCAAGATTGTTTTGGAGGGGAAAGGGAAATTACACGGATGCAGAGCCCCTTTCATTCTCCTCCAGTAAAGCTACTTAATGACTGGGGATATACGATTTAGTTTGCTGTGTTTGTAATTTCTTCTTCCCTAATGAAACTACTGAAATCCCTCACATGATGCTGACGGACCTGTTTCAGTACATACCTTTATGAGCATCCAAGACAAAGAAGCAACCTTGGAGGAAGATATTCTGGAGCATTGACTTGACGTAACAGTACAAAATGTACTGCTACTGCAAGATCAAACAAGTAAGGCAGGCAGATTGCAAATGTGTTGCGTGCTAAGGGCATCCATGCTGGTGGGCAGTGCAGATGCCCAATGCAGGCATGAATCAGCCACTCACCAACACACTCCCAATGCTGTGTCCCTCAGAAACGGGGCCTGAAGCCTCACTGGAGCTAAAGGCTCCTGACACAGCACAGAAAGGAGAAGCAAAGAGAAAGTTTAGAAGTAACCATGCTTAATGCTATTTTGTCTCTGTTAACCAGACTCTTATTTAACAAACACTATCCTGGAACAACCTTTACTCTAAGGTTGCCTCAATGATCTTCTCCCTCCTAGAGGAGGCACAAAATACAAGGCTGAGGCTAAGCCTAGCTCTGGCACCCATCTGAAGACAAAGTAGGAGGTTCCACCAGTAACACTCCCACTATCATCAAATTGCAGCAGGGAAAAGGTGGTGTAATATTATTATGTTACCATGACCTGGATACAGGGAGAGGAACAAATAGGAGGAAAACTGCCACAACCTTGAGACTGTCATTTATGCTGCCTGAAACCACACTGCTCTACAAAACAGCATTTATGAATTTTCCCTACTTCATGAGGATATTCTGAATGTGTAGTTCATCTGAAGACAGTGACTTGAAGAGGAGTGTGTTTTCACCCTGTCAAACGTTATAATTTGCTGTAAACTGCAGTTTTTGGAGTTTTCAAATCTTGACTGAAAATCTGATTAAGTATGCAGCGAAGAGTGCAGTGACTTCTGTTCAGATCAGGTTTTCATTGGAAAATCAAAACTATTACAGCTGTCTAAATAATATGCAGGCTTGACATATATGGTATCATTAAGGCTTTACATCTTGAGATAGTAATGGCTCAAGAGGACATGCTTTCTGGACTCTCCTGTCAATAACATTGCACTGAAAAAAATTCCCTGGTGTCTTGTTTATATTTGTTAATACAGATTTTAAAAGACCCTGAAGCACTGGCCAAAGTAATTTTATTGCTTGACATCCATTTTTTTGATATTCTAAATGGCATGATTTGCTCATCAGGACAGAACTACAAAAATTCTCCCTGCAGACAGATTATTATTTCCTTTAGTCAGGTGCTTTTGAGTTTTATTTATTATCTGAATCAGGCCATGGTGGGAGTCACAAGTACAGCAAAGTGAGCATGCAAATCCTTAATGACAAACAGCCTTCAGCAGCTGTGACTGGTTGACAAGGTCTATGGCATTTCCCTCAAAGCCCTGGGTCTGTAGCTAGAATCTAAGCAATGGAGCAGAGAGAAAGGATTGAGATATTTCAGGGTGTTTGAAACTACTTCTGGATCCCACCTTTAGTCGAAATGCAGTCCAGAAGATGGAAATTCAACAAGAACTGACTGATGACCCGTGTCCAGTCGACCACGTATTATCAGTCCCTGACACGAGCAGATCACTTTGCAAGACATCTGTCTCCATTCAGTTCTTGCCTTTGCTGTCATGTTGGCCTGCATGGTAGATACTTCATTTGCAGCTCTCCAAACTGCAAACTGCATCTCTCAAGATGTGTCAACCACCACCCTTTTGCTATGGTGACGCTTGTTACATCTTCCCTCCCTGGCTCCCTGATCTCTGTTTCATTGCAAAAGGGTGGCTGAGCCCTCTGAGCCTGACCACACCACACAGAAGCAGTCTCCAGTCTCAAGACTTGCTTCTTTCCACCTGGAAAGGTAGCCTCTGGACAAAGTGCTTTCAAAGCAGCTCCTGTTTCTGATCCTCCCCTAGCAGCCACCCAAGAGCAGGTTGTTGTAACATCTTGTTGATCATGCTCATGTAGGGCTCGAGGCTTTTTCTTACTCTAGGAAGCATCATTGAAGAGATTAATCCGTTGTGACATGAATTTTGTTCAATAATAACTATAAAAACATGGCAAGAAGTAGGAGAAAGAGAAATAATAGCCTGACTTGTGGTCATTTTTCTTTCATGGAATTTCTTAACTCCACTATATGATACATTTTACGTTGAGGGGTGATGTAGTTTCCACTTCAACCTTCAAGTCTCTAAACACATAGCTAACACAGGGAACAAATGTTTTTCTTCTCTCTCACTCCCACCTCTCCTCACTCCCTCTCACAGTATTTAAAGGGCCTAATATGGTTGTACCAGGGGAAAAGCATCATGGCACATGATATGAAGCTGCAGAACCTTTCCATGAAACATATTTTACCTGATCTTTTTCCATGGCAGCCATTTGAAAGCTAAATGGAGCCGTAATGCACAGCTACAAAACTATTTCTCTTTATAAATCTCCTCATTGTGCTCTAGGTACCTCAGTACCCTGGGGTGGTACAGGTTGGGGAGTGCCAGATGAGAAACAAAACCTGCTGGTAGGGGTCCAGGTTTTCCTCAAGGTGGGACATCAGCAGTCAGGAAATAAATGAGCCCAGCTCTCATGGATATCCAGAACCTGAGGTCAACGTTAATGCTCACTGCACACCTATGTAAAGTTGGAGATTCAGAACAAGAGAAGAAACGTTTGAAAGTCAGGGCTGCTGCATGTGTTTGCATGGTCACATCTGGATGGTAACTAGCTTTTCTGGATCTAAAACTGACACTGCACAAAGCATGGCTTTAGATATAGTATCCTCTGCTATTGCAGCTGCCCCAGACATGGAACATAAGCAGAAAGGCCATAAGGAGACAATTCCAACAGAGGTTCTAGGCTGTAGAACAAAAAATACCCATATCCCGGTCCCTATACTGGTGACAGGTTTCCACACAGCTGGGCTGCAGCTGCCTTGTCTCTTGTCATTAGAATTAGGCACCTGCTTGTCTGCAATATCCTACAGCTCACAAGTGAATTGAGGATGGGTCTGTTTATCTCCAAAAAGGCACAAGGCTGACATTAGACAACCGACAATACCAAACTTTATCTGTCTCCTCTGCAAACAATAGAGGCTGTTCCATTTCAGAGTCTCCCACCACCAATGCAGAGCACTAAGCCAAGTTGGTTTATTCTTCCCTGTCTTGATCTGAGTGCACAGAGCACGCCCCAGCCATGGGCAGGGTTCCAGTCTGACCGCCCCGACTCTCCCAGGAGCTAAGCTTTTCAGCAGGCAGACAGCCATAAACACAGACAGAGCTACCCAGCTGTTGTTTTGCTGAGTGTGACCTGTGGAGCCATGTCTCATTACTGAGCCAGTAGGAAGAGGTTTGATTGCTAACAGTGACCTTGCATTAAAACCATCTGCAGACTGGGTACAGGGGATGGATGGGGTCCTCCAGTACTTGGTGGGCCAGGTCAGGAGATGAGCAAAATCCTCAGGATCAAATCTGGCAGAACATCGATTTACCATGAAAGCAAATGCCTTCATCCCCTCTTTGCAATTGCCATTTCTTCTGGTCACAGAATCATAGGATCGTTTGGCTGGAATAGACCTTTAAGGTCATCAAGTCCAACCGTTAACCCAGCACTGCAAAGTCCACCACCAAACCACGTCCCCAAGTACCACATCTACACAGCTTTTACATCAAAGGAAACAGGAATTCACATGACAAACGGTACTAAATTTAAGTGACTATACCATAACAAGCCCTTTAGTTCAGTCTGTTGATGCTACTCAAACCAGAAGGACTAAAGCTCCCTGTCACAGAGTAGGATAATCTCAGCAGGCCTAACAGAATAAAAATTCATTTCTGCCAGTAAACTGAGAATGACTCAGAATAAATATGGCAAGGAGATCTTAAAATAAAGAAGCTCCATAACTTCTTCCTTCAGGATAGGGAGGAGGGGAAGATTAAATACTTTCATTAAATTAACTCTCATCCAAATGAGGCTTTTGTTTCATTTCTAAAAGAAACCCATTTCTTTGTTGTCATTTTTTTCTTGAGTGGTAAATATAATGCAGGATTCTAGAAGCTTTATTTCTAAAGAAACAAATGTAATCAATTTCACAGAGGGCTGAGACAAATCAATATAGAAAGAGTCAGAAAACCAAACAAAAGCAATAGCAGAAAAATACTACCCTATTTATATGTCCATAATACATGGGAGAAAGAGATATTTAAAATTACAGAGCTAATTTCTAAAGCAGTAAACAACACTAGTCAGTAATAAAAAATAACATTAAACTATTTCAGCTGAAGAGTACTGCAAGTCTATTATGATTATAACAATGCATGTGATGGTCATTATTGTCTTCAGTATAGCAACATAAGCTTTTGTGGCTTCTTTTTGGTTTTCATTTGTCATTAACAGAGAGTAAGAAACCAGAAAAATAATTATTGCCTAATTAGCCCTTGTGATATCATATGACATTTCAGCTTCAAAGTTGGATTTTATAGCCTGGTGACTCTTCAGAAGAGTAAGGATAACAAGACTTTACTGAAGACATGCAATACCTGACTTGACTGGAAGCTTCAAACTGCACAGAATTGACACTAAACTGGCTCCAGCATTTAGAACCATGTCTCAGAGTTTGACTATAACAAGAGAGAAAAAAATATGACATCGTAAGAGGGGAAAAAAAATCTCAAAAATCTCACTTTTTTTTTTCCTCTTTTTTTTTTGTAAGACCTCTCCTGTCTCCATTCCAGGAAAAGTCATCTTTGCCTAGAAAGCACAGGCTGAGCAAGCCAGCAGAGACCTCGCATGACTTTCAATGTTATCAGGTTAGAAGCAGGCTCTGTGAGCTCAGGGAGAAGTATCTTTTGCTGCTCTCTCTTCCTAAACCCTAACACACTCTCCTTTTTCCATACCTTGAATAAAATTCCTAGTGAATTAGATTTCTCAGCTGTAAGTCAGGAAGCAATATGGATGGAAAATAGAAAAAAAAACAGAACTGGGAATAGAACTCTGTTCTTTTAACATCATGTTCAATGGATCTGAACATAAGGAAAGTAGTACATGTTCACTGTTTCAAAGGAAGAAAAATTACAGTAGCTACCTACAATGTTTGATTGCTTTTGGTGTAGGAATATCCCTTCTGAGCCATTGGAAAATAGAAAAAACAAATCACCCTTAAAAACCCCATAAAGTTGTATTTCAGCAAGGAATAGAAAGGCTATAGTTAAATTAAACCAAATGTTCACCAGAGCACTCCCTTTTCTTATTTCAGTACAAGTGAGCCAGAAGTAAACATCCAGCAAAAAAAATTAATATTCATCTGAAGGCATGTTAAATGAAAATAATCACAAAGTCCACAAACTTAAGCTCATAGAAAGTTACATGCACATTTTTATTCTGCCATCAACTCTGCTTTACCTTAGGGCCATTTCATATCTGCTTGAGTTATAACTGGTGTAATAAATGGCAGCATATTTCTATGCAAATTTACATTGCCAAATTACTGTCTTTATTCCAACTCCATTATAGAGGAAAAAAACAGATTGAAGGATTTTTTTAAAAAATAAAATTCTTATGATAAAAAATAAGGGTTTCAGTAGAGTTGTAATTTGAAATATTATTTTTCAATCTCATGGAATATAAGTATATAAAATTTAATATGAGTAGATCCAAAAATCTTCTAGAGAAATTACACTAAAGGACCCTGAAAGAGTAACCCAGTCTAGAGAACTTTTTTTCTGCTATAAAAAAAGGGAAAGAAATGCAGTCCCTGTGATTGATTTTCATTGACTGGTTTTCAAAGGTGGTCATTCCCATTCAGTTTTCCCTATACACATTGAATTAGTTGAATTGAATTAATTGCAAAACTCAGTATTTTCCTTTGGAAAATTCTGACATTCAAATCAAACTAAAGTTCAAGTCAGACATGTGTTTAACTGCACTGTTTATCAGATTCAGTTTTATGAAGTCATGGTAACTTCAAAGTGACTGTGTAGGTGCTTAAAGTTGTACGAGCACCGAAGGGCTGTGCTGGATCTGAGCCCTGGAAAGCTGTGGAGGAGAAGCACAATGCAAGAGCTGAATATGGTAATTTTTCCTCTGTTTGCACTATTCTCTTACTTTTCAAAAAGGAGGAAAATTTCAATGTATTCTTTTTGCAGTTCATGATAGTATAAAAAAGCACTTGCAACATGTGCAGCCAGTTGGCTCACTGAACTGGCTGAGAAAACCTAGCCTTATAATTTCACCCATAGTAAATGCTGACAGAAATTTCTCTGATACTGTTCCACTGCAGCTGCCTCATTGTTCGGTTTCAACATAATCAGCACAGTGAAGAGGAAGAAAGGAGTGTTAATTTTATAGCAAATAAACTTTAATTGAGTCTTTCATACTTTAGTACTGTATAATAAATGCATATAATGGTCTCTGGAGTTAGTTCTGGTTGTGACAACACAGTGTCTCAAAAACTTGTCTTGGGTACATTATGGTACCATTCAGCTTTGTGTCACTATCTTGCAGCCTAAGCAAGAATGGTTCCCAAGACACCCTCAAACACCACTGGAGACATCCCTGAGAAATCATATGTACATCTGTAACAAAAGAGGCTCCTAGGTAAGAGACAGGCTCCTCAAAATCATCAAAAAAGTCAAGGTGAGCCCCAACAAATGAGAAGAATGATGAAAAAGGGAAAATTCAGTTGAGACTGGTGGTACATCAGAAGCACTTGATGCATGGAGGTGAGCCGTAATGTGACTGACAGTGATCTTTCAAAGCCACTGATGAAGTAGCCTGCAACCCATGGTGAGGAAAGCATGGTAGATCCTGCCACCCAAAACCTTGGGGTTTTGTTTTCTGGGTCATGGATTATTGCAGTTCCTGCTACAGGAATGAATGTCCTTCATCTCTGTCTTCACTTGTCTCTTTCTCACATTACAGGTAAGATGCTTTAATATAGGGGGATTTTGAGACAGCTAAGCTTGGCTTATGGATAGAAAATAACTAACCCTGCTAAATAGGGAAAGCTCTATTCAAAACATGTGTACAAAACAGTGCAGTACCTCCTCTTCCCTCCAAACCCCCAAACATCCCTGTTTTTCTATACCAATTTTAAGTAGGTGATGCTTAGATGACTTTCAATCCTTGGATATTACAGGTGAAAACGAACATTCTCACTGTTTACTTTCCCACACAACTTGTACTTGAATCACAGACATGGCAGTAAAATGGATAAAGGTCATATTACCTATCCCTCATGCCCCAAGGTGGAATATATTAAACTTAAAGAGTCATGCCTAGGCTGTTCTTGAAACATTCCGAGGGTGGAGAGTATGGATGATCCCCTCCAGGTTTAATTAACTTTCCAGTTAAATTATTTTTTTAGAACTTTTCAATGTTATTTTATTCCATGGTAATTTGGTCTAGCCCAAGTGATCTAGCCCAAGCAAATATACAAAACAGTTCATCATCCTCCATCTCTTTTTTTGTAATCTTTATGCATCCTTCCCTAGAGGTTGAGCAGCTCCCGTTCTTCTCATTATTCTGGTTAATGGATCTCCAGTCACTTAACACTAGATAATTCTCATTCCTTCTAAAATGTAGACATTCAAGACAGCAGATGGTACCCCAACTTCCAAATCAAACCAGAATAAAAATACTGTGGGAATGCTACATTTTATGCTTTTGTTTGCTTACTCGAAGAGGCAAAATGCATCAATGAACGCATCAGCAGTGCAACAGCTAAAAGAAACCTGTCACTGATATTTATTATTAGACCTGGACAAAAGGAATAATTTATCTGATTAATTTCACCTTTGTCTGTTTAATTAATTGAACTAATTCTTTGCAAAGGGTTCCCAGTTGTTAGCATATTCCCAAGCACATTGTGGCAAGTATTAATTACTTCAAATTCAATTTGTTTTGCTTGACTGACCAACGAGGTCACAGTGCTCTGTGGCTTTGTGTTTGAAAGAGGGCAAAGAACCAGCTTCTCAAAAAATGCAAGTTTGCTTTGCCTTGCAAATGATCCTGCAATCATCAAAGCTTTGCTCTTTTCAGAAATATGTCTGCAGCCTTTGCTAGAGCAATTACAGAAAATGGACAGTGGAAAATGAAACAAAGCAAAAGATCTTCTCTTGCTTCCCTTCTCCACCGTACTGACCGATCCCCTTCCTGCCATCATCTTCCAAACCAGTTCAGGATCTCACAGCACACAAACAGGTACCTTTTGATGGGAAAATTATGAAGTCAAGGAGTAAAGCAGAACAAACAGCTGTTGCCAGTCAAGGCTGGAGAGGAGAATCAGAATTAACATGGAATTTGTAAATTTAGCAAATCTATTCTGAGAATTCTGAATGATGAATCACTCACCGCCTCTCTAACTTCCGATATGCCTTGAGAGAAAGTTCATTTGGCTTAACCCTGGCCCTCCATCATCTTTTAGCAAAAATATTCCACCAGCGTTGTTTTTCCAAAGATGAGACCCTGCATTACAGGTCTAAATACATATCATAGGCTGTTGCTTTTACCTGTCAGGACATTCTATTAATTAGTCTGTTTGACCTATATGTAACTAGCTATGCACTTACCATGCAGTATTCCTGGCTACTCTGTTTCCTTGATTACCCTTAGAGATTTAACTTTCCAAGCCCTGGAAAAGATCTACCAGGGACACTCATCAGGAAAACCAGTCAGACCCATGCCTGGTCCAGCTGAGCAGCCCAGTGTACCCAACTGGTGCTAAGAGAGAGCAGCCTCCACCAGCAGTGCTAGAGAACACCAGCCTGATGTGGCAAACAGCCTAGGAGTGCAGGGAAGAATTCAAAATGTCACCACTGACAAAAAGTGGTTCAGCTCCTGCTCTCTACTTCTTTTTTTGCCCCATCTCTTACTTGACTTGCCTACCCTCTCCTTAGATTCATGTTTCCTTTCCTTTTGTTACCCTGCCCACACATTTCTTCCAAGCATTCTTGCAATGTCCTTTTCCTGCAAGCCCCCTTCTCTGTAGTGTCCCTCCCTCTTCTGTAGCTGCTCTCTTTAACCTTCTTACTCCTCCTTGCTCTCTAAGCCTTTTTTGTCCTTTTGCCTTCTCTCATAGTACTTCTCTGCTCCGTAACCCACCACTTTCTGCTCAAAAAGGAAACCATAAATCAATATCTTGGACTGTGGAATTGCTGGCTTTTTAATTTTATTTAAATTCTGCCCTCTTAACAATCAATTAAAAATTCCACTATCTCAGCTGGAAGGGAGAAAAAGTGCATGCAAGCATTTTCTGCACATACTGTTTGAGGGCAGTGGCACACACAAACCTCCAGTGCCTTTACACACCCAGACACACACACAACCTGGCGGCACTTGGAAATGCACATGGTGTATCAAACATCTCACTGTCATCTCCCTTGGGGTTTGGTCTCCTTTCACAGCCAAGGGAGTGAGCAGAAAGGAAAACTAAGCTTTTTCTGTTTCCATTTCACATTTTTTGCTCCTCAGAGAGGCAATTTTTCCTCCAGAAAATTTTGTCAGATGACAGAAATTATAATTTGTCATGCAGCAATATTGATTTAAAATACCCCACAAAACTACTAAAAGGTCAGGTTCTGAAACATATTACTCATATCCTCATCAGGAGACATGTTTGGCCACAACAGTGCCAGACAGAGCTTTTGTTTTGGTCAGGGAATTGGTATTCTCCCTGTACAGACTCTCCTGCTGCAGCCAGAGCTCAGAGATGGAGCCCAGATCCAGGTACCAGCTCTGGAGTGGGCAGGAGCCCCATCCTAGTCCTTGCAGCGTGTCCCTGACTATTATAGAAAATACAGCCCAGGTAGCACTGATTCAACCATCAGTCATAAAAGCAGTAAGAAATTTGACTGACTGAAAAAGTCAGTGCCTGTGATAGCAGTCAGGAATGAATAGATTTATGTTCACCATGCTTTAGACCACCAGTGAAGACGTCTCCCTTATTTTTAGTGGAATGAAGGAGCCCACAATACCTAGGGTCTTAGCTGAGACTCTTCAGGTAAGTGCCAAAACTCAATGGGACTAATCTGTCTTTGCAACAGGGTTAATATGAGTAAGTGTTATAGCAAAGCACAAGACCTGCTTCATTGGAGAAAATATTTTCCTTTCAGGAGAAATGAGTTTTTAAAAAACTCATGCTCTTATGTCACGATTTCCCACAACAGAAGTCTCTGTGATCCTGAAGTCCAGGTGCATCCTACATAAACATGTAGTACATCCTATTGGAAAGGCATCCAGTTGCTGTTTGGTGTTCAGGCTAAATTCTAGTTGGTCCTTCGGCAGCAAATGAGAGGCATAAATCAATGGCAATTGATCAGTAATTATACAAAATTACAGCATGCTTTTGTAGCGTTTTTGAAAGAAAGTGTCTTTTTGCTACTCAGCCTGACTAATTTCTGGCTCATATTGAGTCATTGTGCCACGTTTGCAGCTCATTAAAGCCACGCTCACAGATCTCTCACCATTTTGCCTTGTTTTTAGTAATGAAAAGGGGGAGAAACGATGCCTTCTCCAGGCTTCTGCAGTACCTTCTGAATTGCCTTGAGGTGGCAGGACTTTGTCCGAGTAAAGCCAGCCCTGCAGGTTGAGCTAACACCACAGCTCAAATCCCACCACCATAAGTGAAGCAAGGTCTCTTACTCAGCCTCTCCAGCTGCCATGCTGAGATAAAGCTTGGGGAAAGGCACAAATGTTTTAAAGCATCATTAAGCTGTTCAGTCCCTATCTTGTTTCTTGTAGATCAACCAGACCCAAGGAGTTTGGAGCCAGAACACAAACACATGCACATACACAAATCGATGCACTCCACAAAATGTTCCTACAGCACAAATCCATTTCAATGGGTTTTGTTTGGGGTATTTTCTTTCTTTCTTTCTTTCTTTCTTTCTTTCTTTCTTTCTTTCTTTCTTTCTTTCTTTCTTTCTTTCTTTCAAGCAGTCTGTGCTGAAATAAGGATTACTGAGAATGTCTCTGGTTATTTCCACTTTGAAAAAATGTATGCCTGCCTGAATTTTTTCCACTTGTTTCTACTCTGTTTCAATATCCTGGGAAATTTTACTGGAGAAACAGAAAAAATAGCTGAAAATAACCAACCCCACAAAACAGTGTTATCTCTTCTGGAATATCAGGTCAACACATAAAACAATGAGAGGATTGTTTTCTGTGTAGACCTAACGTTCCCCACGGTCTCTTTTATGCCAGATTTCTGCATAGCTATAAAACACTATCAGCAAAAGTGTGCATTACAACAAGCATTAGGCAGCATTTTCCAATCAAACAGTCTTGCTCCATTATGGCCAGGGTTAGACAGCAGGACAGCAATGCATCTGAACACTGTTAATATCACTAGCTGGCTGCATTATCTGATTCTGCTATACTAAAGGCAGCCAGAAAGCCAACTGGATCTACCTTGCTCTCTAGGCACTTCTAATAACCATATTGATATCACCCAAGCCAAATACCTTACACTAGTTCAAGCATTCAGCACTATTCAACAGCTGTGACCACTCAGTCGCAAATGAATTTTGGGCAAGATCAGCAGCACTAATTGCAGTGGAGGTAATGGGTGGAAGCAGTTTGTCTTTTGCACTTCTACACTTCAAGTGTGCACGTTGTTTCGTCCTACCCAAACTTCTACGATTCAATATTCATATTCCTGCCATGCCTAGGGGAATGAACTGGTTTAGACTGGGACCCCACAGCATTGGCACCCCCTGTTCACTTAACAAGGGCAGTCTTCTCTAGGAAGCTCAGAGAGAGAAGGCAAAGAGGGAGAGACTTAGTATTCCTGGAATCCAGATCAAAAGTTTTTGTCACAGAAAACCAAGGAAAATATTTCAGCAGAGGACACATCATTTTGGTTCCTTCTTTGTTTCAGAAGAGTCTAACATTTCTTTTTCAGAATGAAGTTTTATAACTGAGTTACCATTTGGATGTAGAAGCCTGTTTTATTTTCTCAAGTACCAAATGCCCAACTTTGGGTGAGATCATTGGCATCTTTGCTGAACAGGATCATCAGGCTCCCAAATGGGTTTAGGATCTTAACTTCAGTTAATCTGCTTGACAACTTCGAAATCAATCTGCCATCTGGTACCCAAATATATCCAGAGAATGAAAAACCCTTTGGCTGTGAGTAAAGAGAGGAACAATAGGTCTGTAACCTTCCCCTTCCCTCCTTCTGCCATGAGTAAAGGCAGCATCTTTTGTTATTGTTGTATTTTAATAGTGTTTTGATGGACCAGAAACAGCCGGAGTCATATGTCACATTACAAGGCTAAAACAAATCTAGCAGAAGGAAATTAAAGCCTTTTTTTTTCTACTTTAATGAGAAAAATCAACAATCATTATTTTTTTCTGTAGTTTTTTGTGTCTCGTAGGGACGGCATGTTAGGCTGTCTTTCTTCCACTACATTTGGACAATTCTGAGCATGCTGGTGATTATTAATAACCCCCAACTTTAGCCAATTTAGCATCTAACTTGAATGACCAGTCTAGCTAGGATCCCTGCAGAGTCTAAGGGGAAAAGAGGCACATTCCTTCGGATGACAATTCACTGAAAGTACCCAACCTTTCTATCCTTAATTCTTTCAGACAACATTTTTTCTCTAACTGGTTTTGAAGGCTAGACTCCAAAGCCTTCCCAAAAGTTCCCTCTCTGACAGAATGATTAAAAAAGTTCTTGCACAGTTCATTGGGAAATAACCATGCAACACCAGAGACATGCAGTAAAAATACTCCCACTGCCCACATTACTCTGATTTCCAGAGTACGTATTTAAATATAAACCAGCATTTCTGAAGTAACACTGTGGGTGCCATCCCCGAGATATTCTTCCATCAATAAGGACACATGATCATAAATTAAATGAAGTATGCTCCATGGCAACCATAATGAACAACATCACTTCAAATGCTGCCAAAATGGCAACATCTCAAATTTAATATTGCAATACGCTATCTGTTAATTAAAGAGTAAAGGCTAGTTTCAAAGGGGAACTGCTAAGGTTTTAAAAATATGCCAGAGATAATGTATTCCATGCATTGCTAATTATGTAGGCATCTTTTAAAACAAGCCAGAATTAATTATGTATCAGATTCACCCCCAGTATAAAGGAATAATTGAATTTCTTACAGAATTTTGGCACAATAAGAGGCATTGTATGGACTGCACGTTCTGTGCTACATTACACACTGTGGTGGAAATGGGCTTCCATGCTCTAGTTGACTCTATGGGAAGGCTGCTGACAATTAACACTGTTAATACATGTTAATTTAAGATTTCCCTTTTCCAACTAATTGATAAGTGATTAAACCCAGAATAGGTTTTTCTAAAGTGTTCATTAAGTAGCTAAAATTTCCTCACAAGTTTTGTGTTCTATACAAGGCCACAATCACAAAATACACAGCTCATGTAATTTCCAAATCATTATAGAGTAATTGGACTTATCAGTTACATGCTAATTAAACTTCAACTGAACGCTCTTTCTGCAATCAATTGACATTGGATAGATGCATGGTACCCATCTCATAATGTTAAAATGGAATAGCTAAGGCATTAAAAATATAGCATGGCAGACAGAGCGTAAAAACATGTTTACTCTGTTATGCAGAGAGCACCTGCAGCTCTTACAGCTGTAACAGAGTGAAAAATCCAGCACAGTACCCAGAGCAACCAGACATTAGGGCAGGCTTTAAAACGGTTCCCAGAGTCTGGAATAACACAGGTGTTTTGTCTGCACTGTGTTCTGTTCTGCTGTTGTTATATTGTCACTGATAATGAACTTGAGTGTGTTTGCAGGCACTTTAGTGTATCCACAATCCACCCAAGTTCACAGTGTCCCAAGAACATGCTTACATTCACTGGCAGATTGTACATAAGTTAGGATAAGGGGCTGTCTATTTTTGGAGACCTACTAAACTATAGTTGCTTGTTCACATGCTGCTCCTGCCATGCAATGCCAAGAACTTGTATTTTCCATAGGAGATAAATCATAAATAGATAAATATTTTCCACAGATAAATAAATCATCCATGAAGAAAAGAAACAAGGAAGGAAGCACTGATACTTCCCAAATTTGGATGTGCTTTCCTTACCTGGTGACATATTTTACAGTATGATAAGGACAGGCAGATTTGGTGATTCTACATGAAGGGCAAGAAAAGAGACGAGATTCACTGGCTTTTGATCAGGACTAGCATGATTGGATGAGGGAATCTTGTGGACACAAAGTAATGGCAATTTCAATTGTTCCCAGTAATTAATGAGAAGGAGATTTAAAGTATGAGAAAACATCAGCAGTTTTAATTACTTTTTCAAGCTTTCTCTCTTCTACCACTTCTTTTCTCTGGGACTGTGCTTCATATTCCTTCTCTTTGCTGGATTTGGTTTTGGTGGCTGTAGTCAAGAAAAATTCAAAGCCATTGTCTTTAAGCGAAAGGGGAGGGAAAAGCAAAGGAAATGTAAGCAAGTTTCCCTCTTGGTGCTCTCAGGGTCTTTACTCCTCTCCCCTGAAGGAGAGAAAACCTGTTGAGCTGTATGGGAGGTTTGCTTGAATACAAATTGTGGGATTCGATTTCTCAAGCTGATATTCCTGTAGTGCTAATTTATAAGCATTTTCTGAGTTCAGAGTTGAAAGCCAAGCGTGAGTTTTATTTTCTTAATGAAAGCCTGAGAATCAGTAAGATCTTGAAAAGATGTTGTAGTCAATTACTAATGTGATGTTCTTAAAATACAATTAAACACGGATAAGTATTTGCACTCATTGCAAACAAGTAATCTTAAAATAGTTAATCTGTCTGTTTAAGAGAGAGCTCATTTTTAGACCTATGTGAATAAAATCCTCTAAAAAAATAGTCTCTTCCTTAAAAAAAAATAATAAAAAGAAAAAGAATTCTAAACCATGCCTGCAGTTGTCATCAAATTCCAATACAAGGAAGATAATTCTTTGCCTGAAAGCTAAAAGGCAAAGAACTATGTTTCTTATTAATGTCATAGCCTAATTGTTGAGCCATACAATGCTGTGACAGTGATTACCCTACCTCACTTTGGGCTTAAAAAAATTCTCCAGACTTCTTGCCTCCAGAACAGCATATCTAAGCAAATCCTCTAAAGTCAGCAAAGGTCCAGGGTGGTGGCATCTCTTTGAAAGAAGTGAAAGAAGCCACAAGTGTACAGACCTGCACATCTGGAGATGCTGCTGGTTACCTAGAGACTCACCTGGCTTTTGGTGCTGCTTTGCCTACGGATGTTGATGGCTCACAGCCTGGCAGCAGATGGCTGTAACTCCTCATCTTTAAGCATACAGAGAAGGTCTCAATTCAAGTGACTCGATTCAAGTGACTTGATTCAAGCCAGCTGGGATCTGGCTAAATGGGAAGTAGCAAATATTTAGAGTTGTATAAATCAGTATCTCCTTGGCCTTTTCTATGTGTGTGGCATACTCACTTCCTCATGCAACCCTTTGCACTTTTGTACTTGGTAATTAAACCCAACTACAACTATCTTTAGTGTAGAAGCACAGGGGAACTTAGCAAAGACCTGTGAAGAGGAGGATGACTGACATTTTTCCCATTAAACTTAATTTTCAATTGTCAAACAACAATTGGGACAGAAATTCTCTGCTACAGTTCAGCTTTTACACAAAGTTTCAGCTCAGACTGTTCACCAATTCTGGAAGTTAAAAACAGGTAAAATATGTTGTTGCAGTCAAGGTAAAATAAACTTTAGAAACATTTCATTGAATATGTTTTCCTTTCTTTCCTCCTGAGAACCATTTTGCAGCTTTCTGTGAGTAACAGGATACAACACAAATATACATCTTGAATACACCACTGCTTTATACCACTGCATGCTGTTTCCAGCGTTATTTAATAAATTGTCCTTTCTAATATGAATGGCCCTGCATTCACCTAATTTCATTTTCACCTGCTTCTGTGTTGCTCAGAAATCTGGTTTTGCTAGGAATTTCAATCATAAATTATGTTCTAGGTTTCTAGAATGAATTTGGGATGAATTTAGGTAATTCTGAGTTGTCCAGCTTTTTAAGGTAGCCCATATGGCCACAAGGAACAGCATGGATTCTCATCGATCTTGGAATGGCTATTTCTCTCTATTCCTACTGATGTACTTCATATGACAATTACAAGTTATTTCCTTTATCCTTCCCCCCACCAAGTATAATTTTTACCGCTACACAGTGTATAAAACTGACAAAATTGTCACAGGACTTAAATTAAAGGTTGTTGCCAACGTTTCACCTTCAAATGAATGTAGCTTTTAATAAATTATATCAAGTCTAGGAGAGGTACCATCGTGATTCACTCTGGAACATCTTGAGTGCTGGGGTATGCTAACAGAAATAATTAACTTCAACAAGGCTCTCTATTAAGATGCAGTGTGCACGATTAAAGGAGTGGCAGTTTTGAACAAATGGTTCAACACGTTGGTGTGGAACGGAAGCGTTCTCCCTCCTCCACCAGCTTGGCAGCCATTGGACTTCATTATGAGGAGGAAAACACAAAAACATGCAGACAGGTGTAAAACAGCATTAAGGACTCCATAACAAGGCAGAGCAACAGCTTAGTTTTGCTGTTAACAGAACACAGACAGAAAAAGACCATCCATCCAGAGCCATGAAAATTATTTGGGGTGAGCATTAGTTAAAAATAATAATAATAATAAATGTAATGAAAATACTAGCAATTCACAGTATGAACACTGCCTCCAAAAATAAGGAATTGCCAAAATATATAAAGTGATTTGTGTCTGCTGTCTCACGCAAGCCTGTGGGGATGTTTAAAAGGAAATTGTGCCTTGAATTGGCAAAGCAACAACTCCATTTCTCAGCTTAAAACAAAAATTAAGAATTTGGCTATTGATATCTAATGCTTTAAGACCATTTCCCTGATGTGAAATATGTATTCAGAGGCTTCATTCCCACTGAAATCAAATTACCAAAGTTCATCTCAAAGTGTCTTCTTAACTTACAGTTTTGGAAGTGCAAAAAACCCAACCTTTGGAAATGTATGGACAGACACTTAAAACACTCGCAAATTGCTTAGAAAAAATGTTTAGCATTAAACAGGAATTAGGGTCATTCTTATAAATGAGATTCATCAGAGGGCTTAATGCTATCACACTTCAGGACTTAAGCAAGAAAGGATATGGGATTATTTAGGATGTGTATTAATGATTAAGGCAAGCATTGCCTTGGTGCGTTTTCTCCAGTGTCTCGAGGAGCAGGTACCAAAGTGTTCTGAAGGACCCTGGCAATGCTCCATGGGAGGGAGCCACACCATGACTGCATGTGGTACACATCAGAGGCAGGATGGGAGAACCTTCCTCCAAATCTCTTGTCCCAAAACTAGTCAAAACATCCATTATTTGTATACCCATCCTCGTGAGATGCACAAGACCTCCACAGAGAACCTAGAAATAGATATTAGAAAAGAAAAACTCCTCTCCACTAACAGTTATGTACAGTGAAGTCACACCTCGATATTTCAGCAACAGTGGGAATCAAGGGGCTGTTGTATTGGGCAGTTGGCAAACAAACTTGGATCTCCATCAGGACCCTAAGCCACATGTACCACTAACTGGACTGGACCAATTTGGACAAAAAAGTTCTTCCTTCCAGCCTGTTCAGGGGAGTACAAAGCCATAGCATTTCTCTAAAGATTGTGGGATACCATGAAGCCAATAATCAGCAGTTTTTCAGCTAAAATCTTTCCCCCACACATGAAAAGTGAAATTAGGCAAATGGTCATGCAAAGCACAAGGGCAAAGACCAAACTAGGCTGCCTTCTGCTGCCCAGGGGAACATGAATAATAAGATACTAACGATGCTGAGTGCCATATTTATTTTCCCATTGTGAAGTGACGCTTGCCCGTGAAGAACTGCCCTTCTTTAAATAAAGCACCTTTCAAACAAGTTCATTAAAAAACCATCTGAGTGCTCCTGACAGTCAAGTTGATGTGTGAGACAATGTCAAAGTGTTCATCATGAATATATTACCAGATGAATATAGTCTCCCTTTTTTCTCTCTCTTTTATTGTCTTTCATTGTTTGCTCATGTGCTGGATGGAACTCCAGTGAATTTGCAGATCCTCACTGGCTAAATAACCCACATTAATTAATTTATTTTTTTGAGGTGTATTACCAGAATACTTTGAGGCTGTGGGTGGAACAAGGGTCTCATCAAAGGACTACATAAAAACTATGAACAGAGAATGGCAGCAAATCCCCAGCCCCACTAAACCAATAAACTAAATTTCCAAGACAAAAACCATGTCAGGAAGGGAACTGTGAGATGAGCAATACTTTTGGTTGAGTTAGTCACTAAATCAAAATTTAAATTCAGGTCTTCTGGAAGCTGCTTGGCTAATAGTACAGGCTAGGAGCAAATTAGGGATGGTAAAAATGGGAGGTGAGTAAAGAACATATGGATGACTTATGCTAGTGTTTGAGGACAGCAGTGAATAGAAAATCACATTGCAACTAGATTATACTGACTATCTGATTTTCATCCTCCAGATTTTTGCAAATTCCAGCGAGGTGTTACTCACAGGGAGTATGAGAATTTTCTCTTGGATACTTTTTACTGAAATAGCTTAAATAAGAGAATGAAGAAAGGTAGAAATTGTGCAATTGGCAGATAACAAAGGAATAGCTGCAAAAATTATTGCCAGTACACCAGCCTTCAGTATTCACAAAAACACAGTAGCGAGAAAGATACAAAGAGCAGCAAATAAAAAAATGGGTTGCACACATGCCCCAAAGCTGGCTTTGAAGCAGTTTTCACTATATTCTATTCACAGCATTTGGCTTGTTGGCTCTGAGTTTTTCTGTTTCTATTTGTTTTCCTTAAATGAGCAATTAGTCAAATCTGAGTTAATGAAGCTTGCTTAGTCATCTGAGGTCTGTAAAACTAAAAAAAAAGTCAGCATCTTTGCAACCTTTGAGACTGAAGGAGTCTGGCACCACAGGCTTTGCTGACTGGCTTCTCCCATCGTCTGAAATCCCACTTATCAGCTCATTTCAGGCATCTTTTGAAATGCAGGAGAGATGAAGAGAGATGAAGACATTGTCCTGTCAGGGTAGTTCATATCAGTTCCTTTAGACTAAAGATTGAGAAACTTAATCATCTCTATTTGAGATGACAGTGAAATATCACACCCTCAAATCAATAATGATCAAGGGAGATAGATGAAGAGCATGTCTGAGAAAGGGCTGTTGCTCTCTATATGACAATTTGGAATTGGGGTTAAGTCCACAGGGAATTATCAGATGGCTGGGATAAAAACTGAAAGTGCTACCCTGGAGTTTGATGGCCTGGAACACTTTCAGGGGAAAAACAAGACCCTTTTTTCTCCAAGTGCAGAAGGACTGAGAGATGCTGAAGAGGGCACGTTTTGAAGTGAAAATGTGGTGTGCTCACAACAGCTACTGCCAGTCTTCAGCACGGAAAGAAATCTCCCATGGAAAGAAGGAACCCCACACCTCACAGACGTGTAGCAATCAGTTTGTCAGCAGAACTTCACTTCAGTGATGGAGTTGTTATAAAAACAGCACAGAAGCATCTTTTGACACACACAGTCTCAAAGAAAGCAAAGGCTTAAGTGTGCCCTGATATCCAAGCCAAAGTAAGCATTAAAGTTAGCATTAAACATTTTATTTTGTATTTTCATTTATATTCTAAAAAAACCCAAACAACTCTCTTGGAGGAAAATGGAGAATGAAAAAATTCCTCCCAAATCTGAGTCTGTCTTCTCTTAGATGCTGGTAACATGAAGCAGTTGGCATTTCATTTGGCAAATGTGACTGAATGATCAGCCCCCAGAACCAAACGCCTGGACTTCTACACAGGAATTAAGAACTAAATTCTCAGACTGAAGGCTATAGCAGATTCCTATTTTTAGTGCATTATTCATGGAGATGTACAACCAAGATGTACACACGTTATAGGATTACATGCTCACATCCCCTCTCCTGGGGAGACAGAATCTGAACTAAAGTCAATGTAATGTGCCACCTCCTCCTTTCCATTACATTCTTCAGTCTCTCCATGTCTCCATCTGTTTCAAGAACATATATTAAGTCACCTTTTGTATTTCATCCTCTTGTATAAATCCTTTTACAATCTGAAATGTATCTTAAGAAATTAATTAGCTCCAGCAAATTAACCATGTGGCCTTACACCTACCTTCTCCATTTACTCCTACCTTCTCCATTTATCTCCTAGCTTCTCATGAGGCCAGTGTTTCTCTCCTGCTGTGCGATCACTGATCTCCTGAAACAATTTTAGAAATCCTGTATCACAGGCCAAGATGATGCAGAATGTAGTCAGGGACTCAAACCCTGACAGAGAAGGAGAACAATTCTACTTTGGAGGCCTAAAGAGCTTTGTGGTCCACCCTCAGTGTCAGAAAGTTCAAATACCTCCATCATGCAGGTTAGCAGTTAACCTGCTTTGGGGCCAAATTACAAAACTGTTTCAAGTACTAAATAAACAAGGAAACCATTTTACTTTCTAATTCTGGGATATTTTCCTCCAAGTCAAGGAAGAGTTAAGTACTTTTGTGTTTTACATCCTAAGGGCTAGTAAATTTGTACAAGAATAAAGTTATTCTCATTTCTCCTTTTTGTTGTACAGTGCTAAAGGAGCTCCCTTCCAGGATTCTCTCTCCCTGACTGGGATCATCATTATCTAAAACAGCAAGTTCTTACTATAAAAAACCAACACTCTTTCCAATTATTTGGCAAAATAATGTCTAAGATCTACAGACCTCTCAATTTGCAGTGACAAACATACCCATTTCTAGGTTCAAACCTAGGAGCTACTCTTCTCATAGTAGCTAATTTATTGGTTATGTGCCATCCTTGTGGGCTATGCCATCCATAAGTACATCTTTGAGGGTAAACTGAATTTATCCTGATTTCATACACACGGAGATATTTGCTGAAGAGGGATATAGTACCTAATCCACTGGCTTTAGTTGTATACAGCAAGTGACTCTTTCCAGTACATTTTTTATCAAGCCTGATGTGTGAGCCATATCTAAAAACTCAGAGCATTTCTTTTAGAAGCTGCTTTCTAAAAACTGCAAGGACCAAGGGATGATGAGGTACTATAGCCACTGTAAGGGATCTTTGGGGAAACACAAATCAAGCCCTTCTTCAGTCACCAGACGCCCGTATAACGACAAAACTGAGAAAACATTGTAAAATGTTATCCCATCAACCACGAATGCAAAGTCAGAAGAGTTTTTTCACGAGTCAGCTCCTTCAGATTCTGTGGTTTTGACTTTTATTTATTTCTTTGTTTGTTCCTGTCGCAGCTGGAAACAAGCCTCAGAGTTAAAGCATTCTCTGGGGCAGCTGTACCAAAAAAATAATTAAGTGAGTGGAGCTGCTATCCAGTGGAGATGAGATAGATATAAACGCATTCTGCTCCTCTGCTAAGCGCCCTCTGAGACTGGGATAACAGCAGCAGGACTAAACTGGTCTACTCTCCAGTGGCCGGTGTTTGCAGAGCTTTGGAGAGGTTTGGGAAATGAAACGTGTTTTCTGAGAGCTCACAATGAAATCATACAAAGAAGGGCTCTCATTATATTGTCATCCTATATCACACCAGGTTTGGAAATGGAGAACTTCTCTTGTGCCTCCAGAACAAAAATATTTTTCTGATGCAGCTTCAATATTAAAATGCCTTCCCTAATCGCAGTTTTACATAAGTAAATCTCCAAAATATGTACATAGTGAAATTTAAAAGTGTGAAGCCAACGGTGCCCAGAATTCTGATATAAGCAGACTGTAGAGCTGGCTAATGAATAGCTCTACCCTGCCATCCAGCCCCAGGAAATGTGGCTGCCAGGCAACTGAAATGCAGGTGAACAGGTTCCTGTATTTCTCCTATCTTACAGGACAGTTCAGCACACCCTCTCCCCCCCAAAAAACCCCAAACAAACAGGTAAGGGGGAACACAGACCAGGCTCCCAGACCCCAGACTAAGAGAAGCGAGTGAAGCCAGCAGCAGACCTGGGGTAGTTCTTCTGTCAGGTCTTATCTGAACTACAGGACTGGGATCTCTCTGTTAAAAAAACTACTTGCAGCAGCTGGAAGCGAAGATGCTCTGAAAAAGAAAAGTTTTCTTTTTCTAGGACCTGGTCCCAGATCTCCTGGTTTTATTTGTTCTATCCAAATAAAAAGTCCTTGCTGATATACCAGGAAATGCAGATGAATAACAGAGGTTTGTTCATAATTCCTAATGAGGATGAGTTACTTTCTAGCATTAAGTGATATTACACTAAACCATAGATGCTTTAGCCCCTATTTTCTCAGTATATTACCTTTGATTATTTCATTTGCACTCTGAATCACAAACCTAAAGGAATTATCATCCCAACACAGTACTAGGCTCTAATCCAGCGTCTTGTTTCTAGCAGCAGCAAGAAAAATGCAAAATCTCAGCCACAAGCTCTTCTGAGCTTTTCCTCCAGAGGTTTCCACTGAGCCCTCAAAGCTATGGAGAGGTCTGCCTGAAGCAAAACAATTTATAATCCTGCCTACACACTGTTTTTATTATAACTTGAATATTTTTATTTGTATCTATTCTCTGTTCACATTAAAAGTTCTTAAGTTCCTCCTCGTTTTTGAGGTTTGGGGTGAGGACTTTTGAATATCTGAAATCTCAGGAATTTAAAGACACTTCTGGCAATATTGACAAGCCCAGTAAATTTGAGAAAGAAAATCAGTTTTATACTTCCTTTTTCTTTTCCCTCCCGTTACTGGGGAAGGAGGAAAGAGGACGAAGCGTACAAATTTCTTGTTGTTGGAGCTTTCTGTGAAGGCAGCTAATTCACACATTTGCAGGAAAATTGAAAAGTTTACTTTAAACAGTTTACTACAGCAACCTTTGCCTTTCTCCTTTTCCCTCAAGTAGGAAATCTGAAAATACAACACAGAAAATGCTTTAATGAAGCTTTCAAAAGGTAGAAAGGGTCTTGTGGTGAGAAACAGTTTATGACGATGTTTGAAGTCTCACTGGAAAGCACTCCTGCCTTTGCCGGGCAGATAAAGCTTTCAAAACGCCTGCATTAGCACCGCAGCTAGAGCTTTGTATAAAAACACCACCATGCTTTTTCATGAGCATATCTACTTCTTGCACAGAGAGAAAATAAAATAGAGGGGCACTAAGCCACAGGAGAGTGCCAGACAGTTAACGAAGGATGTGCTAAGGAGAAAGCATGCGTGAGTGTATCACTGAATTGATTGGATATCTGTAACCTGCCTCACTTACAGCTTCCATAACAGCTAAACATGCCAGAATCCACAGTGTGCATATCCTCACCACACCCTAGAAACTGCAAAAATTTATCAAATGGGTAAAATCACATGAGGGAACTGAAAGCAGTCCCTTGAATCCTAACGTTATTTTTTTGTCCTGTACCAGTCAGTCATTTTGTGAGCTCTGATTTATTTCTATTAGAAAAACAAAACACAGCAAAAGAAAGCCCAAACCAATCATTCATCTCATATTGATCCAAATTCTTTCACTTAACTCATAATTTCACTCCTCCAGAGAAAATGCATTTACGTCCAGGCTTCAGCTAAAATGTTCCAAGTGATGTATTCTAAACATGTATTCTAAAAGTTGTCATATGCCTCTGCCTCTTCTATTTGGACAAAATGGGAAATGCAGAAAAACTAATGGCAGAGGAGCTGAGTATTTCAGAAATTTATATTCTGCTTCTGCAAACCCAAGGGAATTCAAAAATTCAGCTAAAAATGAGTAGTCATTTGGTTTTGGTCTTTTTCATTTGCAAATCTCTGGAATATTTTGAGCTTTAATCATATCACTAAAAGGAGACATTTTCTGCATTGTGATTCACTGGATCACAAGGGCATCATCTACACTTGGACAAAGGCTTTTCATGATGGAAGTCTTTAATCAGTATCACCACCTAAAATATGCATGTGCTCAGATGAGTGGAGCACAACACAGCTATAGTCACCATGATTTCAGGTTAGAATATCAGGTATTATATATTATTTTACATCCTATTATTTTACTTCCTACATTGTGCCAGGAAATTATAATAGAAAGGTGTTAACAACATCTGGGGCTATATTAACAGACTTAAAGCCTGGGGGAGGCAGAGCTTCCAGCACCATCAATGGAATTTTAAAAGCAACCCATGAACCATGTGTCTTCAGTTCACTAAAGATGATCAGGATTAACAATCTTCTATGCTAAGGTTTTCCTCCTTTTTATTTTCTCGTGGATAGCTCAAATGTATACACATCAATCATAAATAATGATAGATTCAGTACACAAAAAGACAGAAAATCAGAAAAATGAGAATTCAAAGTTATTAATTCCTAAAAGAAAGTATTGAATAAAGAGCTATAGGTTCCAAAAAGATAAAACAAAAAAATCCATATGGAGTCCTCCAAGCCCTGGCAGGAGCCTTGAAAAATAAGATAAAAGATACAGATGAAGAATAGTCCCATTCTTTGGATGACGTTAACTAAATCATGATTCCCTGTTTGACTCTGAAAATTTACTTGAAATGAAACATTAATTTCTCAAATGAAATAATGGAAAGAAACTGAAACAATATTATAGTTAATGACATTTTCTCCTGACCACACAAGTACTTTTCCTTATTTTCATTTCTTTTGATTCCCATAAAAAGCATAAGCTTTCTGCAAAGTAAATCAAAACTGCCAGTTCCTTTGAGTGACTGGGAAGGGAGCATACAATGGGAAGAATAATATCCTGGTGGTACTGTATTCAATATTAAATCCAAAATTTACTGGAATAGGATTTCCAGTGCTCCTCACTTACAGGAACTACTCTAAGGAAAAAGAATTTAGGGTGAGCAAGTTGATTTTATTGAAGTCTTTTCCAGAGCATTACACTGTAATAGAATGCTCATTCATTTACAGAGAAATGCCTTTCCTGGGCTCAGTTTCAAAGGGGGTCGTGCTTCCAGTAATTAAATTGTGTACAGCAGGCAGCCACTTAAATTCCACACTGTTAATTTTATGCAAAACAGAACCCTATTGATTTCCTGCACTTTCCCAGCCTTCAGCTGAAGTTACAAACATCCCATTAAGAATACGAAACAGATTTTTCCACTAACTGGAAGTCTAAAGTATGGTGCACGATGTTTGAGTCTACAATAAGCCCATGGATTAGAAGAAGCAAGGAGAAAACAGGAACGGGGTCGTTTACTGCAGATTTTATGCTTCCAGCCATAGAGTTTAAGCAATCTACTTGGGAATTCACCCTGGCATATTTCTTTTTACTCAGTCTATGCAATTCCCCCAAAGTGTTCAGCAGTTCTAACATTGCCAAGTGTAAGTCTTCATTCTTCTTTCTCGCATGGAAATTTTAATGATCTCTAGAGCTGTTTCCTCTAACTCTTCTCTCTCTTGATAATATGTTGTCACTACCACTAGAATAAAGTGCCACTACACAAATGCCCAGGTGAAGAACGCACAAGATGTTATGTGATTAGAAGAAACGAGCACATTGGCTACAGCAGTCTCCCAAGTCTTGACTGCAGACCCTGTTTGGGTCTGTACTCCATTCTGTGACCTGCCAAGGCAAAGCTTACAACAAACACTGCAAGAAAACCATCTTACTCTGCCTCCCCCTGCAGAGTTCAGTGGCGATAGCTCCTGGGTGATTAGGATGGAGCTTGTTTGCACAGTAAAGTCCACTCAAGTCAAGGGAAATATTTCAATTACTTGAAGTGGGTTGTAGATTGGAGTTATAATTGAAGCTTCCTTTCTCAGTGTTATTGCAACGTGAATGCTGACCCACTGCAGCAATCAGCAGCAGTGTCCTTACTAACTGCAATTATTTAAAGCTATTAAAATGCATCACCCCATGGAAGTAATTTCCCTTCTCTTTTAAGACATCATTTATTTGCAAATCATTCATGGCGGGTCTATGTGTTGCAAACATCACAAATGAATTCTGTTTCTTCTAACAGAGGCATCTGACACTATTCAAAATGGAAAATAAAAATTTAAGGTTAGACAGACCAATGTAATTCTCTCCTTCCTTCCCCTGAACTCAAACAAATGCAATCACTAAAGAATAATGAAATAAATTTTTTAAAACACATCTTTTCCTTCTAAGAGAAGCACAAGGTATTTGTTCAGCTATACACAAATTTCATGAGAGGTTACACATGCTTCACCAGAGATTACCTTCGCAGCCAGAGCTGCAATGCAACAAATTTGCTAAATCAGATTTCAGGCATTTCAAATGGAAAACCTTGAGAGACTCTCCAACTTCTACAGAAATTCAGACATCATGCCATGAACAGATCAACTTTCTAATGGAGAAGACAGGGGCCTATGCCATATATACACACAAATCTGACTGAAAAAGTGTCTTAAATCACATGCTCTTTTATGAGTATGTTTAAGAATGAAGACAATTAATCTGTCAGGAAATAACCTGTCAGCTGATTTGGGTGGGACACATTGTTAGGGTCAAGTAAAAGTTATTATTTTAACAATCTCAGGTTAAAATCCAGGAAGCAGAGTTTTCTTCAGATCTTTTTTGTTGGGTATTTGTTGTTGTTATTGCATTTTGTTGGTTCTTTTTTTTAAAAGTCAGCTATAAAAAGCCTAGACAAATGTTGTCTCCCTGCAATATCTGATGATATAACAAGGACTGGATGTGCAATCCAAAGTTTGACTCTGTCTTTGAAAAAAAGTTGTTTTTCCTTCCTCATGGGCTGATTAGAGTGATACCATTATACTTCAAATCCAATCTGTACAATCAGCGTCAGCAAAAAGACTTCTTTAACTTATCAAAATCTATTTAGGCTACCCAGAAGTGACTTGACTACAATGCATAAATATATTCAGAGGGAGAAGATATCAAGTGGTAAAACGACTATTCAATCCATCATAAAGGCACAGTAACAACCACTGGATGAAAGACAAAGCCTGACTCACTCAAATTAAAGAAAGGTACTAATTATTTAATGACTGCAGGGGAAACTGCTGGCATAGGCTGGCTAGGGATTTGGTAACATCACCTTTGTAGAGATTAATAAGGACTGACTGGACTAACATCCAGCAGCAATTGCTTAGGAGGAGCTGCTTCTGCCTTGGAGCAGCAAAATGGGCTTGTTTTACATTCCTGACACCCCTTCCAGCTCTTCTTTCTGTTATGAAATCAGCAGAGAAGGCTGTAGGACTCCCAGTAATGGTAATGGCCAACAGCATACAGAAGGTCAGAGCAGCATGCCTGCTCACCTCAAAATCCACTAAATT
The DNA here is from genome assembly GCA_013398125.1 of Aegotheles bennettii. Classification (NCBI taxonomy): domain Eukaryota; kingdom Metazoa; phylum Chordata; class Aves; order Caprimulgiformes; family Aegothelidae; genus Aegotheles; species Aegotheles bennettii. The sequence continues at coordinate 896,244 of VZRW01012971.1, forward strand.
TCGATAATTGGAGTAAGATCGATGCTTCAGACTCTATAGCCAGCAGTATTTGGTAAATAATGGGAAAGAGATTTGAAACATGGGGACAGTGTTTTCCCAGATGCTGCAAGATGTCTTTAGTCTGGGGCAACTGCAAGACAAGGCTGGAGAATCAGCCCTTGGATTTCCCCTGCTGCTGGGCCTGGGGGAGCATCTCTAGAAAGCTGAATTTCAGGAATTGAGCTCGAATTTACAGATCCTGTTCATTTCTGTAAACAAGAATGGGGCTGATGAATTGGAGGTGGATACTCTCACTTTGACAAGCCCTGCTTGAAACACACACCGCTGTGATGAAAGGGCTGGAACAGTTTGTAGGCAAAATTTGCATTTTCTGTCCAAAGAGAGTAGACTATAAGGATGCTATTGTTCATGACCTCTATGAAAGGTACCTGGTTTCTATGTAAAATGGCAATTCAGACAAAGACAAGTTTCATTGGTCCCAAACATACCTGCTACCTCTTCAAATGATCATGACCAGAAAATAGCACAGGTGACTGCAGTCCTCCATTGTCCATCTTTATCTACATTTGACATGTCCAGCTGCTCACAGATCCTTTCACAGCAGTCACTATAAATCCATACTGTTGGGAAAGTGAGGAATAAATCATGTAGCTTCATTTCTTGTTCAAATATTCATTTGCATTATTTATAGATAATGAGATATCAAAGACTTCTTTCCTCCTCTCACTGTGCATACTGTCCTGTCAAAATTGGTGCTGCCCTGTTAGTGCTCTTCATTTATTGCACTGGAACTGAAGATCAACATTTTTCCTTTTATCCTGCATTCTTTAGGGTGAAGACTTGAATATGGAAAATGAAAGAATCACTAGTCATAACTTTAAAATGGGATTCATTTAATCTGTACTTAAAATACTGAGAAATTTTTTCCAGTGCTGGAAATGAAACTACTGATTCTGATGAGACACTGGTCATTGGCAAAGCACAGCTCAAAATGTTCTGTCTGCTTCAGTGTTTTGGGGCTGCAAGCTCTCTGATACGCTGAAGTAAAATTAAAAAATAATACAAAAAAAAAAAAAAAAAGAAAAAATGGCTGTGCTTTGAAAACTCACAGAACAGCATTGCAAGCACTATTGAAACAGGACAGAAGCACAAAAAAAAAGCCACTGATACTTTAGATACTGAAACAGAATTTCTGAGCACAGGGTGTATGTGCAGTTCTGAGCTCCATTGAAAACCCAGTCTGTGTGCACCCATGTTTACTGGGATCTTATTGTTGGGTTAAGCACCTGCATTATTCCTTTAAACTTCATGTCATTTTTTTGACATAGAGAAGCAGTATCTAACTTGATCCACAGAGAGCAGAATTATAGCAAGGTTCATAGACTTCAAAGTTCAAGCAGAGTCAAGAGGTGAACCAAGGTATATCACAGGTGAGCTGATGGTCAGTCACTAGTCCCATCTTTGCACCCTTGAGGGATAACAAATTTTGAGCTCTTCAAAATATCTGACCTCAGTGGAAGAAGTGAAATTACAAGGCCAACTCTGAACTCTGAAGAAAAAAACCAAAACACCCTACAAGTAATATATGAGACTATTTAGCAACTCTCTTAATTCAGGGGAAAACACACAGAGAAAGTTTAGCTGGTCAAATATTGCAAACCTGATAATCTAGATAGAAAACACAAGGTTGTATGTGACCAACAACTTATGTGCGATCTGTTCAGAGTCAGTCCTGTGGCAGTGGGCAGTTGCTTAGTTAGTACCTGATACTCCCAATTTTATTCTTCATTTCCCAGGTTCTTAATAGCCATGGTTTCAATCTCTTTAATAATGCCCCACTCCCTCATCTTATGCTAGATGTTTCAAAGTCTTATCTAGCTTCCAGCAACATTATACTACTAGTAATAGTGAGAAGTGGGTGAAACTCTTTTCTAGTATCATTACTCATGCGTAAGAAATTAAACTGTACTTTCAAGAACTGTTTGTGTCAATAAAAACTCAAGTCACAGGAGTACCAGCCAAGAAGAAGCTGAAGCAGGATGCTCAGTACAGAACTAAATTCATTTCAAAAAAGCTGAGCAAGTATTTCAGGGAATATTTTTATGAATTTACCCAGACTCTACAAAGTCTGTCAAGAATTGCAGTAGAATTTAGTTTGAAAATAATGAAGTGAAATACCAGCCCCGCCTAAAGTGTTCTCCTAAAGCCCCTTATCCAATAACTTCCTCCAGGCTTCTCACTTGTCTCCCAATAGCTGCAGAAAACATTCTGTATAAAAAGTGCATAAATGAACAGAATCTATGACTTGCAGAGATTAGGAATTACTTTTTTAAAGCCCTGCAACCCTCCACATTCATTGCAAAGTATATGAAAAAATAACATTCCTTGCAATGACTCTGTTACTGCTCATGGAAAACATCTTTCCTGATCACTGACATGGCAGATATGCAGCTGACATCTGCTCAGCAGTCTAAGATTGCTTTGCTGACACATAAAATTGAGTTTCACTGTGAAATCAAGATGATATCATTGACTATTATAATAAGTTGTTAAAGCCCAGGGTAATACTTTTCCGTCTTTTTCAGTCAAGTGCTTATCTTTCTCCTCTCCTCTCTCCTTCCCAGTCACTAGATGCAAGTTTATCTTCTCAACAAAACACTCTTGGAAAAAGTATTTTTGTTGTGTTTTTAAACTGCTGTTGCTCTCAATAAAACTAATTAGCATCTTGCAGTAAACCAGTTCCCTGGGTCTCCTTAGATTTCAAATGAAGCTGACCTATGCACAACAGGGTCTTCACTTTAGATTGAACGTGCTCATTAGTGTCTTCTAATAAATGAGGATACTGGCTGGTGTTGTTCATTCCACCTCCCAGAAGGTGCTGCAGGAGAGGAGGGTGAAACTGGGACAACTGTTTGATTTAAGTATGCCCCATACCTGTGCTTTTTTTCCCCATTCAGCAACAATTAAAAGCTGAGAAAGACTGAGGAAAAATAATTGAGAAGCTTAGAGCTCTGGGACGTCCCTGCTCAAAAACTGAGCTGAACAACAGAGGCACTGGTGAGCAGTATGAAGGCCCCCACCATCCCCCTACCCCAGGCACACACAACTTGAGAATCATGGTTTTTACCCTCAGCTCTAGTGTCCCAGGCTAACATGCTCTCACAGAGCAGAGAAGCAGCCGAGAGGAGAGTTGTTCTTACATTACACCTACTCAAGGCTGTACATAGCCCATCATTATCTTGCAACTCTGATGAAGGGGAACCAATTAAGCTGCCTGTCAGTTAATACAGAGTTCAAATCTCTTTAGACTTCCTAAAAGAGAGGAGAAGTTGAGGAGGCAAGATTTCTTATACTTAATTGTTCTTCAGCATAGTCAATACTGTCAGATTCCCGAGTAAAGAAAACACCCACATACAGCAGTTCCAAAGGTGTTAATCTTCTACCTCTACAGATAACCCCAGTTACCTGAAATTAATGAGACATTATTAACACCAGAAACATCAAAAGCATTTTCAGGTAAGATAAGAGTGTGGAGACCCCTCAAGCTTCAACAACAAGGGTTATGGAATGGGCTTTTGCAATGGAAAAGAGAAGGTCGGAGCCAGGGAACAGTATACTTGATGAAGACCAACTACAGTCTAACAACTTATCTTTTCTGTAAGAGATTTGTGTAACTCCAAAGAAAGCATTTTTAAGTTTAACACTTAAGATCTGTGTAGAAGAGGGCCAGAGAACATTTCTGAATAGCTTGAAAATTGAAGAAATAATAAAAATTAAAAAAACCCCATAGCCCCTAGTAAAATAACTGACTGGCTCTTTTAAACACTGTCTGCTCATTGCTAGCCTTTGTGCTACTCCCTCTGTTTGGACCAAAAGCTGTTCATAGCCAGACCTCTTGTTTCTACAGACAGTACAGCTCAAAGAAGACCCCTAACAAAAGACCTCTATAAAGTCTCGTCTGATTAAAATGAAAACTCCTCTTTCTATCCTAAATGCCAGCAGCAGCACTTCTTGCTCCTGAGATCTCCCCATGCAATCCCTATTAAATTAAACCAGAAAAATGCTCACTCATTGCTTTTTAAAGTAGCAGATTACCCATAATCCCCTCCCTCGGAATTCAAATTTCCTTTCCCTTAGAAAAGGGCTCAGTCAAGTCGTATCTAAAAAGAGACCACTTAGAGACCTGCCATGGGGGATTAAAAAGTAAACAAAAGAAAACTGCTAGTAAAAGTGCCTCCTTTAATTTCATCAATGATGAAATCAGGCCTGCAACAAGATGGATACCCAGTTACTAAACTACATTTCCCAAGAGGCCATAGGCCTTGGAGCAAATTCCAAACCTAATTTCCTGGTATAAATGGCTTTGTGGCCACCTAAAGCTTTTTATGGATGATTCAAGAGGGTGGTGATGCTATTTTGCAGATTGCTGTTGCTACTTAGGTGAGTAAAAAATGGTAGATTCTAAAAAGTTGGTTGGTTGGGTTTTTTTAGGGCCCTACAGTCTTATTTAGTATTCTTGCTTTCTCTGAGGTTGATAATATTGACTTTTATTTTAAAATATTTTTATTCTTATTTGCAAGAAGGTAATTTTAAGTCAAATTTTTCTGCTAGCATGGCTAAAATTTTGTGGTTTTCAGTTTTTAGTAATATAGGGTTTGAATTGTACTGAAATTCACAGTTATGCTTTGGTATGATAAAGTCAAGCAGCAAAACTTGTATTCCAAGAAGAAAAATCTCCAAGCTATTTACAACCCAGTGCACGTGCTTCTCTTGCTTTGGGCTGCTGACTGAATTATGGGCTGGGTTAGCTAAGGATTCAGAGGCTTGTGTATTTCTCAGGGTCTGCTTGTTTTCATCTGCATTTGAAAAACCTGTAGAGATTCATTAAATGCTCTAATAAAAGAAGAAAGAACACTGAAGCTACATAGAAAGGTTTTTAATTAACATCAGTCTATTATCTGTTTCATAAGGTATGTGTAAGGAGCTTGTTTGTTCGTAAAGTTCTAGCAATGTTTTGATTGTCTGCTATATCTATTCTGGTCTTTCTGGAGAGTGAAGGTGGGGATTTCTTTCTGAACAAACTAGGTTCTCTGCATTTGAATTTGGTGCTTGGAAGGAAAAAAAAGCTTTTGGAACTAGGCTTTTGCTCTCAAAGATACTTTGGTACTCACAAATCAAATATTAATACTCTGAGCTTTTAGGTCCTGAATATTAAGGCAGGTGTTATCCTGAAATCACACTACTTGGCTTCCTAGCTTGAAGTGTAAAAGTTTTTCTTTTTGTGCCATAGAAAGATTTACTATTACAACTGGTAAAGAAATGCAAGCACACAATTAGAGTTAGTTTTCACTGAAGGCTCAATAACAGCAATCTACCTCCTATGTTCCTTATTGTTTAACAAGGCACCTGCTGGGAGTTTTTATGTGTGGAGGTTAGGTATATTTAGAAGTATAGTCTGATTTAAATACATGTTGTTGTGATGTGATCTACTCAATTATAAATGCAGAACTCTCATATAAAAACATAGCTCCTCCTAAAGAACTAATATCTAGGCTTTAATTTAACTATTAAGCACTTCCATTAAACACACTTAATTAAAACATCAGGGAAACCTCTTGTGGACAGCAAAAAATCCTCTGCATTTTTTCCCCCAAATGTCCCTTTCTCCACATCGTGTGAAAAAATGTTATTTTTCCACATAACAAAGCAACCATTTTAATGCTGTTGGGCTTGCTCAGCCAAGGGGAACTAATGGCCAGAATGTTTTACTGTTCCTCAGCAAGGAGGGAGGATGCTGCTCCTTCTTACCTCCTTGCTCCTATAGCTCTGAAGAAACGGGGGAGCAGAGAGGGACTCAGAGATGTGGCAGCCACCTCTGTCATACCTGGAAGGAGCAGACCAGCAGCCTGGGCTGGAGGGGACATGCTCATGTGAGCCAGAGCAGTGCGTGGGCATATGCTGTCAGAAATGAATGCTAATTGCCCTGGCATTGACAGCCCATAAAGCTGATTGCTTTTTAATTTCTTGGCACCGGGAGCCCAGCCGCATGCTGCACAAATTGAGCAACGCTTCCCAGGTATGGCTCAGGCTGTTCAGCGATGCCCACAGCACTCTCTGCTCAGGGACATTTCCCCCGGTGCTGCCCATGTTGCTCCTTTCTCTGTCATTACCTCCCTGCCAGCACCTGGCTGTCTTGGCACACGGGTGATTTCTCAGGAGCTGGTGGTTATTTTTCCTGAGGGTTGGACTTTTGTGGAGAACAGCACAGCAAATTGGGTCTCACTTTTTCCTTTCTGCTTCTCTGGGGCTTTGCTCATCCCTTCAGCTTATGGTGTTTAGAGCCAAGTGTTTGTTGCAGAAATTAGTGAATAAAGGAAATGCTATATAGGCAAAATGGGGAGAAAGGCAAGTTCAGGGAGAAACTGGCCTTTGCTTACTGTTCCAGTTTATAGTAAGATCTGGGAAATACTCGGGAGGTGGAGCTCACAGTACACAGCCAGTACCAAGAGAGGATGGCAAACTGCAGTATTGCCTTCCAGTGAGATAAATAATAATACAGGTGAGTTGCCCTTTTCATCTGTCTTCTGCCTAGTTTGATAAAACAATGCACAGGGGCAGAACATAACATTCTGTCTGCACAGCACCTTGCCCTGGGTCAGCACAATGCAAATTGTTTTAGGTAGAGTTGATAGAGAAATAAAGCTGTGTCTCTACAATTAGGTGCTACTTGGAGGTTAGCTTAATTCTAAATTATGATAAACTCTACTTATTCTTAGTTAACTGAGGAGAAAGAGTTATAGAATCACTTTAAGGCATTTAGAAATGTTTCCAGGAAAACAGGTAACTAAAGGAAATGAAAAGTCACCTTCTCTGCTGCCCGTCAAAACCTTGATGGGTGTTGTAGAAGATAAAATGCCATTTATTAAGTGTGGATTTTCTTTCTCATCCCTTTCCTTTCTCCATTTTGCTGGCTAAGCAGCTCATGTCATTTGCATTTTCCAGTTGGAGAAAGATGAATTAAGATGATTTGTATTGTTCAAATAGGGTTTAAACCACTATTGTTGGAGTGGGTAGCTGTACATACAGCAGTAAGGGCCTGGAGCTGACACGGCTGGGTAGGACCTCTAGAGGATCAGGTCTGGCCCTGCCAGTTCTAAGTGTTATATTAACTTGTCTAAATCAGGAACATGGATGTTACCTTTTCTTGAGTTTCAGTTCTGCTCAGTGAAGTTGTATCTCTTCAATTTGTCAGATGTTTTAAATTTGTGATCTTCAACTTTGGCTGATTTAACTTATAGACTACTGAAATCTTCCTAAAGAAGGCACAGAGGGCTATACTGTGACTTTTGAGGCCTGAGGGACAATAGATATGCTCCTCCTGATTTATCGCTTGAATTAGGGCAGGGATTTCAAAGAATCACTAGATTATAGGCAAAAAAACAGTTCCTAATACTGTAGAAGAGGTATTTAGAGTAATCAGTGTTTTGTAGGTATCAGCAAGTAAAAAAGAATAATCATATAATAAATATGGAATCTCCTGAACTTGTTTTGGTCATTTCCAGATGACCAATCACTGCCTACATCTCTAAGTCTTTTAAAGTTCCAAGTTTAAAATCTAAAGGACTGTCTGAATTTTCTTAATCTCTTGAGCTTTTGATGCCTGTGGAGATGACAAAGATGTCAATGCAGCTTTTGTTCGCACTTAATCGCATGTGGCCGTGAGATAATCCTTCTGAGCTAAAATACTTGCAGTGCTGCTGTGCATTTTTAACATTTCTATGACTTCACTTTTAGAGCATTTCCATTACAATCTGTGCAGAAGTAGGGCTGAGGAAAAAGAAAAAAAAAAAAATCATAGGATAATGCAAGTTGAAAGGGACCTTAGAAGGTCTCTAGTCCAACCTTCTCCAAACAGGATCTGCTGTGGGGACAAGTGAGGTTGCTCAGGGATTTACCCAGGTGGATCTTTATACACCCAAAGATGAAGGCTACACAAACTCTCTGGGCAACTAGTTCTATGGCTTGAACATCCTCAAAGGGAAGGAGGTTTTCTTTCCATTCAGACTGAATCACTTTTGTTTCAATTTATGTCCACTGTATCTTAGCCTTTCTCTAGTTGTGGGGGACCTCTTCAGTCTCCGTGACCTTCTGAAAGTGCTAATGGCTGTCTGGTGGATCCTTGTGGGGTGGCAAGGCAAAGCAGGAGCACAGGCACAGTCTGCACATCAGAAAATGTCATACAGGCTGCATGGTGCTGGAGGAAATGTGCCCTGTGCTCCCTCTGCCCTCTCTGGGACACCTTGTATCCAACCATGGAGGCACTGCCCTGCACCCCGGAGAAGCTCCCAGGGCAACTGCACCTTGCCAGAGCCACCACAGGCATTGCTGCAAAAACAGCCCCTGCCCCAAGTCATACCATGACCCAGTTCTGGACACCAAGCAAGGCAGCATGGCCCAGCTTCTGCTCCATCTTCATCTGAGGCTTTTCACTCCTGGTCTGGGGTCAACAGGGCACTCCTGGGACCAAGTAGCTGGGATAAAGGAGCCCAGCCTGCCGAGGGCATGAAGTACACCAGGGAGCCCCAGAACACCAGCCCCAGCAGAGGGAACCACTGGAGGGCACAGGCTGCAGTCTGCCTTCCCCTCTCCATGGCTTTCCTCACTGCCCAGAGGTGGTGCCCCACTTCATGGGTTTTGAGGACCAGTAAGTGGTATTTTCCCCTAGAAGTAGGTTGCCTTTCATGGAAAGTTGAAGATTTGTTTTGATAACCAGAAAGTAAGTTCTGCTGAGGCAAAATCCAAAGAAATTTTAGGCGAGGCTAACTGCATGTGTGATTTTGTGTATCCTAAGTGAAAAGGAAAATGTTTTCCAGGAACAGAGCAGATCTTCTGACCTGCCGCAACCTGTATGCACTGCAAACTGAATTGCCTGAGCATTGCAGGAATATTTGAAACCTGTGCATGAATGGCAGTGAGTTGAGTCTACAGCAGCTTTAAAATGTCTGTTTTGGCATTTGGCCATCTCCCAGGCACAAATAGCAAAATAACTTGTCCATCTCAAGGGTCAGGAATGGCTGTGCTGGTTAGCTTCAGCTTAAACCTTGTGAGTTTAATTTGGCTTTATAGCCAAATACAACCAGGCTGAGGTCAACCAAGGCACTGCCTAGTTATGCAGGTAGGCTGTGTTTTTTATAGAACTTACTGGAATCCATTTGCCATGACAGATGCCATGGAGTGTGTTTGCCTAATCATCCACCATCAAGGAGCCTCTTCATCATGACTTTCCAGTTTCTCCTATAGTCTTACACATTCTCACTGCCTTTATATTGGAAATCATGTTGTATTTCTGTTTCTATTTTGGTGTTTGTTGAACACTGCCATTTTTGAGGGCTTATTATTTTTCCCCTTTGCCAAATTCAGCTCCTTTCTCCTTAGCAAAGAAAGTATAAGTTAATAAATCAAAAACATAACATTTTTTTTAACTTGTCATTCATGTGACTTGGGAAAGTGGTGAGCTACAGATACCTCTGGTTTTGTTTGTGTGAACTTGCGATCAAAATCAGCCACTTTCCTATATGTGGATTTTTATTTTTTGCAATGTTTTCTCAGAAAAATACACAAACATTTGGAGTAAGTAAATATAAAGCAGATAGCTGTGCAGTGATTTTCCCTGCTTTTCATATTTATATTTGGCATTACTTGAAAAGGGCATTCTTCTCTTACAGAGAGTATTAAATTAGGATATAGATTTCTTTGCCTCTGCTGAACTCTCATTCCTAACCATACTAATTTTGGATACATCCCTAAGTTCACCAGATATTGTTTCTCTATGTCATTGCTAACTTTGCATATGACAAACTTATCTTCAGAGAAGCTGAGCAATACAATTACATGGACTGGATTCAGTTTGGTGAGCAGCAGCAAGTCTGTGCTTGCTTTGCACCAGTGTGTTGGTTTTCCATGCTCAGTGGTGTAGCCACCCCTTGTGCAAACCTCCCCCTGCTTTCATGTGCAGCCCAGGATAAACAGGTGTTTGGCAAGGTGGTTAGCATCTGAAATGATTGGTCTGCTCAGATTCTTCCTCCTACTTCATACTGCATGGCATGGTTTGGTTTGTGGTTTTATTTAGTTGTGTGGTTTTATTTAGTTGTGTTCTGAAGAGAACAACCACAGTGTCCCATTGTGGTTTTCTCCTATTCAAGCTGACAGCTTATCCATAAGAACAGGGTAGTGAGCAATGGTCCATCAGAGGTCCCAAGAGTGGGAAGCCCCTTGATATATTGGGTAACGAAGAGCAAATGTACTCTTGTCACCACAACTACATGGAAGCTGCTCTAGAATTTTATGACAAATCTCCTGCAACAGTCCAGCTGCAATAGAAATATCTCATGGAAGAGCAGAAATCGAAAGCTTTCATTCATCAGCAGTGTCTCTTTGATGGCCTCTTTCATTTTTTTAGATTTAGTCAGATAAATGAATACAGCCCACATGCCAAGGTCAATGGTACACTTCCCTGTAGTAGCTACACTAGAATCATTATGTTTGTGTGGGTATGGTCTCTGTCACACCAAGTACCAAGGATGTGGGATTTTTTTTGCAGATCTCTATATTAGATATACGTAAGATTTTAATAAAGTGTATTTGTAGAGTAAATAGTGTTTCTGGTTCAGAGATTCTTGAGCTGTAGAGGAAACTTTCCCTTTTTCTCTGGCTTTGCATGAGGCCTGGTATACAGAACTAGATCTGTAATTTATTAAAGATAATGCTTATGCACTAAGAGTGTGTAGGTCCAAAGAAAGACCACATTGATTTGGTCTGTAGGCTAAATCAATGCCATGCAGACTTGGAGAACGGTAAGTATTGTTATTCTAATTATGCAGCTAAATTGTTGGAGTATTTAAAACTGTGATAGACAAGTTAGAAAGCAAACTAAGGAGGAGAATCTCTTTGGTTTTTGAAAGGACTGAAAAAAGGACAATAGAGATGAGAACATGCAGATTGGGAGATACCAGATAAAATAGTGTAGTAACAGTTGAGGCTTATGTTCATACCTGGCATAGATAATTAACTAATTCAGAAATGTTTAATAGATAAATGATAAACTAATCAACAGGAAAATGTGTGATCTGACATCTGAGAAACTGATTATATGTGTATGAAGACTGACTCATGTTGTTTGGACCTGACTGCTGGATGCCTTGTTCTGTTTTGGACTAACTCACTAATGAATAACTGAACTCGTTGAATTAATTTGCCTGTGTGGTGAATTTGGACTTGAACTGTGGCTGTTGGTGGGAAGAGAACATGAGAATCAAGGACTGGTGGCTGAGATGCTGTGGAGCACTTTGCATTAATATTTGCTAATGGGTGAAGAGCTAGTTATGGAAAAATGATGAGTGAGGCATAGTGCTGGTAGTAAAAGCTATGGGAGGTGAACCCTCCTGTGGAAGGAGCAGCTGTAAAGCAAATTTGACCTAATCTTAGGTTGTTCTGCTGTGTGCCCCACTAATAAAGGAAAGAGAATCATCCTTGGGGCAAATCTGGGAAATCTGTTTATTTGGCATCCACAGAAGTATAATAGTTGGGGAATATGACAATGCAGTTATTTTACTTAAAGAATTCATAAGGCTGCTGGAATATCACACACTCTGTTTTTCTGGGGGCTGGGGACAGAAAATATCTACATAATCTTCCATTACAGGGTGTCTCTTTCAGCATAGACAGAGGCAAAAATCACTTTGTTTTTTGTTAACAAGCCAATAATATCCCTTTCTACTGCAAAACTTTGTGGTTTGAGGAAACAACATTTTCTGGAATTGATGTAAAAGGAAAGGTTACCACCACAAATTCTTGAAAACAATATATTTCCCACTGCATTTTGTTTTGTGTCTCTCCTATTGTATTTTAATGTTTCTCTGAAATGAGCAAGCTGTATCTTTTCCTTGTGTCAGTATACAAACAAGTATATAGTGTCAGGTCACTAAACACAATCTATTTACAGCAGCAGTTATTAGCAAATCAGATTAAATGTCCAATGATGCTTCAATTGTTGGTTTAATCAAACACTTCAGATATTTTTTGAAAAGCAGGAATAGATCTCAGTTGTGTAACTATTGTGTTCTTCCCTAGAATTTTAAGGTCAATCTGATTATATTTTTTTCCTAAGTCTTTGTAGAAAAAAAAAATAGGGGTATTGTTCAGAGCTTCTGTACAAGCTCTTTCTTGTTGTTCCTTGCTGTCACTTCCATATGGTTCATATATTTTAAGTAGTAGAATAACAATGTAAATCTCTGGATATGTGCTTTATTAGTATAGTCAAATAAATACATGAATTGCCTTAAAAACTGAAAGTGCCCCTTGAGATTCACTGAGCCATTCACAACCTAAGTTTGACAGGCAATGATTTAGCCAAACCATCTATAACTTTTATTTGAAAAACAAGGACAATTAAAAATAGGATGAGGCATTTTGGTTATGAATTATTCTGATCAGGAATATAACTAGATTTTTATTCCAATGTCTAAATGAAATATCTCCTATATCCAGTGAGTTTCATTACAGCTTCAGTTTTATTACCTCACTTTGAGAGATTTAATCCTTTTCTTGGAAATGGATTACTCTTCAGAAAGTACAAATAAAAATTAAATACAATAATATTTTTTTGGGGGTGGGGGAGAATAACGGATGAGAGGAACCAACTTTTATATTTAAGATGACTAAACCTTCATGTTATTAAGATCCTCACAGCACTGTAGCAGCCTTTCTGAAAACTCGGGAAGGACAAAGCTTAGAGGCTACAGATGTGCCTTGACTTTGTGCCATGGCACCCCCTCCAGTCTCATCAGCATTATTAGTACAGTGGTCACTAGGGTGGGTTCCTTGGAGTGTCCAGGTGACCCATGAGAAAAGTTGCTGCCTGGGACTGTGAGGAGACAGGCTCTCGGCAACACCAGAGGAGCTGCAGGAACAGCTTTGGCCTTGTGTGCTGGTGGAGGTCTGGGCACTGTCGGAGTAGCTTGCTTGGCTGGACTGGGCAGAGAGAGTGTCAGAGTGGAGCAGGTACCCTCTCCTCTCAACCACACCCAAGAACCATGTATTGTTCCACATCCCATCCTGAATTCACAGTAGAGAACTTTTCTGTTACCAGAAGAAAAGAGATGGACTGAATTCCTTCTCCTTTCCACCCCAAGTGGACTCAATTTCCAGGATTCACCTCCATGCTTTGTAGAGACTAATCTCTCCTGGGATGAGAGGAAAGCAGAGCTGCATCAGCCCAAGTTCCTTCTAGCTATCCTTCAGCAGCAGACATAAAAAAGTGATTCCTCTTCTGTCCCTGCATTGCTGTCAGTGAGCTGAGCCCCATGGCTGAAGAAGGGAGGAGAGCACTGGCACTGTGGCCCCAGGGGAGGGGGGTCTTTGGTACAGCTCTAGTGTGTTGGAGAAGGACATGTGCTACCTAGGAAGAAAGACCTTGCTGCAGCCAAATATTGGTAGGTCCAGCGTGTATGTTTCCCGTGGAAGCCACCTTCCAAAAAACTTAAGAATAATTTTTGGGTAACCTGAAAGATGTTGCTCTTCACTCTTCCTTCACTTTCTTGCTCAAATTTTCATCAGTGTCTGAACACAATTCAGACTATTTTGTGCATGACGGGTCAAGATTAATGATTACTGCTTCAGAATATCTTTTTAACAGTGCTGTTAAAGCATGTTACCCACAGTTTTAAAAAGTTGCATCATAGATATATTCTATCTGAAAATGAATTTGCTCCTTTGAAATGTGGATAGAAATAAAATTAGTGTCTAACCTGCTTTATTGAATTTGTGAAGGATGATGGCTTAATATGTAACTTGAAAAAAAAAAAAGAAAAAAGGAAAGTGAAAACCAAAAAGAAGGCAAGCTAAGGGTTGAGATGTAAAGACAGCAACAGAGAACAGTGAAAAATTCCTACAACGAAAGCTGACAGTAGAATTTAGATGCAAATGACACAGGGTCAGACTTTAAAAATTAATGGCACCCTACTGCCATGTGTATTTTGTTTTTGGAAGTCTAACAATTGATGGGAAAAATGATGAGCAAAAGTAAACTGATCCTTCTGCACACTAGTAGTGTAACTTGTATGGCAGAACCCTCTGAGAATCAAAAAAAAGGAAAGTCTAAATATGAAGTAATAGAAAACCTTTTCTTCTATTAGTACCTACGGGAAGTTATAGGAATAGAATAATTTATAACAGCTTATGTACATGGCAAATGTTTGATTGAAATTGAGGTTTCAGTTTCAAGGAAGATAGATTTATTTTTTTTCACCTACTGATTGTTTTTATTTAAATAATAAAAAACCTAGAGGGGAATATAAAATCTCAATCTATGGAGAAATTTCTAAGACAGATGACTTTGTAGTTAAACTCACAGGAAATGAAAAGTTGATGGAAATTGGACCTGAAGCACATGAATAAACAAAGATGGGGAAAGACTAAGTAAGGGAAATTAAATGACACTAAAGGAAACAGTATCACCTTACATGATGATCCCTCATCCATGTGTATTTTTGTAAACAGAGTGCCTGCAGAAATTTCTTCAACCACCACAAATTCTTGAAAATATAACCCTAAGCACTGACTGTTCAGTACCACAGAGCCATCTCAGTGTGCTGGGAATGTGCCTGTATTTTTACAAGTATATGCTATGGGTTATGTGCGTGGGTATTTAAGACAAGGGCAGATTTGTGTCAGAAATCTTTACCTACCAGCTCTCTGCTTCTTATTTCCTGCCATGGCTTCCACTTCCCAAGATCTTCTCCTTCCTTTTTTTGTGTGGATTATCTGAACAGGCTTTTCAGGAAGGCTGGTTCTCTGAGGCACTGATGGTAGGTGTGAAAATGTGATGCCTGGCTTGGGGAGCAGAGTCAGTCAGGCTACAGCAGCGTGAAACCCAGCATGCAGCTCATTTACCCTGCCTCGTCAGTGAGCTTGGCAGCCTGCTCTAATCTCTGTGCTGCTGCATCCAGGCTGCTGCTGGTACCCAAACTCGATAGTTTGAGGTTTGTGTTGTTGCTTCTGCACTATGTAGAAGCTGAACTTCAGCACACCCTGACCTTCCCCATTGCACTTTTAAATACTTCTGAATTCTTTTTCTCTCAGTCTCTTCTAGAAGAATGGTGCTTGGACAGCACAAGGATAAGATGCTACTCACCAAAGCTCAGGTCGAGTCACAGTGGAAGTACCAGAAGACCTTATTCTGGTTTGTTTCTTTTAAAGGATGTGTCAAAATGCTGGAGACCAGCACATCCCAGGGAACTCCTGTCTCCCTGAAAGGTTTGAGTCAGGCTGGCCATGAGTCAAACTGGTGGGTGCAGAATAAGCAGTGCTTTCAAGCTGGTACTGTCATTAAGCGATCTCTTCTGATTTAAAAGGTTAGCAAGCAAACAAAAATAAATAAGAGGTTTTCTTCCACCTCCTGAAAACTCACACAGTAAAGCCTCTGACAGAACTGTACATGCATGTGCACACACAGGCACATGCAAAAGAAATGCAAATATCTGTCACAGCTGAAAAATAGGCTTAAACCAGCCGTAACTATGTGATCACCAAAAGAATCAAAAAAGAGCATTATTTGCTATGGCTTTAGTTTTTTGAAGGCTAACTTTCATAAATACAATAAAATAGCATCACTGGAGATGGTGATAGTAAACTGGGTATGTGGAGGAGCCATCCCAAGAGCCAGGTAACTGCAGAAAACATTGTCAGTGCGTAAGAAATGCAAAGTCTTCTGGTCACAAGGGAAAACCTTTTCGCCCTAATTTGATGATGAGCAGCTTCACAGCTATGTATTTGTTTCTTGCTCTTACACAGATACTGTTCTGTGCCTGATCTTATTAATACTGACAGTAGAGATCTTAAGCATATGTTTCCCATCTTGGACTCTTTTTCCCTTACGGGATGGAAGGTCACCCCAGCAATAAAGTCTTTAGTTGAAAAACTGTTTAACACATTGTCATAAGCACATAAGCAGCTTTTTTCTTACCTTTTTTTTTTAATTGAGTGCTAAGTTGCTAATTGATTTTACAGAGTAGTAATGGATCTCACATTACAGGGTGAGGCTGTTGTCATATAAAGTCAACTCTGTTCCACAGAGAGAAGAGCAGGATTCTAGAAAGATTGTGCTAGAAAGAATGTCTAGATTCTAGAAAGAATGTGCTATCTCCAGAATATGACTTTGGAGGTGCTTTGGGAAGACTTTTGCTAAGGCTCTTAGTGTGACCAACAGGGTTTGTAACTGATGATCCAGATCCTCCTTTGAATCAGTGCATGTAGAAACTGAAACCTGTTGTCTTGAGCTTGACCTTGGGAAGAATGTCTAAAGAAAATGGTTTTAAAGGCTTTCTATTATGGACCTCTTATTTTGAAGAGTTACACTTCAGTTTCTAAAAGGCATCACCCAAAGCAGGGACTGTTTAGCAGTAATGGGGCTACTTTGCCACTCGCTTGTCAGCTCAACAGCCTGGTCTCAGTTATAGCTGTTTTGGGACAGATGGCTTCCTGAAACATTGATCTAAGCCTTTCTTCAGTTATCTTACTCGCTTTAACTCCCTTTTGCCCCCAGATATTTCTCAGACAATGAGTACTGACAGCAGGGCTGTGCTAGCATTGGGTTTCAGTAGCAGTATTGAAGCCAAATGCACTGTTCCTGCACATCCTAATTGCAGCTGGGGCCACAGGTAGGGCCAGCAGCTGGTTCACTGTGTAGAGAAAAACCTTGCATATGGCCTGGGCTCCAGGAGCAGCCTTCATTTCTAGTCCATTTTTGCTCTTTGCCAGGAACTCTGGACCGATGCCAAGCCCACAGGCCAGTTCAAGATTGCCCCCATATCGTGTGAGGCAGGGATAAGTAAGATTTGTCAAAAACACAAGTGTAGGAGGTTTCAGAAAGCTCCTGGAAGCCAGAAGCTCAGGTTTACATAGACAAAGCTTGGGATGGCAGCCAGCTACGCCATCTGTACCGGGATAGTGCATGGCCAGGAGTTGTGGCCATGCTCTGCTGAGAAGACCCTTCTCACAGCACCCACCTCTGCCCACAGGCTGGGTCAGCTGCCTGGCAAAATACTACCTGCTGGCTCTGATGGTCTTCACATATGTAGAGTGGAAAGACCTCCTGTGGCTGTGTACTTAGTCTGCAGAAAGTTTTGACATGTCAAAAGCAGCATAAATGCTAAGCATTTTTATTGTTGTTGTGCATTGGATGCCAAGTTCTAATAGGTACTTAAGAGATTTCTTTCTGCTTTATAAAGCACATTTGGTGACAAAAAGTGTAATAAAAAACCAAATTCCTAGTATAATATCTAATACTCCACTAAATAGATTTTTTGTTGTTAAAAAGGAGGAAGAAGAACTTAATCTGCTTGAAATGCAGAGTGCCGTCGGCTGCTAATTGTAGAAATAAATAACAGATGCATGCAATCTCCCCTCATCTCACTTTCCCTTTTATTTTCAAAACTAATATATTTTTCTTTCTTTTATGCACTCCATTCTGCTGACCTGCTCAGGCACAGGTCTCTGCTTGCAAAGGAAGCCCAGTTGACATCAAACCTTCTGCTTCCAGATCCATAAATCTTCTCCCATAAGTGCTTTGATATTGGTTCAGAAAGCAGGCAATGAAATAAAAATAACAGCAGAAAAGCATCTTGAGTGGCTTGAAAAAAATCCTCCACTGAATGCAAAGTAACGATAAGAAGAAAAATAAACTGAACAAAAATAAAGGTACTGAAAATTAATTCTCCTGTCCCTCTCAGCTTCAACTCTGGGAATGTATTTTTCAGCTCCATCATGCAAGTAATTCCTCTTTGGAGAAGTCCAAAAGGATTTCAAGTGGAGAATTAAATAGGTAGTTTTCTACAAGCTGCTAGAATCTACTACAAAATTATATCCTTTCTTTAGGCATATTATTTTTATTTTTTTTTCCAGATTTCTTACCAAGCCAGAGCTAAAGCTGAAACTGCACTTCAGAATGGGATCTGGGGTTCCTCCTACTCTCTCCCCTTTCTGTAAGCAGCGCTGGCAGCCGAGGAGCAGTGGGGAAGGTGAAGTTGGCTGCTGGTTCCCAGCAGTGGGGCTGCGGCTGCAGATGCGCGGGGCACAGCAGCAGCCTTGGGGAGCTCGGAATTTGTCACCTACGAGCCCGGAGCTGCTCTGTGAGTTCCTGAGCGCCACCTGCTGCCACTTCTTAAATTACAACCTTGAGCTGGGATCGCCGGGAATCTCGGGAGGTCGGGAGCAAACCTTCTGCCTCCCTGGGTTCGGGGGCAGCCGGGCAGGCGGTGCCGCTGCAGGGGGCGGCTCCAGCCCTGGCTCCGGGGCAACCCACGGGCTTGGATGTACCAGCCTTGCACTGCCACATGGACACCGATATTTTGCACAGATACAATGCAGAATGTTGTCGGCACAGCCCAAAAAGATAGGGCTGCTCACAGGTACTCGATACCTGCTGCTCTGCATCATGCTCCATGCTGGGAGTTATCTATGGGGAGCAAATAGAAATGGCAAGGTTTACTTCTTTATTCACTTAAATTACAAACCGAGGAGACTTAGAAAGAGAGCAGTGCTCATGTGGCTTGAGAAGCTACACAGCAAATAACCAGATAATGCAGAACATTGTTTATATTTGAGATTCCAGCTAGATATCTATCCCAAACATCTATCTGCCTGCCTATCACCACTGTATCCTGGGGATATATAGTCAACAACACAAAAACTTACTGTGCTTTCTCTCTTCTTGTAATAATCTCAGTAATTTACTGAGGCTATGTATTAAAAAGTCATTCCCTACTGCTAGGCATTTGCATACATCCATCAGCCAGCTTGTATAGATGGGATGGCAGATGATTTAATACTGCCAAGAAGGCTTAAGATGTGCATAAATGTTTCTGTAAGGCTTGTTAATACTGTCATGCCAAGAGTAAGGAGACCAAAGACTTGTCCTAGACATAATGACTGTCTGAAGAAATCCTAGAAACATCACTGTCTGGAAGAAGGGAATATCATTGTATTTAGGAAAGATTTTTGGGAAAAAAAATAATGCAGAATAAAATTTCACTCAAATAATGCATATACAAAATCAAGTTTCTTGAGTGATTTTTCCCAATGCAGCTGCAGTTTGAGCCTCCAAATAATACAAAGCCAAATATCTGCACGTCTAATGTGCCTGGACACTAGCCTGGGTGAGATACACACACGCCCTGGAATAGCTGTTCTGCATACAGACTGGCAATAGGGGATACAAGGCACTGGGAGTAGGAGTGTACATACCTATGGCTGGGATAGAAATAAATTCAGGAAGCATGGAGAGTCTGTGGAGATGAATATTAAATGCTGGTCCTGATTTAAATTTTCTGAAGAAATTACTTTTGCTGATATGAAGTTTCTCAACTACAATTTGAGTACAGATCTCTCTTGGTCTTTTTTGGGGGAAAAAGAAGTTTAAAAGCTTAGTAGATGAAAAAATGTCATTAAGTTACAACTGTAACTAGTCAAGCATATTTTTATTGATACAAACCCTGGAGATTCAGGAAATCAGCAGAAAGCCAAAATTGCACCACTGGAATTGTGTTCTTTCAATCCCTGTGTGTTGCCCTCTCCCTGACACCCCAGGTATCCTTGATCCTGCTTTCCATTCCACCTCACAGCCAGGCACAACCTATAAACCCAAATCCAACTGAATCCAAACACATCAACTTAACTCAGACCGCAGATGTTTTCCTGGACATATCATCAATGCTTCAAGGCTTTGATACAAGGAGCATCCTTTACTCCATGTCTGTGGTGCATTTATTACAGATTTTTAATGCTTTGAGAAAGCAAATAAGTAATAAGTGTATTCAGGAATTGTTATTTAAGTCTATTGCTAATGTGCTTTATCTAAGTCAGAGTTCCAGTTGTTTTTCTGAGTAGGATCTGCAGAAGACCCCTGTGTTAATTAGCTCAGTATTACCAGGTAGAACAGAGAAATTCTCTATTACCCTCCACAAGAATTTCCCAGAAGAAATACCTCCTGATTTTACTAAACTGATTCTTAGGCTAGTAACCAACAGAAAGAATTTAAAGAAATCTGAGCCTCCTTATTGATGAATTTAACATTATAAGCAGCTACTTTCTCAATAAAATACTTTTCCCACCTCAGCTCTGAGAGAGATTTTGAATTACAATAAGAGCTGGGTGCTTACGCCCACCTTTGCGGTTTCATTTGCAGCACAAGATGTGCGAGTGACTCGCCTGCAGACGTCCTGTGGGCTGGGAGCTCAGCTGGGGTCAGAGGGACCCACACCCTTCTCTCTGTCTTTTTGATCAGTTGGTCTTCTCTTCTCCAGGGCATTATCCAAACATGTCAGGATTTAATTCCTTAACAAAGAGGAGTAATTTAGACTGTTTCACTCACCGAAGTGTGCAAAACGAATTCTTGCTGTCGAAGCTGGAGTTCCTGCTGGGATTAAAGGAGCTTGGCCAGTTTACCCCTAAAGATCTAACCCATTGCCTCTTGCTGCTGTATTATTTCTGTCACGGAAAATTCATGTTTCCATTTGGCTTTGGCTTAGTGGATGGCTGTTGAACTAAAAGCATTTTTTAACATGTCGCTTTGCTCTTCCCTATCTGTAGTCCAATGTGTCTCGATTTCCATTTCAAATACAGCTCAGATCTGCCTAATCTTTTGCTTCTTCAACATTTTTAAGAGACTGTAAATTCCACAATTTAATTAATGGGTCAAGGAGGCTGAGCCTTCTTCATGCAAAATAGAACCTTACAGTCATTAATTAAAATTGCTATCACTGTTCCAACTTGCTAGATAGACTTTAGCATGGCATATTCTGCTAAGGACATTACAGAGTGCAAAACAAAGTGTGCTAAAGTTAGAGAAGTGAAGGGAAATGTGATTATTACAAATGGGGGAACATTTTTTCCAGTAAGCAAGACCAATTTTTAAAGGACACTGTCAAGAGTTATGGTGTACTTAAATTTGATCAGCCTTAATATTCACTCTCTTATGCTGTGCTGGCAGATGTCTGTGGAGTTCACATAGCTTTAAACCACACACCATTTTACCCTTAAAAATGGAGGAGGAATAAAAATAATATTTTCATAAACTCTGCAAAGCAAGAGTGCATCTTACAGTCTCAAACTGGCTCGACTCTTGTAGAAGCAGCTCAGTAATGAGAACTAATTTCCAGAATATGTGACATGTTTTGGGTATGCAGAAGGCAGCAAACAAATGAAACAATATGAATTTGAGATGCCATCAGACATATTAGGGGGAAACCTTTCAGTGTGTGGAGAAACATAAATCATTTCATTTGTCACTTTAGACCTTATTTATGAATCTCTAAGATGTTACACTACTGAAAAAATGAAATATTTAAAAGAACCTGAATTTAAGGAAGAACATGTTCGTCTCTCCTACTGTGTTTGTGTGGTTGTTTAGGAGGACCAGTAACAAGTGCTTGTGTTTTTTTAATATAAACTTCAGGCTGGTGTTTTTGAAAGCTTTTGCGAGGTGATAACATTGTAATTACTATCATGGCTTGGCTAATCTGTGTTTAAAGGACTTTGGTTTTGTCTTGAATCCCTGTATGTGTCGTAACCACAATATCCCAATGCCTGAAGAAGTATAAATCTGGATGCATAATCTGTTTCCCTACCAAGGAGATGTTCAGTCTGTAACTAGGAACCTAAGACCAAAACCTCAACAGATTCTTGCATGGAGAAATGAAGCTAGAATATTGTCCTAGTGATGTGGCTCTGCAGGTGACCTCAGGTCAGGGAGTCCCTCACTGGGAATATTGCATCACTCTGCTCCCAGGGACTGATCAGCACTGCCCCAGCTCACTCTGGTTCTGCACTGGAGTCACAAGTGCTCCGAGCTGACCACGAACCTATAGCAACACTGTCTTTTAAGCAGCCCTTGAAGTGGACTGTAAACCTGACCTTGTGACCACAGAGTGGTTTTCAGCACATGCAGGACTCACCCTGCCAGGGCTAAGGTCACACTTGATTTATTAACATATTACTATGGACCACCTGCACCATGACTGTCGTGTTGGAAGAGAAGTGGGATGGAGAGCCTATCTATTCCATGGGCTGCTCTTCCCACCTAGTATAGAAGGTGTGCTTAGAAAAACCTAATCTAACCACTTTCTTGGGTCAAATTACAGGTTTGGAAGAGCTTCGATGTATGTCAAGGGCAGCAAGTGCAGAAATACTCATGTCAGGAGTAGTGTGATGGGAGGCGCAAGATACCGAAGTAGTAGCACTCAGCAGTGTAGTGCTTCATTTCTAGATGTCTTGTGCAGACTGTCATTTGTGACTGCCATCAGCAAGAGGTGTTAAGGACTTTCTTCCCTATATGGGAAGGTAGGATGTTTCTGCTGTGTACAATGAAGGAAGCCCTGTGCAGAGCTCTCAGAGTGCACTGGAGGGTGTGATAGCTCCAGGTTGGTGTGATGTGGGAATGCCACTGTAGCAGATAGGAATGAGGGGAGCCAGCAAAATGGAAGATTTTGAGTCATTCTCAATTGAACAGATCTGTCATTTACCATGTGATTTAGTCTCTTGTGCCTTTCTCTTTAGAAAATACAGTCATTTCATTCTTCAAAAACCTTCTCTCGAGCTCCTGACGAGAGGATTCCGTGGGAGAAACAGCAGGTGAAGTTCCGGCAGTGGATAAAAGAAGTTGTTTCCTTTTGTGCACTTTAGAAACCTCAACTTGAGCTGTTTTCCTTCTTTCATCCATATGCACACATCCTATTGCTAGCAGATCCGCCCTTCAGGTAAAAGTTTAAATGCTGATCAGCATGAGTCGACTTTAATCACCAGGTAAAGGCCACTGACAAACAGCTTGCCCAGTATGGATCCTGTACCTACTTTTCCCTTTCCACACTGCATTTAAATTTGGAATTAACCCCCCAAGCCCCCCACTAGTGTGAGATCCAAACCGCATTAGCCATCTGCTAAATGACTTAACAGCACACCTCAAGTCACCACCGGACAGCAGAAGGTACCTTCGGATTTGTGACTCAAATCCTCCTCCTGGCTATGGTCTCCCCGTGTTATATTTATTCCCCTTCACAGCTTGATGCCAGGTCCTGGGCTCCCCAGGCTGCGAGCCCGGGGATGCTGGGGATTGGGGTGGGTGGATGCCCTTGGCGCGGCACAGACAAAGCGCGGAGGCCGGTTCCCTGCAGCAGCCGGCAGCAATTGTCATGACAACCAGCAAGCTGATTACTCAATTACAGCATTCCTTTTAAAAAGTGACTTAAAGCCAAGGGACAACACATCCTCGGCTTCCCGTGGTGCTTGATTTTCAAAGCGCCAAGCTATGTTTAACTTCTTTAATGTACCTTGCGATTATGTTTGCCAACCTTGTTCTGGATCTCTTTTTTTATTATTATTATCATTATTATTATTTTGTCCCTATGTTCTTTGAAATGCCGAGAAACTAAAAAGCTACTTAAAATGTACAATTTTTCTTGTTGCAGGAAAACATGCAGGTGCAATCAAGACCAGTGTAAGAGCCTTACTGGCATGGGAAGACTTTGACAGATGCACACTCAGGAGATGCTGGAGCCATGACCGATTTAGCAAAATGTGCCAAACCTTCTCCAAGAAACCTCAACGGAGTTAGTCATGCTGCAGTCTCTGAAACTGAATTGTCTCTTCATGCTGTGCATCCTTTTCATACCTGACATGCTTCTGGAGGTACCACCATGCTGTTCGCAGTGCTAATGCATTTTTCATATTTTTGTGTGCGTGTAGATTACCAGATATTTCTCTACAACAAAAGAAAGGGAAAAGCTGAGCATACGCCTGTGATATTGGGTTTCATTGTTTTGTTTAGATCAGTTCAGATTTATAATGCCAGCTGTGCACGAATTGAGGAATTCCTTTGTTTTTCACAGGGATATAACTGCTGTTATAGCACTTTGAGGGTCTGGTCAAGGTCTTCATCATGTTGGACACGATGGAGGTGGACAGTGAGAAACATCCTGTACCAAGCAAAATAGCCCAGCCAGGCTGATGCTGGGGAGGAGAGTTTACCCAGGAAAAAGTTACTCAATCTTTGTTGTCCTCTTCCCCCTAAGCACTTGCTACTGACCACTGGCAGGGGTGTGGTAAGGCTAACCTGTTTGACCAGGATGTTCAGTGTAGGAGAAAGGGACCTGGGGTCCTGGTGGACAGGAGGATGCCCATGAGCCAGCAATGTGCCCTTGTGGCCAAGAAGGCAAATGGCATCCTGGGGTGCATTAGAAGGGGGGTGGTCAGTAGGTCGAGAGAGGTTCTCCTCCCCCNATAGCCCAGCCAGGCTGATGCTGGGGAGGAGAGTTTACCCAGGAAAAAGTTACTCAATCTTTGTTGTCCTCTTCCCCCTAAGCACTTGCTACTGACCACTGGCAGGGGTGTGGTAAGGCTAACCTGTTTGACCAGGATGTTACTGGGGCAGAGCAGGAGGTACTCTGCAAGGGAAAGCCTAATGCTCCTTTAGTTTACCAGAGTGGAAGAAGCATCGCCATCCCTCCTCAAGGAGCAGAGCTATAACCCGAAGTCCAACCCATTCAGTGAATGCAACAGAAGATAGATGAGTACATGACCCTTTCCAGTTCCCCCAGATCCTCTTAAATTGATTTGTGTGAATTATAAACAGCAACAACATGTTGAGGGGAATAGAAAACCAGGACAAGTGAACTGTTCCTATCCATATCCCTCTTCAACAGTTTCGAGCTAAACCACAGTCCTCTTTAGTGAAATGATTGATTAAAAAGTGCCTGATTATTTCAGCATTATTTGCTTTGCAAGCTGCATGTGGTATTTTATTTCAAAGCTCTGAAAATATAATCTGATTCTCCAACCCGTGGGACAGAGTAGCTGAAGATATGGTTTTCCAGTCATGTGTGTGATAGAGTTGTCAACCTGGTGCTGTGCAGACAAGGGAGCTGGCCTGTAAGCCATCTGTGTGAGATGGTGCCCAGGTGTTTGTCAAGAAGGTAGGGACAAGTTCAGAACACCAAATTGCTGCTTTCTGCTCCTTATTTAATGAGTCAGCTTCCCAGCCAAGCACACTCTAGAAAGCGGAGATAGAAGGGATCAGCAGAAATATTATCTGAGCCATGCTACAATCCATTTCCTGTGCCCACTCCTTACAAAGGAACAGAGGTGTCCTGGTCACATATGGACATATGCTGGTGAGTGAATAGAGTAGGATGGAGCTATCCCACAATTAGCTGCTGTGGGACAGCTATCCCACAATTAGCATTTGTGCCCTGAGCCCTGATCACATGAATACATTATTTGTTCTTTCAGAATATACATTATATTGTGCACAAGCCCATATGCTGTGCTCGTAGAGGTTTCCATCAGCAATAAGACCCGTCTTTTTTTGTGAACCTTGCATTCCCAAGAACGGAGTGTTATCTCATGTCAGTGCCCTGCTACAGAGATGATTAAGTCACAGTGCAAGTGTTCTGATTCTCAATCTCCAGGTTTCTCTTTCCACTTGTTACTGTTGATTCTATTTTATCTGAGTGCAGAGCTGGGAAGTTTTGGACCTAACCCAACTGACCTCTTCTAAGCAGCTCCAACTTTGAAGCTGGATCTAGCTTGTACATAGAGACAAATGGGAATCTCAAAAAGGTAACAGATCTACAGTGAGGTGGAGGACCTTCACCGACTTTTGGGCCTTATAGGGTGCATAAGTGTGTGAGCTGGGCATTTAAAGTATGATGGGATAAATGCAGGCAAAAATAATCTTGCTGTTTGCGACAAATAAGGGAAAATGATGTGACATTATGCATAACGGTACCATGTCCCATTATTTTCCCTTATTTGAGTGCTAGCTAAACAAAGTACAATCATATCCCTGAAAATGGAAAGTCAGAAAATACAGCCCTGCTTGAAGGTGTTGAGTTTTGTTTTACAGCCTTATTACAGCTATTGCCCTCTATATTAATTTGTGCTGCGTTGGGACATTTCCTCTGCTCTTGTTAAATCATTATTAGCACCAAGTGCCCTCTATAAGCCTGGCACAACAATCCTGTCAAAGACACCAGGTATTAGCAAATACCAGTGCTCTGACCTGTGTAATGTTCTGTGGTTCAGTTCCCAAAACTGTGCAAACCGACTGTCCCTCATAAGCTCTTCATTAGAGCTTCAGAAATTTCTGAAGCAAATGAAGAATCAACGACAGCCATTCCTAATCAGCAAGATTTTTTTCCTAGGATGTTATACAAGAAGGGTAGGGAAAAGAAAACAGGAATCACCTTCATCTGTTCAGCAGGAGCCTTACACGAGTGTCTATTCACTTGGGAGACATACACATGAACCAGCACCTACTGCACTCAGTGCGCACACACACAGTCTGTTGTGGGCGGAGTGATTTAGACCTCAAGAGTGCATCAACAGATAGTTATTTTAACAGATGCAAACCCCTACACATAGGTGGATCTACAGCCACCAAAAGAAGGCCTTGCCTGCAGTGAGCATGAGAGTGTTGAGATCAGTCTTGTCTTTCTAGTTGTTTTATTCTATTTTTTGTTACATTGTGAAAATACAAATAAAGATGGAGCAAAGGTGAGAGTTCTGCTTCTCCATCCCATACAGTTTTTAATATATAAAGCTGAACTGGAGTACTTAATCAAAATGCTTCATCTGTGTCAATGCTTCTGATGGCTTGATATGGCACTGTTAATGCATGGACATCCATCATGCCTCTGTAACAGCAAGATACCCCAAGGAATAATTTAGGGGCCTTCTCCCAGCAATATTGCTCTGTGTGAAGTCAGTATTTTATCCACTCGTCCAATTGCTTATGACAGTTTTATACAGCTGTGGTATTACCACTATTTATCTTCAAGCCCCTCAGATGATGCTGTGTCCTCATGTTGACCTATATGCATAAGCAATCTTGGCCTCTACTTCCGCACCTTAGCATAGAGAGGAAGGAGAAGGTAAAATCTGCGACCCTGGGAAGATTGTCTTTGCAATCAACTTTTAGAAATTCAGATAAGACACTTTGGAAGATGTCTTTGCATACCTTCTACATGTTTTCAAGAGCACAAGTTCAGCTGCAATGTAGTGATCTAGATCCTAGGCAGGCTAATATCTTGCTGAGGCGGTCAGCTGAGTTCCTTCAGCAGGACCTTTCTGTTTAGCTCATCTGTTATTCAAGTATCTGTGTATGTAACTATTAAAACTGGATTTTTTTCATCATAGAAGTAGTCTGAGTTTGGGAAGATGTAAGTGTATAGGTTACTATATCTCTTTAACTGATGTCAGTGTTTGGGAAGGGTATATACATCATCGAGTAAAGCAAGCTTTCCAACAGTCTACCAATGTTTTGGAGCAGTGGGGGGTTTATTCTTTTACTGTGTTTAGATTAGGCTTTGCAACTACTTACACAAGTGTCACAGAATCACAGAATGTTAGGAGTTGGAAGGGACCTCGAAAGATCATCTAGTCCAATCCCCCTGCCAGAGCAGGACAACCTAGAGCAGGTCACACAGGAACGCATCCAGTCGGGGTTTGAATGTCTCCAGAGAAGGAGACTCCACAACCTCTCTGGGCAGCCTGGTCCAGTGCTCTGTCACTCTCCCAGTAAAAAAGTTCTTCCTTATGTTCACCTGGAACCTCCTGTGTTCCAACTTGCACCCGTTCCCCCTTGTCCTATCACTGGACATCACTGAGAAGAGCCTGGCTCCATCCTCCTGACCCTCACCCTTTACATATTTATAAACATTAATAAGGTCACCCCTAAGACTCCTCTTCTCCAAGCTGAAGAAGCTTGGAGAAGAAGCTCGAAGCTTCTACAGCTCCCTCAGCCTTTCCTCATAAGGGAGATATTCCACTCCCTTAATCATCCTTGTGGCTCTGCGCTGGACTCTTTCAAGCAGTTCGCTGTCCGTAAGTATAAGGGTCCCTTATCCACTGCTAAAATATGGTCGTCTTGTTTTAGAAAATGTTCAGTGCTTTTGCACTGTTTCTAGATTATCCTACTCAAATTAAGGCTAGTCTCCCAGTGATTCACCTCCAGCTTTTGACAGTATGTTTTCTGCCCGCAGAGGTACTTCAGCGAGAGCTTGGAAATAGGATTTTTAATGAAATAAATATGTAACAGTTAAATATGCTAGAACAACACATTTTACAGCTATGTCCCCTGCCTTCCACTGGGAAGGTCATCATCTGATAACATGGCAGTAAGAGACAGAATTTGAGATTTGCCTTAGCAAAACTCTGAGGAATTAGGTAGGTCCAGGAATCCTCCAGTCCTGACAGACTGACGTGAGATTCCTTCCTTGTGGTTCTTTCTGCAACTAATTTTACCACAGGTTCTTCTTGATGGATTCTACTAGAAATACCAGTTGGAGGGGAAGGAAAAAAAGATGGTTATAAGTAAGGGGTGGAGGGTATAATAAGGAAATATTTCCTCTTCCTTAATGATAACTTCATTATATCTTCTCATTACAGTAATTGCAGGTTTAACTAAAGATTTTCCCATAATGCAGGCTCTGGAGAGGCTGGGAATCTAATAAACAGTTAGAATAATACCAAATGATGGAGGCAAAAGGTGAAATTACCACTTGGATACGTTCCTTTCGGCTGAACTGTGCAGGATCAAGGGGTCACTCAGCAGAGATAATTGCTAATTAAGCTCAGAGGGGGCAGCCAGGCAGCCAGGCAAACATCCTTGTGTTGCACTGTGTTGCCAATTGATTACAACTTCAGCCCTTGATTAAACTTCAGAAATGATGAATTGATTAATACTTACACACTTCCCGAAATGGTCAAGAAGGAGGGGACACTGAAGCAAGGCCATTGCATTCACCTCCATGTGATCTTCAAAGCATGAAAACTTTGCAGTTTTGTCATGGTCCCATTAATGGTTATTTCCTTAATGTCAGTGCAGGAGCAGGATGAGCTCATGGCTCAGGTACTGAAAAGCGAAACAAATAACCTGAGTTCAGTGCTGGCTCTGCAAAAGATTTCCTCTCACTAAAAGGCACTTAATCTCTCTCTTCTTTCATTCATCATCTGTAAAGTGACAATGAAAGATTGTTTTCTACAAATACCCCTGGGCAGGGTTTCTTGCAGCACAGATCCATACACATGACAGATTTGAGGCTGAGTGGGACCTTCTGAAACTTTCAAATTCAGCAGTCAATGAACATGCACCTGTTGTTAAGATGTGAAGACATGGAAATATACTGTAACAATATTGATTTACTGATTTTAAGACCAGGGAGTACGATCAAGTCTGAAAAAACCTCAAAACATAGACGACAGTTTATTTCAGCAACAAACTGGCTGATAAGAAAGATGTTATTACCAAACTATTTATTTAAACCAGAAACATTTCGTACCTTTTTTCCTCCCTAATTTGGTGCTTTTCTGTGGATTCCTGCAAGCATGAATGCAAGCTAAGATAGACCATCATTGAGAACAAATCTTCGATTACTTTTCACTCATTTTTCTATACAAATATTACATAGTACTTATTTACTTATGTGAGATTTGTTTGTAATGACCATTTGAAGTTCTAATCTCCCAAAGCCATAGTTAGAGCATTTTTTCCCAAACACACCTACCCTCAAATTGTTCTATCTCATCACAATCAAAACCTAGTAATGAATAGCATACATCATTCCTCTTTCTGCACGTGCTTGAGGAATAATTGTTATTTTACATAAATTACAGTTTTCTGCTACTAAAAAGCAATGCACTGGTGTTAAAATATTGCTCCGCCAGCTGGAAAAGTGTATTTACTTTGCAATGGGTTGATGTGTGCTTACAATTAAATACTGAAATATTCATTAGGATGTTCTGGATAGCAAATAATTCTGCTTAGTCATGTTCAAAGAGCAGCACTGTGTTCAAAGAGCATCACTGTTATTAAGTAGACAGATGCAGTCAGCAGTCCTGTGGAGAGAGTGTTAAAATGAGACCCCTGATTAAACAGTGACTCACAAGAAACTCTTGGGGAGTATGCTTGAAGGTGATATAATTGCCATAGAGAGATCAGGTGTGTAACAATAAGGTAGACACAAAGCATCATCCTCCCCAATGAAAGCCATGCTCAAGGTGAAGCTTTTGCTTGTGGACTGGATCCCACCTGCAAAGCAGCATAAACATCTCGACAGATGGTTAGCTGGATGACACAGGATGATGAAAATCTTTTAAACTCATCTTACACATACACCTTTTCATTTATCTCTGAACCTCATAACTTGCATTGTCTATATTGGCCAACCACCAAGGTGGTTTCAAAGCAAGTGGCAAATAGTAACATGTTTGGGTACTAAAACCTGATTTATTACTGGTCTTTTGATGTGCACCAGGACTATGTGTGGGAATGCCAGAACACTGCAGGGAGCTGGTGGCTATTTCTAACCAATGCAGAGCTCCAGCTCCCTGGATAAGGAGGAACACATCAGGGTGTGATAACACACGCCTCTATCACCACTGGTACCCTTCAGTTCCAGGCCAGAGAAGAGGGATTATCCAGGGATTAAGTGTGGGTCAGTCCTTCACATACTGCTCGAACTCCAACTCAAATCCCCTCTTCAGCTGAGAGTTAGTTGTAAGGGCTTTGCAGTGATTTTGTAGCATAAAAACTCAAAATCATTAACATGTCTGGAAAATCGTCATCTGAAGTTGAATGGGGTTTACAGCTACAACCCTATGGAGGGGATTACCCAGTAATGGCTTCAGCTAGATGGTTCCTTGGACTATTGGGAAAATGTCCTTTTTTGATGCAGGATGTGTTAAAGGACTCTGAAAACAAGCTCTTTCTTCTCAGCAGAACTACAGGCATACATGGGCTAGAAACCAACATTGTGAACTTTGTATCAAAGATTTTCTTTCAGGGAGACTGATGTCCTTATTTAAGAAAGCTGTGTAGAAAATTAAAGCGAAAGTAATTTTCGGCAGAGGGTAGGAAACGGCGAGGAATAAATCCAATTTGGTGACAATTGGTCGTTCAGTACCTGAATGAGATCAGAGCAGGTCTGTGTTGTATGGCTCTCTGGAAAACTACTCAACCCAGTACCAACCACTCTGCATCAGCAATAATTCCCTGCCCATCTCACTGTAAGAAGGGCGTATGGACTAGATCCTTCTCTCTTTGAACACGAAAATGTGCTCTTGTGTCATGCTGGCTGCAGAAGGTTTTCACAACATTGTGCATGTGCTTTTGGAAGAATACAAAGAGCAGAGCCCATAGCAATGGAAAGGCAAAGGGCTTCCCCATCACAGGCTGAGTGCAGAACACAGGAAAATATTTTGCCATGAAGGCATGGTGTCGAGATGCCAGTTTCCAATGGTCAGTCTAGCTCTGCAAGCAAGACAGATTGTGCATCCTTGGTTTTCAGGACCAGACTTTGTGATGTTGTACTGGTTGGTACACCCATGCCAGCCTTCTCACACCTGGCTCAGGGGAATTTATAATGAAAAAAAAACACCCATCCTGACATTCCAGTACACATTTCTGACTTGCAGCAGCAGGATCCTTTAGGTGAGTTGGGGAAAACATGTCTCAGTGAAACCCCAGGAGAAGCTGCTCAGCTCCCTTGTTTCTTTCCCTCTTAGTGAAAGCTGCAGACAAGCACTCAGCAATTTAGTGTGATTCTGTGCCCTAATTATACTGTATTATTCTTTATTATTATCTTTATGAAAAACAGACCTGCTGCAAGTCTAGAATCAGTATTCCTCCTACACTTCTTAAGCTACTTTCCCTGCAGGCACACTATCTTTCTCTTGCTCTTTTTTGCTCTCTGCTTTACTAATAGCTTTGTTTTGGACAGGATTTTTTTTTCTCCCAGCCAGTACTGAATGAAACCCTCTGCCTTTTGGCTCCTGTACTGGAAAGGAGAACTCTTCAGCAAAAATAGAGAGCAGCTGAGTGTGAGAGGACAGGTGCAAATGCTCCTGACAAGGCTACCAAATAAAAGGAGGGGAAAGAAAAGCTTTGCTGCTTAACAAAGGATGCTCTTTGGAGAAGGCACTGCATGTGAACCATGTTGATATAGATGTGGGTGTGAAAGAGTATCAGCGTGGGAGAGACAGACCCAAAGAGAGCTCTGCATCGGTATGTATTGGAATCTATGGGGAGAGAGGGGAATTTCCTGATCCTGGAGTTAGGAGACTAACTGGGCCTGGTAGTAGTAGGAATAGTTTTAGTAGGAATAGAGATGAATTCACTTGATTCATGTCCTCATGTACAGAACAGCTCAAGTGCAGTGGATCTCATAGAAAACTGTTGCCTGAAACAGGCAGAGTTGATCTCTCCACACACCATAGGTCAAACAAGACCAGGAGATTTCAGGTTTGCTGCCCACTTCCCACAGCCAATGCAATGGGCTTAGCCAAGAATTTCTGATGTCCCTCTCCTGTGTCTGAGCTATTGCACGTGTATAAAAAAATCATCTATTTCAGGAGGTAATGTCTAGGTGGAAAGAAAATAAATATGTCCACAAAACCCCAGACCCTGCTGGCATTGCCTTGCAGGGCAAATCTGGTGAGCTACTGTGTTCATTGGCTCTCTTCTAAAATTCAATACTCTCTGAATATTAATAATTGAGTATACACAATTTGGTAAAATTCCTAGTTACCTAAGACATGATTTTTTTCCACTCTCTAGCTCCTGGTGGCACCTTTCCATATTTGAGGGGTGCTACCTTTCTGCACCCCTGAGATCCCTTGTGCTGCCTTTACCACACACGTACAAGCTATCCCTCTTATTCAGATTCTGCAAGCACTGAACACAACTGAATTATACAGAGCAATTGCTCCTGTCTTTATCCTGAAATGTGCTTTGATCTTGCAGAAGGGTTTGTGAATGCAGTGTCTTGTCTATTATTTTCTGCCTATATTACTGATGCAATGACAGATAAACTGTTGCATCTTTTATTTCTTTTTTTATTTTTCTTTTTTTTTCCCCCCAATAGAAGGGTTCAGGGAGAGTGACCATCTTTTTCTGTGTTTGGGGCATATTACTATAGGCTTCAATTCACTGCAGAGCTCTGCTGAGCTACTGGAATAGAAAGGAGAGACCAATAATAACTCAGCCAACAGGAAAAGTTGAGCCATAAGACAACAGCATGGGTTTTTTTTGTAAAGAGGGATTTGCTTCTACAGCCAGGCTGTCACTAGTAGCTGAGCTATGCAGCTAATCTGTAAAGCTAATTTAGGTACATCTGGATGAACTGGTCGCCAGTTGTTGCATCTGCAAGATACTGCAGAGCTGCTGGTGTCTTTAAAGGAATGCAGCCAAGAGGTTGGAAGCTTTTGTATTTTATCAGCCAAAATTCTGGCATAACAATAGCCCTGTGCCTTTGCAAAACATAAGTTAGGAAAGTTAGCAGCACCACTTTGTATTTCTCCCTGGCAATCAATTTCCTCAAAATGAGTATAACCATGAGAAAAAATAGCTTTTCCTAAAGGGATATTTGGTTACTTTTCAAATACTATCCCAGAGGGAAGCTGAGCAGCAAATATCATGCTTTCTTTTCAGACTTCAAACGCCCATCAACCCTTCAAAAAGTATCTTATTTAGCTCATTATTAATAATCTGGCTGAGAGCTTGGATTGCTAAATGAATCTGCAGAAAAATAATGTGTGTACTCCAGTTCTTCGATGTTTAGATTCATCCAAGCATTTAAGAACTGTCAAACAAAATGCACTGTATTCAAGGGAATATATTCATTGAAAGGTTAAATTGGTTACTGCAGAAAAGCCCCCCATTGCAGAGGAGAGGCATTTCATGCTAACAAATAACTACAGCACTATTATAACAAGACCTACAGGCATGTGATTTCAACTGACTGCACGTCTCTGCTCTGAGTGCATGTATTTATTTCCCAGGCTGATGAAAGAGCAAATAGTGGTTGGTATGGAACACACTTGTTCTGTTAAACATTTTTGAAAGATTTTTGTAGTGTTTCAAAGATTCCCTTTCAGAGTAGATACCCTGACCCATAGCTTAGGGTTCTTTTCCATGTACTTCTTTTGAAGCACTGAGAACTTAAGGTGTCTCTGCATCTCTGAGGTTTTGTGCCTAAGAAGTGCTATCTCTCTCTGCTTCCTGGCAGGCTCCCCAGTTTTCCCTTAGCTTTGTCAGGTCTTTATTTGTCTTGTGCCAGCAGACAGCAAAGCCTAGATGAACCTGTTCCATCAGCTATACCCTTTAACTCTGATTTATTGAGGTAAAAGTCTGTGCCTTACCTCCTATGACACTTGGACACAATCCCTGCTTGTTTGTCCTTTATAAAATAGGATTATAATTATTCTTTAAAATGCAATGTCTTTAAAGGTATAGGACCTCTTTTTTTACCTGTGTTTCAGACCATAAACCAAAGTTCATAGGAAAGCCAAATGGGTAAAAAGTCAGATTTATGGCCAGCTGTAACTGTGCTATCCAAGATGTGAATCTAACGTGGCACTGCTCACTCTTGCTTAATATCCAATGTTTGGTTTCTCCATCTATGGCTGAGCCGGTCATGATTTCCTCTCTGTGAGGTCTAGAACAAGCAATAAAATTAAACGCTGTTGTAGAGAAGGAGACAGCTTGTAAGATATCCAGAATCCAGAACATGGTGTGCTGAACAATACAACCACTAAGCACCAGCAAAACAAGTATTCATGTGGAAGTAAAAGCTTTCTGACATGTGGTTGCGTATTCTGCCATCCTAAATACACTACAAATGTCTCTGTGGCAAGTATCAAAGATGCTTTATAGTACAAGACAGGTTATGAAGATGGTTCTTTACCCAGTTGGATACAGTGACTTACATGTAAATGGAGAAGGTTGAATAACAATCGCTAAATAATTTATTCAAGGAATCTCTCAACATTTTTCCTGCAGCCCATATTTGAAGAATGTCTCGCACACAGAGCCTCCTTTGTGCCTGACTGGCGTGAGGATCCGATGATGGCATTTTGGAGCTCAATTGCTACTGATTTCAGGTCATTTAGGCCACTGGAGAACTTCCACTTCCCCTCAGTGAAGTTGAGACCAAAGAGATGCTTTTCAAGATGTACCCTATAGGCAGAATGGGTATGTAGCTGTATATATCCCAGGGCTGAAACTGGATTTATGAAGCATCAGTATAAATAGTCAGAAGTGCTGGTGGTGACTAAACCACTGTTCTGGGCCACATCCTAGCTGTAGAAAATATACTATTTTTCCTTCTGGCAGAGCCAATACAGCACCCAAACATGCTGTATGTGCATCTGTTTTGTGAACAAGACCATTGCCTTGTAGGACTGTAAAGGTAAGAGAAGCTCTCGGCAGGCTGAGGCTGATTTTGTGTATTGAATCCAAGTCAGTATGGTCTTCTCCTGGCAGGAGGTCCGAGTATTTGCTGCAGCTGTATATGCCTTGGTGTTTGTCCACACCTAGCTCTGATAAACGAACACAGGAAAGTAAACTGGAAAGGGCACCTGGTATAAATAAGAGATTATTTCCAGTGAACCCTGGCATTCAGTATTTTCAATCTGCTTCCTCAGGATACTGTCTAATGGCCATCTCCAGTGTTTAAGTTTGCTTCTGGCTTTATTTCTCCTTGTGCAAACAGTTTGGTTGATTTTTGCTTTTTTTGGGGTTTTTAGGCACCTTTTCTTTTTCTTTCGATGTCCATTCTGGCTGCATCCCACAGGGCTATATCTGGCAAGGCCATACATATATGGAAACAGAGGACAGAGGTTTAGACCTGGAAATAAATGTAGTTCTAGCCTTATTTTTCTCTTGATGGGGATTTTTGTGTCTCCCTTGATGTCCGTAAAGATTCAGTCTCTTTTTGTCCAAGAGACCTTTGCTCTCTAACGTTTTTCATGCTGCAGCCTTTCCACATTTAGCTGGGAAGAGACAAATGAAATCCCCATTCCATCTGTGTCAACAGCCACCTTTATTATTTCAGGAACTCCTCCTTCTCTCACTGAAATGAACAGGAATATATTTGATAAATCAAGGCTTGGTTATCAAGTGAAATGCTCTTGTCTAACCACACAATGCTGAACCTGTCAGGCTGTGCCTGAAATGGTACACAAATAATGTCAGAGCAGCTGAGGTGCTACAATCCCTGATGATAAGGAGTGAAAAGAGTCTGGCCCCTGAGGAGGGTGTACAACCAAAGTGTGTTTAGGCTGTGCTCTGGCATGCATTTGGAGAGGGTGCCCGTGTTTACCATTCTTAGCATCTCTGATACAAGCCACCCTGATGAGTCCTTTGCAGCATCCCCAAAGCTTTTCTGTAACATCAGAACAAAGCAAGACGAACCAGCCACAGTCTGTAGCCACCTAATTTAAAGTTTCTGAGCCTGGCAGGCTCTGTTATCCCAAATCTCTGGTGGAAACAGTATATTCCAAGCCTCCCCCAATTATAGCTACCAGCAGCATAAGCAGCAGCTCTTGCACTCGGGCTTGGTCCTCCCACACACCCGTTCCTCTCAGTTTTGTTGCCTCAGGATGGAGTTGCCTGGCAACAGGACTCAGCAGCTTCGGGAGACAAAAGCTATTATTTCTGTCACACAGATGTGCTAATGCAATTATTGACTAGAGGGGTGGGGGGGGAAACACGACAGGTCAGATTTCAGATACTTGACAATTCCTAGGCAAGTGGTTTTCAAGGGAGAACGGCAGAGAACCTGAAAGAAAAGGCAACCGAGATGGAGGACGAGGAGGCAGGTAGCTGCCAGGTACAGCGTGAGCTAAGACAAATGTGCTCATAGATTCTCCAGGAAAATAGTTTCATTCGAAAAAATATCAATAAAAAGCTGCTTTGATGTGTTTTAGTCGATGAACTTTTACTGAGCTCCTCCTGGATTCCTGCAGATGGTCTGAATGCAGGCGGCTGCATGTAGCTGACCCCAATACTTACTCATGTCTCATGGAAGAGCTGTCCTGGAACTGAGCCTGTTGCTCTGGAAATGATGGTGTTCAAACAACTGGGTGAACAGAAGCTCCCAGGACCTTGCAGATGCTCTGTGAGTACCAACCTCCCTGGCTAATCACTTTTATGATGCTGACAAAGATGTTCATTTCACCAGCTTTATGCTAATTTAGAGCTAAACCAAATGCCAAAAAAGAAAACAACTTCTCTCTTTTATCGCCACCTGTCTTTCAACTTTCCCATGGATGTCTGTATGTTGAGTGGAGGGCAGATATGCTCTTTTACAGCCATAATGCCTTTTTATGGCCATAATTTGGGGTGAAGATTTGCCAAATTCCCTTTCAGCCAATCAAACCCATCTAGGATCTGATCCATATACCAAAGCAGAGTCTCACTAAAGCACAGTGAGCCATTTAGCCTGTGCAAGACACCTTTCATCATCAGAGGTTCAGTCAGCATTGATTGATGAGCAGGCAGTTGCTGGCCCATAACGGGATTTAAGAATATTTTCCATGCCCAGTATTACTTTGATCTATGTTGTTAAATCAAATCCACCTCTCACCTGCTCTGATCACATTACAAACCCGGCACAATTCCAGGGTGCACAAAGCAGAAGACGTGGCACTTCTGCTCATGCTTCTGACATTCCTTTTGCATACAAGTGATTCCTCTGGATTTATGGCCACGTGCTCTCCTTCCTTAAAAAAGCAACAGAGAGGATTTGCTACTCCATCAAACCATGCCCATGCTCTTCTGCACAATTCCTTGTGGCTTAGAGGGTTAAGGGTACATGATTAGCCCCATCTTTCACTGGTACATGTCATTGCTCATTCCATGTCAGTGCAATCCACATCCTGGAAGCAGACAGGTGATGACAGAGACATGGAGGGATGGCTGGAGGGACTGAGCTCAACTCTTTAACCACGAAGCTGGATTTGGGCTCCGGGGAGACAAAACCAGCTCCAACAATGGGTGCATCAGCTCTGCCAGGAACAGCCAAGCACAGTGGGGAAGGTCTTTGACCGCTCAGAGAGATGCTGGCTGGGTGTGTTTGGATTTACTCATTCTGAAACGCAGAGGAGCCACACACAGTGAAAACAACATGATGGCTATGCAAGTATTATCTGAGAATGGCAACGCGAAGATTTGAAGCCTCCCTGGCTTAGGGTGCAGCACACTGAAGTTATCTGCATTTTCTATATCACACAGTGAGCTGGTGGTGACCTTAAGGCTTAGGTTAGTAACAAGAATACTCAGAGAAAAATAAAGTACTCAAAAACTTTTATGGGACAAGGAAATACGCCAAAAGCAAACTTGGCCAGTCTACTTAACAGGTAGGAAGCCATTTGTTACTTTTTGAGAGTTTTATTAAATTTCTCACAGATTTATTTGTAATACCAATAATAAGCACATATATGGAAATCTGCAATGAGCTGTTAACAAGGTAATTCCCTGAATTTGCTTTATGTCTTAAAAAATGTCTATAGCCAAGTAGATTTTAAATACAGCTGGTATTCCCATATATGGTCAAAATGCCCATGTATGGTCAAAACACACAAAATGCCCATAGGCGGTTGAAACACCCAAATATGAGCAAACATGCCCCCCAAATGTCCATATATGGTCAAAATGCCCATATATGGTCAAAATGTTCCAAATGCCCACATATGGTCAAAATGCCCCAATGATTTCAGTTTAATGGTCAGTGTGAGCCACAACCCAGAGAATAGATTTGCTCTCTGTTCCTTCCCTCCACCCTCCCATGAGAAGATAAAACAGGAATAAGGAACAGAGACTTAAAGGTTGGAAGTTAAAGCTATCACGGGTTTAATGGAATGGGGAAGGGAGAGTAACGGCAGGGAGAACAAACAAAATATACAGGTATACAGAACCCAATCCCAGTTCCAGAAACTCTCTCCTAGCAAAACTGATTCATAGAAAAGGGTCCAAAGGTCTTCGCAGCACCCAGCAGTGTTGGATCCTGCAGAGCACTTGGAAAGCTGATGACAAAGGGCAGGATTCTTTCTTCAGGACGTCTCGGTGCAGAAGGGGGAAGCAGGAAGAAAGACCACACTCCCTGCCCTCCTGGCTTTCTATAGAGCGTGACAGAAAGTGGGAGGCAATAAGGAGCCTTCTCTGGTTTTGCCCATCCTGGACTCTCTCATGGTCCTAAGCTCCACCCCCTCTCTAGGTCCTCACACTAATAGCATAAAATTTCACCTGTTCCCCCTCAAACCACAACACCATCATGCTATTTTCTTGCTTTTTCAAGTTTTGAATGTGTCCCAAGAGTGGGGATTTATTTTTAATTAATTAGAAATTTTAAATCAAAAAATATTGTATCATTTAGGATAACTGACAGTGACTTTAAAAGAGCATGGTGAGTTCCTTTTGGATGCAGCATGGTTTTTAACCAGCCTTCTCTGGGAGATCAAAATGATCCACTACAGCACGACTTGCCCATTAAGTGGGCACCATGCCTTCTAAGCCTTCTTTTATGGATTGAAAACATTGCAGAACTCTTTAAAAAGTGGCAGTACGAAACTTTAACAGGTCCCTGATGCAGCATCACTCCAAGGCAATAGTATTCTTTCAGCTGTTATTCCAAGTGATCTACCAGGGTGCCGTTTGGGAAGGGATCTCACTGGTGAGTGCAACTCCATGTAAGCTCAAGGCAGGCAGTGCTTAAGCATTAAAAAGAGAAAGGCTTCCTCAGTCCTATTGCATTTCGTGGTTTATGCTTGTTTTTAGCTGACAGCCTCCAAACATCCATTCAGGAGAATGGTCCTTCCCAGAAGGGTGTAGGAAGGACATGAATAAATGTCTACTTGCTGTTTGCAATGCTAAGTGGTAGTGCCCAATGAGAGCATTCAGTAGCAGCACAGGGACTTAGTTAATTGCCCCTGTCTTCTACAATAAAGCAGCTCTCCTAATCTGGAGAGAAGCTCTCAGGCCCACAGGAGTGGCCGTCTGCATTGGTCATAATTGGGTGGAAGAGGGAGGCCAACCTAACGGTTCAGCTGTGCCGTGTGAAGGCCCCATCCAATTTCACATAATAGCAGCCTGTAGGATCTGAACAATCGAATGCCAGAAAAGCTCATTTACATTTTAAATGAACCTGCTGATGCCTTTGGGCAATCTTGATGGTTAATAGCTGTATCAGTAAAACATACTATTCTTTTCTCCCCTCTAAAACAAACAAACATATCTAAGGCATCAAAGCATCTTCTCTCTGGGTAAATGCTTTATCTCTAGTACGAGGTCTGCATTTTAAAGGTATTCCTCATGCTTTTAAGCACTTTTAAAATCCCTAATATAGACAGTGACATTGGATTTTTTTTTCTCTCCTCATTAAAAAACTAAAATAAAACAGCATCACACACACACAAAAAGCCCTTCACAAAAATCACAGACTCCTTGTCACGATCTCCACAGAGGACAACTACACACTGACATCCTCTTGCAGAGGAAATACAGGTCAATGTCACAGCACTTTCATTAATAATCCCTCAGTAATCCCTAGAGCTACTTAAAGAAGTAAATTCCACCAGTAGTGAGGAGATGACCTGACTGTTTAGTAGGTTTCACTCCATGCAAACTGTTTTCTAAACAGGATCATTGTAAAAGGGAGTTGACTACAAACACCTATCAGCTACATTTGCTGAGATGAACAAGTGGAGCTTTGTGTGATTAAATCTTCTCTCAGAAATGCCTTAGTCAATGTACAGTGGTTGCCAGACATTGTGTACTGTTCATCCTCACGCTGCAGTTACCTTTGTAGATCATACTTATTCATCTTCACTGGCCAAATTTTCACCATAGAGTCTCACTCCATGTCCTGTATCCTGTTTCCAACTTGCTGCCATTCCCTTCAAGGGTTTCTGTCTTGCAGAGAAGTCACAGGGCACATGAGCATCAAAATACCTTCTGCTTCCTAACATAGTCCATGGCCACGACCAGGAAAGATTCCAGAACTGCTGAGAGAAGATAATGGAAAACTTCACATTTTGCTATCAGTCCAACAGTCATAGGAAGCTGGAGAGGAACACTTTTGTGAATGGACAATTATAGACACAGATATGACTTCTCAGAGATAAAGATATGGCTATAACTAGTCAGATGATGGTAGTCATACATCTTACAAAATCACCACTGCTTCCAGATCCTTCAGGAAAGATGTAGACTTAGGCAACATAACACAGATCACCTATAGGCAGCCTGAAAAGTATCAGAGGACGGAGAGGGAATTAAAGGAAATTGTAATGTTTCCTCTGGGGGTAACAAGAGCAAGAGAGTAGATCAAAATGGAACAGAACAAACTGCACAGCTCTCCAGACTATTAGATGCTAAAAAGTAGGAAAAGAGGATGCCAGATTGCCAGCCAGGTTAAATGGTTCCTTGGAAGGACCCACTCAGGGCTGGTCCCATCCATTGTGCCTGCTTTCGGGAAACCTACTGCCATAAATGCCACCCTCCAAGCATCTGAGGGTGAGGAAAGAGTTTGAAAAACGTTGCTCTGAATTTCTTGTCACAGACAAGAAATGATTTTCCTAGCATTTAGCACTCCAAAAGGCAAATGTCAGCACAGCGTTTTATCCCACAGTTGCTGCAGAGGACTGAGCTGACATCCTTTCAAGTGTGTCCAAAGACAAGCAAGTGTTCTACCTTATGGTAGAGACACACCATTGCTGTGTGTTGCTGAAGTGAGAGGCTTTGGTCAGGCTGTGTGACAGGAAACCAAGTGGGAAAATACTGGCGCCAGCTTCACTTGAGCCTCCTGCAGCAGATGGGTCGAGCATTTTAATAAGTCTTCTGAGCAGATGAGCTAAACACTTTAGACCACATAAGTGCTGATTAGAGGCCTTGTGTGTGTCCCCATGCTAACATGTCAACTTTGTCAAAGCAAGAAGTACAAGTTTACTGTAGTAACAGAATTAAAATGGCAAGGGAGAAATCAGTGGAGGGTATGGAAAGACTTTGAAAGAAGAAAACTCAAGCCCACCTCTTGGTTTCTACTTTCCCATGGAAATGGCCTGACAGAGAATGGGAGCTCAGAAGGAGATTTAAGAGGGTAAGACTGATTATACAGCAAATAATAGGTTGCTAAGAGGCAAGGACTAACGGAAGATAGATGTGTGACCTATAAGGAGAGGGGTTTACAAGAGACCTGTCTCTAGGCAGTCTTGCAACTTATTTTCCCCAAAAATATATTATTTAGTGGATATGCCATATTGGGAACATCACTGTGAGCCCAGAATGTGCTGGCCTTGAAAACCAACTCTAGCAAGGAAGGAGGAAATAGCCCGTTTGTTTACTGGAAAGCTCTCTCCAGGCAGCAACACTCTGCAATATTTATTAGGAATAGAAGGAACACATAAAATGAGTATTAATTTGTAAGATGAAACTTAAATTATTTGCAAAATGATCATGTGACACAGTTACCTGTAGCTGGTACTCTGTGATTTAGGAGTCCCTCCTCTGTCCCTCTCCATCATCTGCAGCATGCTCTCCCCAAGCTTCTAGTACTCTGCCAGCAGGGATTGACCCAGGCAAGACCACAACTTTGTTTTTTTTCCAATTACTACTGATCTGCAGAAATTCTAGCACAGCCACCCACAGGCATGAGGATGGTATGGCACTGGGATCCAGGCAGGAGTATTTGTGGAGGTGGATGATGAGAGGGCAGAGAACAATCTATTACTCACCCACAAACTGGAGCCTTTGATAGGATGTGATCTGAGAAAACAAAATCCTCGAGGAAGCGAAGGAATATAAAAATTGAACATTGAAAAGAAAGGAAGTAAACATTTTTTGTTTACTTTTGGGGACTCTGAGGCCAAAATAAAGAGTATTTCACTAGATCACTGCACTTGGGTCTCAGTTGGAGGGAGATATCTTGTAACTTCTCCCCCTTGAACCCACAGCCTCTTCCCTTTCCCCTGCTGTCTGCAGAATTGGTGTCCCTTTACAGAAGGGGAAAGTTTTTTTTCCTCAATTCTCCCTTTCTCTCTCAATTCATTCCTTGATCAGGAAAAGGGAAATTAGAGGAAACATTCATCTCAGCTGCGGAAATGTTCCTGAGAAGGTAGGATCACATGCATTTGTCAGCCCTGCTCTCAATAGCTAAAGCAAAGAGGCTTCCATCACTTTTGCTATGGCAACCACTCCATGCACTTTAGTTAAACTTCACTTAACTTCTTTTCCTCTCATGATATTCAGCTGGATTTGTCCTTCCTGCAACAGCCTGCAACATCCACTCTGAATTCTGCCTGCATGGACAGCAATTGAAGCTAAGCCACCTCAGCCGCTTTGACAGTGCAAACTGCCTAAATTAAAACATCTGCAATGTCTATACCTAGGCAAATAAATCCAAATTAATTCAATCTTACAGAGGAAGGTCTGTTTATTCATTACACAAAGCAAAATTGTGAGTCGATTTGTAGACACCTGGGCTTGTATCGGCCTTCTGAAACTGCAATGTGAAACCAGCAGCCCACGTTCAGAGTAAGCTAAGAAATCTCACTCTTCCATCTTCCAGACAAACAAAGAAGAAGGGAGGAATCAATTTTGAGGCATTTTTTCTTTTTCGAGGGGTGATGAATCACCAAGGAAACCTCTTCAGAATTCACCTCCATCCCACT
This sequence comes from Aegotheles bennettii, assembly GCA_013398125.1. Classification (NCBI taxonomy): domain Eukaryota; kingdom Metazoa; phylum Chordata; class Aves; order Caprimulgiformes; family Aegothelidae; genus Aegotheles; species Aegotheles bennettii. The sequence continues at coordinate 939,795 of VZRW01012971.1, forward strand.
TCTGGTGCAGGCTGTTTCCAGATTTCTCAAGACAGGTAACTCTCCCTGCACTTGAATTTCAGACTTCTGCATCAACCCTCTCCTCCCCATCCGTGCAAGCCCTGTGGTCTGTCTTGTCTGCAAGATATTCCTAATCAGGGGAGGACTATAGTACATTGATGCCAACAGAAAAATACCCCCACACCTTGCTGTCTTTTTATTAGGTGCCTGTCAACCAGACTTTGACCTGATCCTTTGGAGCCGTCTCAGCCAAAGGAGTGTGTAAAATTATCTGGTGAAACATGAAAGAAATTTAGTCTTTATTTTGTCAGGAAAGAGTTATGAGCTCCTGAGTCCTGCTGTCAACCTTTGAGGCATTAACTGAAAGGAGCAGCATTTCTGTTAATTCCCTTAGAGCCATCTGCATTTATTTTCTGCTTTATTCCTAATGAATCTGTTTGTACTATTTATACATTTGAACTGTCACAAGTCTGAATCCAATCCCAATTATTTCCCGATAAATCAGGAGCAGGAGTAACCTTGGGGAAATGTGGGGCATTCCAGGGCAGTTCAGATGCAATCCTGACTGCCAAAACCTTTCTCCCCACTGAACAGTCTCTACCCCAGAGGGATCCAGGGAGTGCATGCAGTCGGTTTAAAATCTCAGTATCAGACTCTTTGCAGCGCCTAGATCTAGTCTCATTTACTTGTCAACCCTGTCAGTACTGTTAGTCTGCTCCTGCATGGAATTTTACCCTGTAGTAAATAGTATTTGCCTGAGGCTGTAGATTGCTTCGCAGCCTTTGGCCTCATGATATTTGTAAATAGAGACAGACAAACCAAGACATAACTGTATATATATAGACATATACATACGCAAACGATTTCTGCAACTTTTTACTCACATCTTGAATTGCACATATATTATGTTAGCGGCTGCTGAGATTCAGTGGCTTTGAGTCCTTAAGCAAGCAGCTCTGAATTGTACAGAAATCACTGGAGACAAGAATAGTGAGTGCAGGTGCTGGTGCAATTTTCTTCCACATGACTTTGCCAGTGCTGAAGGGCTCCTGGTATTTCAGCTCCGGAATCCAAGCAGACACAGTGTCATCTAGAGGAGAAAGTGTGGCTGTGCACATTGAGATACAAAAGGAATATGTTTTTATGGGAATAAATGTCCTGAATGAAACCAGTGTCCACACTGATGCAAACTGCAGTTTTGCTTCCCTCATCATCTTTCTGGGTTGTGTGTGTGTGTGTGCATGGGTCACGACATGAAGGTCTCTTGGGAAACTCCTTTGTGATAAACCATAAAGAATATCTCACTGATCTGGGTGATTTCTGTCTTTCTATTATCTCCTCTTTATTTCCCTTCTCAGGAGCATGATAGGCTAACAATAACTTTTGATACTTCAGTGCTCAGTTTGAAATGCTGTAGAAATAGCTTGGATAGCAAATTATCCCTTTGTAATTGGAGATGAGAGCCAGCAGGAGCCAGAAGGAAGATGATTGGCTTGCATTCAGGTTCTCCTTCTAAAGGCCCTAGGATTTCTTTGCTTCTACTGTACAGGAAGCAGACAAGCTGTTATTTCTAGTTGTTGAGTACAATAGGGCTTGGAAGAAATGTGTTGGGTTTATATTAACCTCCTGTATTGAAAATCTTGGCAGAGTTAACTCAGTCCTGTACCCCTGCAAGACGCAATAGATAAATGAAGTATTGAGCAGTTCACCACATGGGAGGTTTTTCAATACTGCTGTAGAATAGAAGTGCTGTTCTGCACGGGCATTTCAGGTAGTGCAGAACATCATGCTGGATTTGGCCAAAGTTTCCCTTTGCACATCCCTGCTGTGCAGCCTCTTCTACTTTTGGAGAGCTGGTATATTTTGTCCCCAAAGATGGATATACTTACTTTAAAAGGCACCCATACAACTCCCTGGCATGTATACTTCCTAATGATAGGCATTAGGAGAACATTAACATAGTGATCCTGAGGTTAGCTGCCTGATTTCGTGTTAGGATTTCGTACTGTGTAGGAGGGGGAAGTGAGGAGTAACAATAACCCAGCTTTAAAATATACTCTTCAGCTAAAGGAGTCTAAGAGCAGTTCCAAAAAGGCTGGCATGTGGGGGAGGCATTAATACAAGCCTGGCAGGAAAGGTGATCTCAGTCCAAAGTCATTTCTGCCCAGGTCCTGGAAGATAAGCATCCATGAGCAGGAATAACTTTGCATGAGTGAGTTCTTCCACAAGAAGTGCAGCTGTCAAACTCATTTTGAAAGCATTTCTTCAGATACAAACAGCTGCTTCCAGCTGTTTTTTGGAAACAGCATGTTATTTAGATACTACCTGATGGAAATAAAGACTTTAAAGAGCCTTTGTTTAAAAGTTTGAAGTTTGCTTAAAAAGCATTGTTTAAAACAAGCCCAGCAATTACAGCCAAAGTTCTCTTAGGACATGCTAGGGTCACAGGAGAACTACAAAGATCACAAGAACCCCAGCTGGTTTAAGAATGACAATGAAGAATGTGGCAATACTAGTACAAAGAAAACGAAACAGTCATAGAGGATATCCCTGACAAAAACATTCCACTTGAGACATCTGCCAGAGATTCTGGGTTACAGAGTTTCAGGATCACCATTGGAGGACATGAAAGGTCTTGAATCTGCATGAGTGGAGGAGAAACAGAAACTCTAACTTTCAAGCCTTCTATCAATATAAAATATCCCATATGGCTGTGATGGACATGAGTATGTTAATAAGAATTGCTCATGAGGGTACTGCAGTTGTTATCATGGAGGAGGGAGTACACATATATCTTTTAATCACATTCTAGGATTGATCTGTTCCTGTAGGTACAACAATCCCATAATGACTTACTGCTAACAAGCTAATTGATAATGGCTTGGGGTTTATGCTTAGCGTATGAAAAACCTCACATTTGGGAAAGGGAGAAATGTAGGGAGGAGAAATCCTATTAGGTCTTGTCTTCTATTAACACTGGACATATTGCACATCAAATCCTCTGCTTTTATGATAATCACCCCACTCATTAAGCAGTAGGAGCTGATTAAACAAAAGTCACTCAGGGAGTCTGATAGTGATGGTTGTGCTAAGTTTCAAAGCAGATCAAATTAGATGGCTGGATAAGTATTTGCACACATTAACATTAACTAACCCTTTCCTTTGTAAAGATCCAGGCAGCATTTTTCTGGGTGCAGCCCAAATCAGCATTTCAATCATGTTCTCACGAGTAATTCACTCATGTTTCTAATGCTGCAGGTCTGTGGCTACAAAGTAAGAGATGATATCACATTTTAAAAATCATAAAATATACATTAGGTAGGTGTAAAACTTGCAAGACATGTTGTCTGTTCTAAACCAACATGCATGGGACAGTTAGAGCTGCATGTTTTGTCTTGCTACCAGGTTCAGGAATCATTGAGATATAAATCAAGTGACCTAGAGATTAGAAGGGTTCAGTGTCCTGACTCATCCAAACCCTGTGTGTGTCTGAGTAATGTTTTAGTAGCAGTGCTGCTGTGCTTCAGAACATGGGTTATCAAATCTTAGTGTCACTTCAGGTCCCAGTGTTATGAAAACCTTTTATGCTCAGGCACTATTAGGTAACCCTTATGCATGAATACTATTTGCCAGTGTTTGTACTGTTTCTGACATGCTGAGCATTCTGGGATCCTACTGAAAACAGTGGAAGCTGCACGTCTTCTTCACCTAGAGAAGGAAAGGAGGTGCTTCTAGCACGTTCATCGTGGACCACTCATCTGTGAGTGGTTATCAGTAGGAACACAACACCTTCATATACTTTTGGAACAGGTCTTTCTGGTGTGGATTTCTCACAGGCAAACGAAGAAGAAGCACAAAGCAGGAATAAAAATATTTGCTTTTAGTAAGACTACTTCTTTCATTACTTCTGATACGATAATATCTGTGTGTAATCATGGTCACCTTCCATCTGTGTCAATTTAGCCAGTAAATCCATAGACACAGGTCAGTATTGTCCTGTGTAGCAATGAGTTCATATGTGTAGCCAGATTAAAAAAGATAGCAACAAAAGAAGAAAGGAGGCAAAATGCAGTTATTGGCATATTCAGGCAGCAAAGAAGGAAAAAAAAAGAGAGCAGTGATACAGTTTTATCATTTTCTTCCTGCAGAAGAAATTCAAATGCACTCTAACCTATCAGTCTCAAGCAGACAGATGACAGATGCCCTCAGAGTAGAAAGGCTCAATAATATTGCATTATGATGATGACTTCTTTAGAGAGGATAACATTTCAACTATTAAAATCACTTGCTTTATCCTGGCTCATTGTTAACGACCTACTTTATCACCATCAGTAACCCAAATAGTAATGCTCTCCCTGGATATGGTAATCAAGAATTGATTTGCAGTCTGAGCTAAGCCTAACTGCCATTATCGGAGTCTCGGGTGGAGATGAGGAGTGACTTCCCAGCTGTTCATTTGTTCTTCCTCCTTTAAAAGCTGGTTTGGAACAGACCAGTATCACCTCACTAGTACATACCTGAATCTCTTACTGCAAAATAAGAATGTTTCTGAGATGAAACCTTATTAAAGTCCCGGTCTATGAGGATTTGCTGTCAGACTGCAAGTAGTTGATCCAGTCAGTCATTTGTGACTGTTATCAACAGCCAGGAAAACATCTTCCAACTAGAAAAAATTCTCTGCACCATTACTCAAAGTCTAAATAACCTTGTGGCTGAACTGATTGCTGAGCCCCTCAGTGAGCTCAGGTTACCTAGCCATGGTGTATGCACAGGGTAACAGACTACTTCTTGATGAAGACGCAGCTAAAGTTTGGAGCCCAGCCTTTCCCACTGTATATTCACACTCATTGTTTCTACTATTGTCAGAAAAGGGAAGTGGACTTAAGGGGAAATAAGAAAGCTGGTGTTACATGAACTGAAAGTGTCCTTCCAAACGTTTCCTTTGTAGAAATTGAATTGTAGCAGAAATTGGTATTTGGTTGCTTGAACACAGCATGCACTTCATTCATTTATATGCAGTTAAACATGACCTGCTATACTGAATTAGGCTAGACAGAAGAAAACAGGTGGTTTCATTCCCATCTGCGAAAGGACTCGGAAGGGTTTGATTGTAATGAAAACATAAAGGACCACGGGAGGTGGTTCTGCTTTCTGGATTTTGCTGGGCATAGTGCCTACAGCTGCTCTTCCTCTAGCAAGAAAGTTTTCCTGGAGAGCTGGTGTTAGCAGTATTAGGGAAGAGCAAATTCATCCATGTGGCTGTTATCTCAGTCACTTCTATTCTACACCATAGCCCCTGGCCAGCAACAGAATGGAGCAGTTCTGGCAGAGAAACAACACATATTAAAATCACAGAACCACAGAAAATCCCTCCTGAAGTCGGGTTTTGACCCTTGTTTCTAATGTAACTGGAGCAGAATCCGAGATTAAAGTTCTTTATACACCTTTTTCCTGAATGTAGCTGATTCCTCCGCTGCTCACAGAAAGATCTCTGGTATTTCTGGAACCTAACGCTCTTAAGGATATATTGTTTATTGTCATTTGATCACACTGCTACCAGACGAGTGGAAAAACACATTTCAATGGAGCTAAAAAATTAAATTATATCTATATCTAGATACATATATACATATATATAATAAAAAATAAAATAACCCAAAACTTAATATAACGTAACATAACATAATGTAACATAATGTAATATAATGAACAGAGAATATTATCAATAGCCTCTTTTCCTTATAAAGGTCGGAGAGAGTGTGACAGTGCTTTTTTACAGCAATAGAGTGACAGACCTTGAACTACCTCTTAGGGCAGTGAGAGTATGATTTGAACCATAATATAATGCAGATTAAATTCTTCCCATACTTCATAAAAGGGACGGGTGTTAATACCTAATGGAGATTAACTGACCTATGAAATATCATCCCATTAGTGTCAGTGGGACCAGGGCAAGGACAAGCCACAAAAAGCACTAGTGAAATTGGCTACAACAGAATCATCCATTTATAGGGGTGGCTGGTGGAGTGGAACCATAGTCTGAGCTGCTCCACTTGCTCCTTCAAGCCTTTATTTAATACTGTCACTAGATTGACATTTTCCAAAGCACTAAAGAAGAAGAAAGTCGTCGCTCTTAATTGCTCATTAAGAATTGTTACAGCTCCTTGAGTCCAGTAAGCATTTATGAGGCAATCTTTAAACACTGGCATTACTGCTGTATTTATTACATATTTATTAGTGCATATGCACGCATTTAAGTTTACTGAGCATCTCCTGCTGAGGATATTAGGCTTCTAGAGAAGCTGCTCATCTCAGGCACAGATATCTCCCAGTAAGCAGATTCCCACTGGGCAAAGCTCATTAATTAATGAGAAGCTCTGGATTAACAATTTGAAGCTAGGCATGGAAGTGACCAGCCAGGAGCAGCTGAATGAAAACGAACCCAGACATCCTCATGACATCAGGACACAGCTGCATACTCTCTATTTCCCCACTGACTTCTCCATTCCCCCGTGAGGACATTCAGCTTCAGCAGAATCTGGCAAGTATTCTTTAAATTGCTTCAGAAACTCCTTGTTGTGCCTGTAAGAACTGTGGAGGAAGGGGAATTTGGCAATTCAAGGAAATGACAGTGTCAGAGGTGACTGGAAAACACTGTCAGTCTGGAGACTGTGTTAGCCTGAAGACCTCAAACAGATTTTTAAGCTCCTTAATTGGAGCAGTCTTAAAGAGGGTAATATGAAAGTGTTCACAAGGAGAAAAGACTTCTGCTGCACAGAACTTATATAATGCTTGAGTAAGCTTGCCTGAGGGATAAACCAAAGGGAGAGTTGGCAACAGAAAATGGACCTACTGCAAACCACTATGCCCTGGTGGAGAATCTGCAAATGCTGGTGAGCAGGAAATGATGTAGGATTTATAGGTGCCTATCACAAAGGATGCTTTAGATCCTGACAGTGGCATGTAGGCACAAAAAGATGTACTAAATACTGTTCTGGGCTGGGAGTAGAGTGATTTGTCCTCAGCCTTGGTTTAGGAAGACAAGTATCCCACTACAGTCAATGGAGAGAAGTTCTGAGAGCTCCTCAGAGACCCTGTCAAGCTTCTTGCACTGGTTAAAGTGAAGTTTTATGCACATCCTCCAGAGTCATCTCATATTCTTATGGGGTAGCTACCTCCTCAAAGGACTTGCTAGGAGAAGGCAGTGGACACCTCGTTCTTGTCTGTAGCCTAGCTTTTATAAAAGGAACATTTAAAAGTTTCAGGGGTTTCTGATGAACTGATTCCCTTCGTCTCTCATCTTGGAATCACAGTTTTCATGACCAGAGATGGAAGATGCAGATTTCCCCGTGGGGACCCTGTGAGCATGCCTGTATCAGCACAGTGAAGACGGTCAGCTGAGGAGCATGACCTGGCCTTTTCTTGAACTGCAAGCAAATATCTCAAATGCTGATTTAAGCGTTTCTGCTCTGGCTGGGGCAGTGCATTACATACACCCATCTGAGTATTTTGTCTAGGGGAAAATCTCCAATCACACACATGAGTAATACATAGGCCTACAGTCAAACCTCACAGCAGAATTAGCCATAGCATAATGAATTTTCAGTTAAAGTAGGCAAGATATATAAAGTGTAGGAAAAGGACTGCTTTACCTCTGATATTCCTATATTCATTCTGTCAGACAGGAAAAAGAAAACCTCAACTGATCTAAAAGCTCATCAATCCTAGTATTGGCCTAAGGGAGATGAGGAGGTTGGTGTCAGCTTGGCTTTTGTGAACAGGGTCAGTAGCTGGCCAAGTCTGGGATGTCCTCCATTGGAGCTGGAAGAAAGAAATGCAGCTTTTCTGGAAAGAGGCAGGTAATAGCTCCACTAAACATTGCTTTGGCTTCCTACAGAGAGAAGTCTGGAGAGTTCCAGATATTTTTATAATTTGTTAAATTCAGCATACAGTTGCCATTGTGGGCTCATCTAAGAGCAGATCATTCACAGCAGGAATCCTATATTGCAACACTGAATAAAGCAAAGTACTTACCATTCCTGCAAGAAGGAGAGAAATAATGCTCCTACATTACAGTAGGGGCTGTAAAGCAGATCTGAAAATACTTTGGTGCCAGGCTTCTCTGGGTGGTTTGAGCTTAGCAGGCACACAGGCACAGAGCTCTGGCTCAGTGGGAACACCTCTCCACTTTTAGAATCAAATGATAAATGGGCAGGGAGTCTGAATACGGCCTCATCTCCAAACAGGGGGACCTTGGCCACACAGATGAAGTAGAGAGTTTGAGAGAAGCTCACTGTAAAACTTGGGACACAACAGTACATTTCACCAGTCTGATTTGGGAGGATAGATTTAGCCTCTGTTAATTTTTAAACAGCTGTATAGTCCATTCAAGTTGCCAGGTGCTGAGAAACACTGCAAAATTCAGCTGGTGTCTCTGTTTGAGAGGAAAGTGATGAACAACTCCAGTGTTATATTTCTTAATAACAGGAGAAATAGATGCAATCTGAAGAAGCCAGGACTTTTTTTTCACCCAAAGTGCTTAAAAATTAGTTCAACTAGAAGTAAATGTTCCAGTCAATTTGTTTTTCCACTATCCAACCTGCTTTGTTCATAATGCAAGAGTAATAGAAAAAAATATATTGACAGAACTGTGTCTGCAGAATGCAGAGCAAAGCCTGCCTGTGTTCACAGGGAAGATCATTTACCAGTTGCTACAAGAATGTTCCTCAAAATGGTTTATAAGACATCAGCAAGTCTTTAATTTAACTGTGTGCCATTATTACATGCTGAGTATGGTTTATTATTGTACTAATAAACCATAAAGAAAACCCTATAACTTCATTACCACAGTCAATTGCCATGTGCAACGTTAATTTGCCAACAGATCATTAATTGCCATTACTTGCTGAAATGTAGACATAAAGCAAAACTGTTGGGCAGAGTTTCTTTTCAGATTTTTTTCTGCTGATGGCAACAAGGCTGAGCACACACAGAAATAGGTGTGATTTGCCAGAAGAAAGGAGCTCTCCACTGAACCCAATGGAGAAGGAAGCCACAGAGGTTTCCAATCCCAGCTCCGCTCACCTCTTGGTACAATGAAAGTAGTTTCCAAAAAAAACCCAAACTCAAATGTGTTCTGATCTGACCCCAAATTCCAAACTAAATTGCTGGCACACCAATGACCTTTTGCAAAGCTTGTCTTACACTTTATTACCCAATAGAGAAATCTGAAACATTATGAGATGATGAAAAATTCCTGTCACACTCAGTGTGGGATATTCCTTTAGTTATACATCCCAGAGGATGAATATAGTGGGACTTGATAACATAAGGCAGAGGCATGTTAGCAGCACTTTGCAGCTCATACCATTCAGAGAAGGCCTCGATTCTTGTTTTGGTGAAAGAGTTGATGTCTAACTGGGAAGTTTCTATGGTTCTGATGATAAGGTGGTAATTTAACACCATGGTCAACTTTACCCTGAAGTATGTTTCTAGTTAGTAGGAATAAGGCAAGGGGAGAAATACAAGCAAGAGACAGCCTGAAAGTTTCAGGGCATTAATTGCCTCCCAGCTGTCAGGGTAGTGATTAAATTCAGCTTGTTGACTTCAGCTTTGTTGCGATCATGTGAAATTAATCTTCAAACATACTGAAAGCTTCCATTGCTGTTCATTTTAGTGCTGAAACCAGCAAATCCCAAAGAATATGAAGAGAAGCATTGACATGCACCTGGCAGTCACCCAACAGAAAATGTCAACTTAGAGAAATGCGATGAAACTTTTTTCCCAATTTGCTTTTGCATAATATTGTTTTTCCTTAGTGATTCCCCTGACTAGGCCAGAACTATGTCCATCTCTCTGGAAGAGCCGAAATTTGACTGATAATCTTCTGAAGAGGTCACAAGAGTCCAGTTTCAATTCTTCTCTCACTCCTTAGCTCAAGCTGGATTAGATGTAAAGGTTTACTTGGAAATTTCAGCTTTCAAAGAACAAATCCTTCCTGCTTATTAACTTTTGATTAGCACTGTCAGCCTCCCTGTGCTATGCATCACACACAATTGAAAGCAGTTTCTGCCCCAGAAAGCCAGAACTCAAACTCCCTGCTTAGTATGCAAATGCACTACCTGACTTGTGCATATATGTCAAAAATTTATGCATCAAGGTAGTCAGTAGAAGCTTGTTATTAACATCAATGAGTCCACTAAGCCCTTTTTATGTGAGGCATGCATAAATACATTTTACATCCCTACTTTGAGAAAAAAATGTCATTTTTCTATGAATATATAAATTCACTTGTAACTGCACTTACTATATTAATTAAGTGATGTTCACTCTGAAACAGCGATGTACCAAGGAGTAATTGATTGAGTGGATATTTACATCCTGGCAGAAACAGTGTTTATTATCTCTGCTTGCTGCTTTTAGCTATTAGGTTTTGCCTAAAAGAATTAGATCAAATTGACAGCATGAATTAGATTTTTCTGCTAAGTTTTGATGTCACCTTTGAGAAGTTGGCAATCCCAGTAATCAAAACTTGCAGCAAGAATTGCCCACTTTGCAGGGTATGAGATAATCAGGTGCCACATGGTGTGTGAGATCTACATGGAGAAAATAAACAATGCACTCTATATTGTGTGGACCAGAAGGTGGGAGAGGAGTAGCAGAAGTCAGTATTGTTCTCTCTCGTGAATATGGATACTGAGTTAATACTGTGGAGTTAAATCCACTGAAAAAGTTACTACAGGTAAACTGAATGCCGTAACCTCCTGGGGAACGATCAGTGTTCCTTATACCTGCTTTAACAATAGAGCATCTCCATGGAGGCTGCCTTTTCTCTTACCCTTGGAGCAAGTAGTTCGCACAAGAACAGAACTGGGATGAAGTAATTTGTGGTGTTGAATTTTCTTTGACTTGCGTTGCCATAGTAATGAAATGAAGACTCACTGTTCCCAGAGGTGTTGCACCCTGCCAAAGGGACCTGGAAGCAGTGTGTCATACAGTGGAGAACAACAGGAAGGACTGGGATCTTGCTGGGTCCCCTCTGACTGCCCAGAAACTTTGTTAGGGTAAATTGTTCCATGATCATATTATGACAACTCTAATGTCCTCTTATCTGGATAGGTATTCCCAGTTTTCTGTAGCACCTATCTAATTCTCTAACTGGTTAAAGAAAGATGGAATCAATATCTGTCTCTTCATGCTGTGTACAAAGGCTTTATAGGATTTCTTTTGGTTTGACATCAATCTGGATGATGGTGAATGAAACTGACTCTTTTTACCTTCAAGACCTACATGAAATCCTGTGATGCCATGTGACATCATATAACCTCTGTTCTTTGCCTCTAATACAAGATATGCTGCACAAAAAATGCTCTACAATTGATAAAGAGCAGAGCTCAGTTTTTCAGAGCTTGTATTGCATGTAAAGGGCTTGCACATGAATCCAGCCACTGGGTGCAAAGCCTGGCTGTCGAGGCAGCCCAAGTCAGAATCCCTAACCTGCTTTTGGAATAATTTGTTTTCCTGAACCTTACTAAATATTGCCTTATAGTCTAAATTTGAAGAAACCCCAGTACAAACTGAAAAGCACTGGGGTGTTTTTACCCTTCTGGCAACCCAGAATTCTTATGAGCTGAGAATTAGCCATGAGGAATTTCAGTGCCATTGGCTGTACACCCAGCAGGCATCCATGGCAGCCTCAAACCACATGCTTGTGTTCTAGCTGAAGGCAGCTCTTGGCCTTGCTGCTTGTCAGCTTCTCCCTCAAGGGAAGAGTGATGAGGAGTTACTGCCAACATGTGTAATATTGAAGGACATCAGAAAGAGCTGGGACTGGTATCTCTGATAAATCTTCTTTACTTTGTTGACTGTGTTATCCCAAAGTTTTGTTCAGATTTCAAAAGGAAATACACACCTTATCTATGTATCTCTAGGTAAACCTCTAGGATAAAGATGATAGTAAACTACTAGAGCTTTGGGAAACTCAATGCAAGTCCCTGTATTACAGAAGTTCAGGTATGCTCTGTTAGGTCATTCAGACCTGGCACCTGTTCTAGAAATCTTTAGATGTTTAACCAGGGTATCTGAGGAGCCTAACTGCTGTGTGCTCTCTCTACAACCTGTGGATAGGAAGAAGCCTGTGAAAACAAGGTTTAGCCCACCTAAGATGTGCTATGAGGGTAATTGCAATAAGCATTGGGAGGCACTGGGGTGGAGAGTGAGCGTGCTGAGGGAAGACAAGCCACTGCACAGTTCATTATGCTCTGAAAGAAATGCTGGAGTTCCTGGAGTTCCTTGTACCAAGACCTGCTGAGACCCTGATTAGCAGAGCTTGCCACAGGCACTTGAATGGTTTTCGGTCATCTTCTGAGGTACCCAAGAAGAGAAACTACAGACTCGGGGTACAACCTGACCAAAGCTAATTTACCCTTGTTCCTCATATAATTTGGCTATGCTCAGTTGAAAGTCTGCTGGTGGGTGCAGCCACCACAGAAATTTCCTTGGATTATACATCTTAAATCTCATACCTACCCTACAAACAAGCGTTTTGTCTGCCCTTGAAGTCCAGCCTTCCAGCCTAGCAGAGGAGCACAGACTACCCTGCATGGTGGATGCAAGTAGTTATGAAACCCCAGCTAGAACACTGGGGGGGCTGGGGAGATGGCAGTCCTCTTTCACCTTCCCACAAGTTCTCACATGCTGTGCTGTCAGAAGTCCTGGAAGCCAGCGTGGTGGCTGCAGCTGGGTGTCAGCATGGCGTGGGCAGGAGCAGACCGCTGCGCAGCTGCGTGGACTTTCCCTCCTGGAGCTGGCAGGCTCTGCACTGCAGATATATCCTGGGATCTTCTGATTGCTGTGGTTCTTAAATACGGCTTCCCTCTTACAAGGCTTTTTCTGCCTTTCTCATTAGAAAACAGAAGAATCACTGACCTTACCTTTAACCCTAATCTTAACTCTTTAACCCCAATTTCTTTCTGAACTATTTATTTCAGACTTTTCTATTATTTTTGAGCAGTGCTGACAGGCGATAGTTCTGGAATAGTGAAATGTCTTGCAACCATGGCAACGCAATGCACCCATTGGAAAGTTTTCTGATACTGAAAGAATTAGTTTGTCACAACCTTGCACATTAGGTTTCCTATGAGATTCCCAGGCTCACAAAGTTGTTTGAAAGCACAGGACTCATTGACTGATCAGGTAACATTGCAGAGAATCACTCTGACTGCTACACAGCATTTGCCCCTGGAGCACATGGCAGGAGCAAGCCCAAAGGAAACTGCTTATGAAAGCTATTGAGCTGGAAAAATTGGAAGTATCATCATTAAAGGGTACTTTTGTTCTATTCTGTTGTAGAATCCCCTTGCTTCAGATAGAAGCTTTAATTTTGCAGCAATCTCTTTTGATTTGTGAAGAGAAGCAGAAGCCCTACTGCTGATGACAATAAGCAATTCCTCACCTCTTCCCACCTTTTGCTCCTAGTGGGAACGGATTCCTACTTGCTGAAATCACCGGTACTTTCACTGTAAATATTACCCATAGTTTACCTCTCTTTCCATTATCTCTGTCTCTCTCCAGAATTTATATCTAATCTTACTCCTTTTCTTTTGTATTATGCTGAATTAAAATCTCCTAAGTGCCTGAAAAATGGTGACTATAATGCATGAACGAAAATTAATAAAGCCAGAAGAGAACATGAAATCAATAATCTAATTCTGACAGCTTCCTTTGTCTCTGTGGCCAGGCTGTAAGGATGTACTAGTGTTTCCCTCTGTTTAAAATTAATTGAACTATTTTATCGTATCAGATAAGAGTGCACTCTTTGTGCTATTGAAGTGATAATTATGACATGATAATTACAGTCTGTGGCCTGCATGATTCTGTGAATGAGTCAGCACAGACAATTAGTTTGAGACAGCAACTTTATGTGAATGTATCCCTACAGAGGGGAGCTACAGCCTGGTCTAGCTCCTTATTGTCTCTGCTCCCCACCCTCCCTTATTCACAGGAGGATAGGGGAATTTTTTTGTTATTGTTGGGGTTTTGGGGGATGGGTGGTGGTGTTGTGTTGATTTTTTTTTTGTTCGTTTCCTGTTTGGGCAATCTATTTGGATAAACATAATGATTGCAGGAATCAGAAACAGAAAAAGTTTAAAACAGTACCAGTTTGTAAGGCTGTGGATTCTGAGCTCTGCATTGGTGTCCTCTGAGAAATTCTGTTTGATGCTGGAATGATACAGACTTCCCCATGTCTGCTGCACTTTAGCATGACTCCATTAAAACTGACCAGCCTTGGAGTTTTCTAAATCATCCATTGCTGTAATATCCTGCTGACAACTCTATGCTCCTCTGAGCTCACTGAAGAGCCTCAAGAATGTTCTGGAAGAAGGAAGACAAAACACTTGTTAGCAGAGAAAAATATAGGCACCAAATGTTGCTGAAGAACTTCTTGGTTTTGGCAACCTCAAAGCACAAGGATATTTTGTCTCAAGCCATTTACAGTCTGAACCAGGAGACAATATATATGTATGGAGATATATGCAGATAAGGAGATAATGAAACAATTTTGGGAGACATGAGAGAGTGCAGTCTCACAGCAGGGAAGTAAAGTTGCTAGGTTATTCGCTTTTAGAGAGAAGGTAGGAAAGCAGGAGAGCGTGGTCTGATTTCTAGGTGTTTTTTCCCTGTATAATCTCAGGCTAAAAAGGAATCATTCTCACCTCAGAACAAATCAGTAATGCATTGTGATAAATAATACACAGGGCAACATACTGAAAAATGAAGGGAAAACACAATATGCAACAGCTGCTTACTAAGTGAACATCATCCATCCTGTCAGCTGATGAGGCAGTGGAAGAAGCAGTGTATGATCGTGCAATTAATGATGATGCATATCAGTTTGAGCCAAAAGAGCTGATTTAGGGCCACCTTTCCTAACTTTGCAGTGTTTAATTTTGCAAAGCTAATTTTCTTTGTGTGTATAATTATATCTTAGCTGTGTTATTCACTTATCACGATGTTTATTTCTAAGCTGGTCCCGCTTTAGGCATGCAAATCTGAGTGTCATAACATCAGGCCAGATCCAAGACAGCTCAAATGGAGGGGAGGTATTTTTACTCCTTGAACGCCGTGGCATGTTACCATCTGTGAAATTTCAGAAAAGGTGCCATTCCCTTATCCTAGATCCCCAGTAGATGTGATGAGCTGCAAGGGAACTGTCAGCAAGGATTTATATTTAACATATTGCCTCCTGATAAAAAGAACCAACACACATCAACACATGTATAACATGTCGCTATTAGGTCTAGATTTGGAGTTCAAGAGACAGATGCTCTGCTCATATCTGCAATGCTCCATTGAATTCTATATACACTAAGTGAGAATGTGATTCATAGAGAACCACAGGGTTGTCCCAGGGCTTGTAGATGATCTTCTGGGACAGAAAATTGTGTGTCCTGTAATGTTCAAAAGAAAGGTTTTTTTATTTATTGGGAAAGACCATGCTGGCTTGAGAATAACCCTGTGCTGCATTCATGTCTTGCAGGTCAAAACCAAACTGGAAAGATTGTCACGTGCAGTCTAAGTGACATCTGTTTGAGTGACACCTAACAGAACTCCTCCTGGACAGTAGTACTTGGCCTAAGCCCCAGACTCAGTCATAAGAATAGCTCAAAGATCAAAGTCAATTTCTTTTTTTCAATAAGGAATCAAATTATTTACTGTTTGTTCCTTTGTTCTCTTCATGAGGCTGCAGTATCATTATAAAAATTCTCTTCCCTCTTCTCCCCCCACTGACACACAGAGAAAATTGTTGGACATGACAGCCAGACATGTCTTCAGTAGCACTTTCCCATTCACTTTCATAACTAGATATGAATACTGATAATTGCCATCTCTGACACTCTGCTTGTTAAGAGGTTTTGACCTGTGAAAGAATCCAAAATACCATGCATGAAATCCTAAATAGTAAAATTCTTATTCTCTGCCAAAAATAATCTTTCTTTCTTCCTTCCCAGTTCCTTCCCTTGAACAAAGAGTTGGACAAATAGGAAAAAAAAGGAGTAGAACCAGACAAATGTTGGCTGGAAAGGACCTCTGGTGGTCAGTACTTCAGACTCCCATTTGGAGCAGGAATATTGCCAGCAAAACCAATAAAGAAAGATCCCACCAAGCAGAGATGCTCCCCACTTGTATTTTATAATTATGTGTGCTCATTCACTTCATACAATAGAACAGGTTTCTGTGTTACTGGGGAAAGCATAGCCTAGAAAGAGAGTGCAGTGGGACAGATCTTGGCAGAGATGCTCTGAGATGGGATTTTTATCTCAGCCCAGCTGCCTGTCTGGTTGGAGTCAGCAGAAAGGAGCATCAGCCCAGGGGCACGGCTGGGAGCCAAATGGACTGGAGCCTGTCAGCCACTCAGGGTACCACAACATGGACTTGGGGGATGGAGTCCCTCATCTCTGATTCCATGGGACATGGTTGGAGGGTCACAATAAATAGCTGGAGCTATTTGGGAATGACCATGAGTTTTTTGGGAAGAATACCTTATTGGAGATGTAGAAGGAGTTATAACTGGACCCCTTTTGTGTGCTCTGGTCATGTTATGCTGATTAAATAGATGCATGGAGTCCCTGGAAGATCTGCTGGGATGAATGAGGAATTTTCTTGAAATAGGTGAGCACAAAGTCCCCTTTTGGGGTTCCCCTTCCAAATTCCAGGCCAGAGGGCAGAAGGAAGTTTTGCAGGTAGTACTGTGGAGACACCAACAGAGCTGACCTTTGTAAGACAGCCCTGAAGGCCACCATGACTCACACTGGTGTCCAAAGGCTATTGAGCCTTCTCTGCCCACTGGACTTCAGTCCCATATCATCACAGGAGCAGCCCTGGAGATGCATGAAAGCTCTGTTCCTTTCTTCAAGATCAGTGGTGCTCACAGAGAAGCATTTCACCTTCCATGCACAAGGGTAGGGTAAGACATGAAAAAACGTGTTTTATAGATAAGGAGAGATCATTGCCATGCAGCTAGAGCAACTGATACAAGTGGAAAAAAGTAAATAAAAAAGATTATACTGATGAAGAAGCAATTGCTGTTCGAACTAAGTACAGGGTGTGGATAGTTGCTCTGAGTTTAACTTACTGCAAAATCCAGCCTATAACTTAGCTCCCCCAGTTCCTCTCATTATGAGTGAAGGATAACAGGATTTATGTCCCCAGTGATGCCCTGCAAAGGGTTACTGGAGAACCAGTGAAAGAACCTGAGCTTGCTTTGTGCTCTCGGAATAGCAATTTTTTAAACAATTTAGCCTACAATGACATCTGGTGGTTGTTTCTCTTTGGCAAGAAGTTCTTGCAGAAGCAACCTGCCAAGAGTTGCCCAAGGGTGAATCTTGCCCAGTAATTTTCTGGGGTTCTACCTCTGAGGAGCAAGTGCAAATGTCTTCGCAAGATTGAACACTTTTTCAGCTGATAAACAGCTCACAGTCCCTCCTAGGGGCCAGTCACCACGGCTAATTGTCTTGTTAGGAATGATTTGATCCAGCAGAGAAACCACTGCTGCATCTGGAAGATGAACTCTTTCATTCTGAGAGCAGCCACTGTTTAACCCAAGAATATGCGGTGCTTTGTCAGAGATCAGGGCATCTGCATACCCATTTTGGCAGCAGAAGTACGAGCACACTCAGGACTGGGCACTTGTCTCTGTTGCAGCCACTGAGCATCACTGTGTTGAGGTGCTGAGTGCTCTACAGAGTGATCCCTGGTCTTGTAAACCATGCAACGGAAGTGGGGGAGAACCTCCAAAGGCTGATTCTCTCACCCAGACAGTGCATAACAAAGCCCTAAAAGACAGAGAAGGTACAAACTACCCTCAGTTGTCTCTTTCCTGGCGTTGGACACCATGCATTGACTGGAGAAGACTGTGAGCCAATCTCTGCTCCCGGCTGCAGCAAGGTGCCTACTCAGGTGTTGGCAATGCCCAGCACTCATCTAACTGGAGACAGTCTGCATGGCAGACCTGGGTGCTTCCCTTCACCCCCTCAGCACCAATCACATCCCCATGGACAGACCGTGACCTGTGCTCCTTGGGTGCTTGGGCAAGTCCTTGAGATCATAGAGGTGGACACTTCAGAGCCTGTGGCTATCAAAGATGATCTTCTGGCCACAAGGTGGAACCCAAGCCACCCCTGTTCTCTCAAAATCTCATTGCCAGCGGCTCTCTGAAAACTTGCAGGGAACTCAACACCCCTCTTTGGTGGGTTTTACCCTTTTGGAGTAGTTTGTACCCAACAGGCTGTGTGGGATAATTGCTGTCCTGTTCAACAAGACGCAGGGTCAGTAACAGAAGGGGGAATTGCCCATGGGAAAGCATTCATAGACAGCAGCAAGACATGGAGTTGTAACAGACATTTGAACTGTGTGCACACAGTGGCTGCAGTGTGGGAGGAGTAGCATGAATGTATTTCATGGATTTTGATCCATATTGATGTGGGTAAGGCAACAATAAAGCCCTGACATCTATCAGTGCCAAAAACTGCATTGCTGCTTGGGGAAAACAGCAGAGAACTGTTGAGTTTGGTCTATAAAGGTCCCAGTCATAAAGCCAGCATCCAGTTATCCTGGACTGGATTTCTGTCTGATAATTAACATATTCAAGTCCAACATTATTAATGATTAAAATTTAATATTGTTTTAATTTGACTTCAAACTAAATTCTTCACAGTGACATCTTCACACTAAGTCCTCAAAGGTTTTTGCTTTGGAAGTTCACCAGTTAATGCTGGGAAGTACTGATGATCATCAGTACATCATTTTGTCATAATTGAGCTGTTTTGATGGTTGCTTTTTTCCCTGTGGCCTATTAAAAACTCAGAAACTTCTGGGAAAAAAATGGGAGACAGAGATATAGATACTTTCCAACATTTCTCCTAGCAATAAGACCTCGCCCTTACACAGAGCAGGATGAGGATACAAACAGCTGTTGCTGTTTATGCTCTAGGATTGTGCAGGCTCCCCCCAGAGGAGGTATATGCACAGTAGCTCATACATTTGGGACCCCTATAGCTCTGCTGCTGCTGCTACAGCTCTTTTTCTTTTGCTTCCCTGCTGGGACCAGCAATTACGTGCTTTCTTGTTCTTTCCCCCAAGAGATGAAACCCAGAGTCAGCCAATGAGGATCATAGATGGTTAATACTCTATGCCTTGTTGATTCATGCATCAAAAACAATTTCTTAATATCTTTGTACTTCTTAACTTACTGTTTCTTCTCATTACTGGCACTGAAAGTCATCTGCAATCTCTGCCGAAAACCCTGGATCCTCAGGATGCACTGTGGGTTCACTGCTTAGGATCACAAGACCCTTAGAATCTTTACATACTTAACTTCAATGTTTGGTCTTATTTATTTGCAGTTGTTTCTTGCCACCGAGGTATCAGGAACTGAACTAATTTTTTTCATGGCTTAACATCCTAAACAGGTGAACATCTTGTTCCATCATGCATCAGATGCCATGACCCAGCACTGCCAGGTGCCTGCTGGTTGGAGGGTGGAGCCCTAGGATGCCTCACTGGCAAATGCCACAGCATTTTGTTTCAACATCAAAAGCTGTAAGCTTTGTTTTCTTGTACTTTTTTTAAAAAAATGAATTTCCAAAGCAGTGTTTTCCATTCAAATTTGACCTAATTAAAGCAACTTATTTTCTGTTCCATTTCTGTTCTAGAATTTTTTCAAACTTCAAAGTTTCTCTCTTACTCCCCTGTTATCTTCCCCTGGGAAGGCTGTGAGTGGGGGGATAACAGAGAGCATCTGTCACCCAGTTCTTGGCCAAACCCATGACAGAATTGGCTTTCTTGAACTCACCTGTCCTTCTCTCCCTTTGAAGAAAATGTATGGCTTGAAATCAAATTGATTGAAGTGTGTGGTGTTTGTCTGGCTCCATTTGTCTTGCAGGTAGTTTCTCATGTATGGCATTTCACTTCCTGAGGTGAGGGAAGAAACCAAGAGCAGGATTAGGACTCTGACAGCTGAGCCCTGTCACCTTCTAGCAGCTTTCTCACCTCCAGCAGCTCACCTCTCCCTCTGCCAGGGGTTACATCTCTCCAGTAGGGATGGCAGAGCCAGACGTGTGTCACCTCCACATATTTGGCTCAGCAGATTGTACTACTAGCTCCAACCTCTCCTTGGAGAGGGCTTGTGCAACTGAGGGATTAGCACCTTGTACCAGGGCAGCAGTTGCTGACAGTGTGGTAGTGCAGATGTGACTTCAACACCTTTCCTAAATCAGAACTGACAGCTGCATACACATATGAGTGACAGACACAGGGCAATTATAAATGAATTTTTTATAATGGCAAAATGATTTAAGAAGCTACAGGGAAAGGGGGTGGGTATTGGATAGAATTAGATGACTACGCAGAAAAGTAACAGATTGTATATGGAGGCTTTTTTATATGTGAAACCACTCATCTCTGCAGATACCAGTTACTGAGAGCTTCATCCCTCTTGGTAACCAGCATCAGCGTCACCATCTGCTCCCTGGTGTTGCCATTGCACAGTACCCTTGCTGTTCTCAGCCTTCCAGAGAGTCAATTGCTTGAAATGAATTTTTTAAAAGCCATTCTACTACTTTTCGAATTATGTTCAAAAGGAAGTGAGTAGGAGTCAAAAGTTTTGGCAGGAATGGTGAGAAACAATCAGAAAACACAGACAGACTGGGCTGCTGCAGGAGAAAGAAAAGCCAGAGTAGCTCCAACCAGTCCAGGCAATGGTTTTCTCCCCCGTAGGCTGAATTTACTTACACTTTTCTGTGCTTATGTTGAGCCAAGCTAGAGCAGCTGAGCTATCCAGTGTGGTCCTTCAACCTCTGTGATCAGCTAAATCAAGTTTTGTGAGAATAATAATGAGAATGTCATCTCAGCACAAAGATTTCAAATCTATGCTTTTCCCAGACCTTTTCTGTTTCAGAAAGTGTTTCAATGAAGGTCAGAAACCCTTAACTTGTTAGCTATACAGCATATCATATTCCTACTGTACCATAGTTAGTATTTAGACATGAAAGTAAATTCATAAACCATTTTAAAAATTCCACAGCTGAAATTACAACTTCTTCTACTCTGATATTGCTGTCCAGAGGAGGTCTTCTGAAATATTATTAAAATTTTAATTGAGAGTACATATAACTGCCCGCTATTAATACATCAGGGAGTGATTACCAGGGAGCAGATTCTAAATTGCAATAATTACAGAAGAGCTGTAAGATCTAAAGGCTATGAAAATGAAGATAGAGTTTTAGGAAAGACAAGCTATGATACAAAGTTGAAAGAAATTAATTTGTTTCTTCTACAAAAGGAAAGTGATAGGGAAAGTCTGATAAGCCTCCAACTGCATGAAAGGTTGTCTTTACATGGGCAGTGATCTGTGCTTCTCCATGTTCACAAATACAGAACTTAATCTAAAGCCAAAATAATTTAACTGAGATAAATATTAGGCAACCATTGCTTATTTGTGAGATGGATTATCTCTCTCCCACCCACCTCTAGTTCAGAGATGACAGTTAGGTCTTGATGTATTTAAATATTATAAGTTTGTGTATGGAATAAAAGCATCAGAACTAACTGGTATTTTGCAGAGCATACTGTATAAGTGTCTTTCTGTGCTTGAATTATTATACAATATATTCCCTCTGTAACCTGAACTCTAACTTTCCAGTCTAGCTTTTAGAATAAAAACAGTGAACTGAATCATACCAACTCCCATTACAGTGGTCACTGCAGAAAGAGAAGGTCAATGTTGATTCTCTTGAAATGGAGCAATTAAAACCTACCCCAAAGAGGTTAAGTGCTGTATTTGAAGAGAGCTTAGCACACTGATAATAGAGTGAGGCTATGTTCCCTGAAAGGCCATTGAAATGCGCTTAAGCCATTCAAATTAAGTGGAGCAAATATTCCTAGGAAAACCTTGATTTTTTTGTGGCATGTGGGATACAAATTCATTAGAAGAGCCCTTGGCTGTCATGTTAAGATAATCAGATTGTGCAATCACTTCAGAACAACCAGTCTCAATAAATAAATCTACAGATAACCCATGAAGTGAATATGTGCCTGTTGAATCAGAAATAAAAGAACAACTTCTAAATCCCTATTTTAAAATCTCTTTTCCCTCCAGTAATTATTGGACACCATATGAAGGTGAAAAGCTCCTTGAACAAAAGATCCAGCACTGCAGAGCATTCAAATTTGTCATGCATACAAACAGGATGCTTTAGGAAAAATTCTTATGAAATACAGCAGAAGTGCAAATGACCCACCTTGAAATAAAAGTCACCAAACAGGATTTTATTGCTTACAACTACCTGCACGATAAACTAAGATGATTCATCTCTAACTACAGAATTGCAACACTATTAATTTGTTTAATGTGGTTTGAAAATCTCATTAAGAGCTTTACAGGAGCAAGCAAAAAATTATCTCCCCTCATAAAAGTAACAACCAAGAAACCCAAAATACTGTGGTATTCCAGCCAAAAAGGGTAGCACCAAGAAAAACCATACTTAATGAAGGCTGTGCTCTAATAGATCTGTGTCCTTTCCCCTTACCTGATTCCCCATTCATGTGGTGGTAACCCCAGCTCTTCCCATGAATCCTGCCAGGAATAACCTCTGTGGGCCAGCTGCACACTGGAGCTTTGTCTGAGCCGATCAGTCAGGAGGCAAAGTGCTTGGGCACAGCAAAATAGGCATCAGAAGCCATGTGCTTTTCCTTCAGTGGGACGATAACTTGACTCTCTTCTGTTCAGCTGCTAATTCTCTCGAACACGTGAGATCACAATTACTTTTTCAGACTTTGACTCCCTTGCTGAGAAATGACTTGGAGCCACTAAGCCATCAAGCAGTATGCAATTGAAGAAGAGATTTGGGGGATTGGCACAGGTCAGATCAATACTGTCATATTTAAACAGCATCTGAAGTTATTATTTGATGGCATAGAGAGCCAATTTGGGAGAATTATCTGACTGTTAGAGTTTGGACTCCATCGTCATCTCATTTTATGACATTTGCCCATGGTCTGGTCCTCTGTGGAAACACATTATTCTGGGAGATTGATTACGGTGCTTTTCTCACAGTATGAATTCACAAGGCTAAAGTTCATTTCCAGAGATTTTATGAATGTTGTGAGAGTTGATTTACTCAGACTCACCTAGACAGAAAATTCAAAGAGGGCCAGAGGGTGTAATTAATATCCTTATTTCCCATCTTTTCTAATGCCACTTCTAAAAATAGCTGGAATACTTTTCTTACCTGACTGTAATCTTTAATTATTCTTCTTTTCCCTTCTCCCTGTCTCTAGAATTAGGTATAATTTTGGAGGTGGGAGTTAAATAATTATTTGTAATAACAACTGTTTATCATGAATATTTTTTTTGTGCTTTTATATGAAAACCCATTTTATATTGGTCAAGAAATTGCTCCCAAAGTCCTGCTGTTTAGCGGGATGTGCACTGGACATGTCACTTCAGGACATATTGAAAAAAAATGCAACAGTATCCAGTATGTCAGTCCTGAAAACCCCTGCTCCTTGCTTGGTAGGAGAGAGTTATCACCAGCAAAGTAAATCCTCCACCAGCAGCATGCGCTGTGAGGTTGCTCAATCTGTGCATGTGCAGTAAAACTTTCATTCCTGTGAAACATCAGCATGTGGGCATGGACAGATAAATGTAGCTGGCCAAAGACATCCGAGATGCTGCAGCACACCCTCTGGCACACCTCACCAGGAAAATCTACATGCCTGCCTAGTGGCCTCGGCAGCTGCAAGTTGCTCTAATACTGTGCTGATGAGTGCTGTACTGAGAATCACGGTGATGTTTAAAATGAGACCCATTTCCTTCTGATTGCACAAATATGCTGTTTCACAAATGCCTCCTGCAAAATGGCCCTGTTTTGAAATACTGGATGATGAGCTGTCTGCTAAATGGCCCAAATAGCAACTCTGTATCCTACCAAGCAGTTGAGAACTTTGAAAGCTGTCCCACAAAGGGTAGCAGAGCAGGTAACCTTGCTCCGTGTAAAAGAACATGGTCCTGAAGAAGCAGATGGTTCCTAGTACCAACTGGACTCCTAGGCATGGTTGCCTTTGTGCTACCCTCTTCAGATTATCATCAGTCCATGCATTGCTCTTGCTCACAGTTTAAATGGTCACAAGGTGGTAGAATTGAGCAATAAGTAAAATATCTCTGTTCAGACAAAATTAAAGAAAATTGGAAGACAGAGAAACTGTTGCATTGTTTCTTTTTTTTTTATGAGAAGAAAGATATTCTCTTTTTTGGCATCAGTTGGGGTGGGAAAGTGAGACCTACATTCTCTAAGATCATAAGGAAAGCAAATATTGGTAATGTTTGCTCACACAGAGGCTGTAGAGATCTCTGCCCCAAGGCACGAAGTGTACAGCCTCACACCGGGTAGCTCATTCAGAGAAACTCAAGTTGACTCAAGTCAACTGGGATTTTCCAGGCCTTAGTTTTATGGCTACAGAATTATTATCTTCTGATAGAAATATTATCTTTTGTTTACCACATTTTCTCCACCAGAGGGAGAAAGTCACTGAGCAGTAATGGTCCTTATTTATAGCAGTATATGAGATTGAGACACTGTTCCTAAGAGTATTTTCTGCAATAAGAAACTAATAGATTTTGTAGGGAAAGCATTTGCAAAGATTTAATTTCCCAAGTAGCTCTCACATTTTCTCATCTCTATATTTGCTGCATGATTAATTTTTTCATTTTTTTTCCCCCAGAAAAGTCAGGCGATCCTTTCTTTACACAAAGCTGAGGAACCCCTAAATTAGCCAATGTGGACTCAGGATAGGCTGGCGTTTTGCCAACATTTCCTGACACTTCTTTTACTTCTTCAGAACTTCATCAGAGCAATTCCACCATCTTTCCTGGGAAACCAATCCAGGCAGGGCTTGCCATTCTCCCTGCTCAGATACTGCCTTGTGGTATTAAACAGTGACAGGAATGGAAAGAAATGGATGTTGTTTCTAACTGCAGTTTAAAGGCATTGATTACTCTATTTCTCTATCACGGCAGAAGGTTATTACTATCTTGTAGACAGTGCTGAATTTCTAATAAGTTGTTTCTCTTCACTGTGTACTTTCTTCTTGTCTTTAAATAATAACATCAGTGCCCTTTTTAGAATTCAACCCCTGCCATTAAGTAGTAAACAAACTACTTCTGCTCTGGGTGCTGATCTGCATTTCCAAGACACATGGATAATAAACTCTACCTGCATTCTTCTGTCAAATATATTATATCATGGAAGAATTATGCACAAAAATAAGCGAGTGAGAGAGGAGTGCTCAGAAGGTGAGGAGAAGGTCAGCTCTGAGGGAAGAAGGGTTGGAATACTATTTTTTAGCAATCAGCATCTTTAGTCCTTAAGCTCCACTTTCTTGGTGTCATAATATCTCATAATAAATAAATTGTTGGTTCTAATCCCCTTGGGCTTCTAGCACATTTACACACACACATCAAGCAAGGCTGATGGAGATGGATCTCAATGTTAGTGGACTTAATACACTTTGTATGGCAGGTGTCATTCGATTCCTAGCAACACCTGAGACAAAGAAGCTGTGTAAATGTCAAGCATAAATCCAGAAAAAAGTTACCTAGGAATGGATAACTTCAGTGGTGAGACACTTCACTGCTGCAGATGGCAGTAACTGAAACTCTGGCAAAGGACTGCAGTGGTACAGCAGCACAGGCAGAACCCAGCCATCCTCATGTCCCTGCACTTCAGGAGGAGCTTTCTGTACATCTCCTCCCTATACTGCCATGATGCTGGATATCAAGCACTGAGACATGGAAGTATGGATCCAAGTTATGTTGGTAGGATCTTAGTAAGACTTCTGTTTTGGTCTATAGAATGAAAGAATAGAAGCAAAGGGAAATCAAGGCGTGAACAAGGAAAAGAGAGGCAGTAGGTTCACTTAGGGAGCCAAATGATGCTAGAGGTGCACAGCAGATACACAGAAAGGTGGAAGGAAGATATGACATTCTTTTTGCAGACCTACGACTCCATTAGGAGGGCACTTTCCTGTAATATTTCTGGTTACCTGTGGCCAGTTACCATCTTCCTGAACAGACTCATCAGAGAAGCAGGAGTGCCTTTTGCCTTAACTTCAATATCACAGCTAGCTTTCATAGCAGGTTAATATTGCTTCTTACAAATACTGTAAAGCTGAGTGTTTAATCTAACTGACTGCCTCCTCCTCTTCTATCAGAATTGTCTGACTTCTGATGCTTTAGTTTAGGTAGTTTAGCTAGGACTTTTTAGCAAATTATCATCTCCGTATTCTTTCATCATTTGTTTTCCCACCCTTAAAGGTTTATTGGTCCTAAGTGCATCTCTGTAACAGGACATTTATTAATATTCTGTGCAGCACTCTTCATTCTAGTGATTCTTCCTCTCTCTTTTCTATGCACAGTCCTGTGGCTAACATTTTAAGAACATAGTTAAGCAATTTGTGATTTTTCACAAATGCAGTCCTGTTTGGTTTTTGTCATTTATACTCTAATAGGGAGGTAAATAGATTCTTTAAAACAAGGTGCTTGTCACTGAGCTCAGAAGAAACAGCAGGAGTAATCACCTCCTGAATATGATTAGAGGCAAAACCAAGTCAGAATCAGGTCTGCAGAGTATTGTTATGTATCACTTTCATTTTGCTGGACTTCTCCTGCTAGGCTTGTCTTTCTCCTAGAAATCTTCATCCTGAACTATACATGGAAAAGAGCTGGTCCAAAAAGGGTCTTAAATATGAGCCTGGCTTTGATGTAAACATCTTGAAACATGTGCAAGTATATTTCATGAATTTGGCTTTCATTTTCCTGTTGCATTCAAGCTGTGATAACGATTGTTTTTCGGGAGCAGTTATGCTGAAAAGTATATAGATACCAGATCCAATATTTCATTGCTTGAACTAAATTTCCAAGTAAAATTACTAGAACACATTTCTAAATATGCAAAAAACCAAATAATGCATGTAACATTGTGGGGGTTTTGTGTGTAAATCAAGTGTAAATTAGATGCTGGTTTTTTTATTTGCTTTAAACTGCCTAACTTGAGCTTTGTAAAAATGTTTACGTGTTCCCTTTTCAAGCTGCACTGGTTTAATTGCTCAAGGTATTTTTCTGAACTATCACACTATCAAAAAAAATAGGAGATAATTTCTATCTACACCTCAGTTAGTCATTTCAAAATTATTCCAAACAATCCCATTTTTGTCATTATGTAATCATATGTGGTTCTTAAAAGTTCCTCTTCATACTTTAGGGCATTTTAAGCATACAAGGGAAACAAATAACACAATCTAGGGAGGCAAAGAGGCAGCTGGGAACCATAAACATTGCATTCTTATAGAAGTTGAATTACTGACCTGTTTTCCAGCCCTAGGCAAGTCACGGAAGTTTTTATATTTCATTTGTCATTATTAATGTCCTTTATTTGTCATATAAGGGAGAAGAAAGGAGGAAAAAATTTATTTACATGTTCTTTGAAGAAATTTCAAAGCTATCTCTGTTTTCTGTATTTGCTAGTACTTGGTGGGTACGTGTCCTCACCAGAATTTCACTGACTCTTAGCTACCTTCTGAAAGACATTTCCAATCTTAAGCAGAAAAGTCTCCTCTACCATATTAATACTTTAGGGTGAGTTTTTAGTTAAGACGAAGACTATATGAATGTTGCCTTGGGAATACCCAGAGCATAAGGGAGTGAATATTAGTAGGGGCTCACTCATCATGCTGGTCAGTCCAGTTCAGGCTCAGCTCAAACCTCTGCATTTGTTCACCATAGAAAGAGTGCCAGACTTTTGGCTACTTTGGAACTAATTTAAAAAATCTATAGGAATGGAGAGTTGAATCTCATATCCCACATGCTGGAGTAATACCCTGAGGATCTTGACTTTTCTTGGGAAGGAACAAAGTCCTTCACTGTGCCTCTTAGAAACCCACCCTGAAACAGGAAAATCTTTGCCTAATAAGTGATTAAAACAAGTGCATTCCTATGAAAGGTTTTGAGTTCAACAACTTGACGTTTTCTGATAACAGTTCTCTTTCTATTGAAAAAATTACTGGTTGAATAAATTATGTATGTAAGTCTCATGCATTCTACATCCCTTCCCTTCCCCACACTACTTTGGGACACAGTGATATACTGTCTTCAGTTATTGCCTATACAAAAGCACAAAATTATTTCAAAATCTTCAACCAGGATCCCACTGAGCTGGAAAATTCCATTAAGAGGGAAAGTATTTCTATTTACCTGTCTTCCAGAAGTGTAAGGAAGTACTGGTTTTTTTCCCCTGCACTGAATAGGTTTAAGACTGCAATCTTAAGCAATAGATATTGTGAGATCCACAAAAACTGTGCTTAAAGTGTTATTCGCAAAGTCCTTAGAATTGATTAGTTGCATTCAATAAAAGCTGTGCAAATAAATCCCCAGAAAACTTCACATTTTGTCACACACTTAAAAATGTGATCGAAATGCAGACAGTAAATAAAAGGCATTGATTTGCTTTCAAACAACACCAATACTTTTACCTTTTTAGAGCAATACAAAAGCTTTAAAAACAAGTGTTAGAAGTATGAGTTATATATTTGTCTTCCTAAATACAGGCTAATATTGCTTACAGTAGTGGTCAAGTACCTTTTTTTTTCTTCATGTATTTAATGTTTAGAACTAGGATTAAATACTTGAAAGGAAAAACTCCCTTTACATAGTTTCATAGCTACCCTTTATGTAGAGACTCTATATTCACACATATAAGTGCACACATAGAGAAGTCCAGAATATCCTTAGTTTATCTTGTTATCAGTTTAACAGGTTATCTCTGAATAGAACCCTGCCCTTCCTGCCCTCTCTTCTGTGTATAATTGAGTCTTTTCCTCCCAGCTTGTCTGTTTTGCATGAAAATGAAGTGTCTGATGATGCACCCCTTAAAAGCTTGTCTGCTCTATATGTAAATGCAATCTTGCCTACCTGAAGTCTCCAGATCCTATTTGCAAAGGTGACTGTGGAACTTTTCAGACGTCAGATGTGCACATAATCAATCTGAGGAAAAGAAAATTGATGATTATTAGAGTTTGTCAGAAACTGGGGTTCATTGGAAACACTAATGCTGAAGACTTATTTTCTTTCTGAACTAGAAGGAATTGCTGAAATCCTGAAATCTTTTACTGAGTTGAAAGCATCTAAAATTCCAATAGTTTTTATAAAATAACATAATTTTATATGTATTCAAAAATTATTCCAAGTTAACACTGGCTATTGAAAACAGCTATTCCCTGGGTAATACTTTCAGTGCTTCTCTTGACTTCTTAATTAAATGAGAAACAATCTGAAATACTTATTGTTACTTTCCAGTTCTATCTCTACTCAGTAGTAACCATATTTAAACTTATTTTAAAAGGTTAAAGAATATGTAAATGTCATGCTATGTCTGGCTGTATTTCATACTGTAACTTCACACCAAGTAATATTTATGATAGACCTTAAAATAATACAGAAATATTCAAACAAATATAAGTGAAAAGGTATAACAATATTTTGATATTAAAACCTTCCTCTTGACATTTCCAAAGCAGATCACATTTCAGAAGCTTCCTGGAGGGGGGTAATTTCATCAAAATCAGTAGCATCTCATGAGGCACAAAACCCCCTGGTTTTCATCAAAATATTATTTCCCAAAAGAAAGCTGTTTTAACCACAAGCTTATGATTAGAGTTGATTCCTACAAAGAATTTAATTATTTTAACTTCTGTACATCCATTTGTGAGCTAAAGATGGAGTCACAAGGGTCAGGACTAACTAGTTCACCATTAATTGTCTAAGGAGAAGACCAGGAGCAGAGGGTGTTTCCATTCTTCCAGGAAGGTTTGGCAAGAGAATGACAGAGGAAGACAAAGCAAGTAGAAGGAAATATCTTCATTACATTGAAAAAGGATGAAATATCACCAAGGTTTGACCCTATTCTGCTCCAGAGTCACACAGACACCGCAACCCATAGCAACATGTTCACCAGCAATTTAAACTTGTGTTCACTGAAGTGTGAGGGTGATGTTGTCCACCAAAAAGAGACAGTGGCCAGTCTACTCTCATTCTAGCCCTGCTGAAGCTAGAAATGAAACCAGCTCTGATGAGCTGCAGCATATGCTCCATACCTGGGAACCACTCTCCATGAAGAGTGGGAATGGAAATGGGTCTTTACTGATCCTTTGTAATACTGCAGGTTCATTTGGCTGAGCTGCTTTGAGGTGGCTTTGTTGCTTTCTTTATCACAAGTATTCCAGCATAGATTAAAGCACATTTGAACTCAGTAGCAAATCTTTGAAAAGAACATGGAAAAGTAGAAACAATATTTTTTTGCCTGGTTAACTGGGTAAACAGCTTTCACCAGAATCAATGTGTGTACTGTCAGAAAATAATGTGGTTTCATAAGCACATTTGGGTGTTCAGTTCTTCAGATTTAGGTGTGTCATTGTTTTTTTTTTTTCATTCTGCCCTTCAGGAGATGCTTTCACATGTTTCCATGACACTTAGCTTTTTGTGCTTCAAATTTGGGCACTTTGTATTTGAATGATGCAGTGCATGTACTTTAACACATTCAAGGTAATACCTCTTTGCAGTGAAATACAGCACTAGTCTAATGAGCCTTTTTTGATTAAAGAGCATATTTAATTTTAAGCCTGGTCTACTGGGTCCATTTTTCATCTTATAGTTGACTCCAGAGCTCAGAAGTCTAGCTGCAAGAGAACAAAACATCAGCTTATTTTCTACAGCAGCATGGCTGTTGCACAGAAACAACATATTTTCCTGTTTTCACCTTTTCTTTAATGTGAAGATACAGCAAGAGAACACCTTCCATGGACTTTTCTGTGGAATATTTTAAAGCAGTTAGAAAAATCACCTGCTATAAATATGAACAAGGTCTGAAGAAAAAGCTTTCAAGTTAATGTGCACAAAGTCTAGTAGCAATCTAAAAATTTTCAAAATATCATACAGCAGACTCCAATAGGCTTTAAAGTGCTCCAGTGCTCTTGACATTATTGTAATTGTTGTCAGAGAACAACATGATGTCTCTCAAGGCAGAATTTACATAATGCTCCTAAAAGGGTGGAAGGGGAGACAGAATTTCTTTGTGAAAGAGGCAAAAATGCCTTATGATCTTCCTCCAGTGGATTGCTAGTACAGCACAGAGCCAAATGTCAAAATGTTTAAATCACTACAGTCTTTGTAGAACTTTACACTTCCTCTGTATCTCTCTGGGAGAGAGGGACAGTCTTACTTTGAAGGGCTGGGCTATTCATATCTATAAACCACCTGAAAAATCTCTTGGGAATTTTTATAGCAAAGCAAGAGGAGATGTGCTCAAGAAGATGAGCTTTTTCCCCACTGAACACAGTCTTTTTGACGCTGTGAAGCATCATCTGCATTGTATTATAGAATGCTTTTGAAAGAATCACTGACCAAACCCATAGGCCTTGATTCTCATATCTTGAAGACGAAATTGTGGCCTGTACACTTCATCTGAAAGGCACCTATTTAGCACAGAGCCAGAGTGTGAGCCACTCACTCATCGTAGGAAGTCTCAGTTAGGTCTGTGAATAAATGTTTCTCAAAAGGGACCAGAGATGTGCAGATAACTGCCCTGTATTCCATCTAGTAAGAGTGAATCTTTTTTTCTATTTGACTACTAGGCATCACTTAAACTCTGTACCATCACAAATATGAGCAAATTCTCTGGTTTTCCATTTTTTTGGAGGCACATACCATGCTGTCAGCCTGACTGATCATCTCTGCGTTTTTAGGGACCCAATAATACTATTAAAAACTATGAGAGATGCACAAGGTGCTTCCTGGACATCTTCCCTTCCGGTTCTGTTTTGTGTTGTCACTTGCACATCAGCTTTGAGACTTCAAGTGGGTATGATCTAAGATCATGCATTTCAAAATATGGTGATTGCCAACCAAAAGAAAGAAAGTTCAGCATCTTTCCATGAAATGAAGGGCCACTACAGTGATGCTGGAGGGTTTGGCAGCTGTGGGACTCCCCAGAGTTTCAGAAAATTTACTTATCAACACTGGCAATGCAAGGGCAATCAACGAGGCCTGGAGTAAGGAGCCTGGAAACTTTCAGTTCTAACTCTGGAACTCTTTCATGCCTTCAGAAATAGTCCTGAGTGTTTTCTATAGAGGCTGTCTTAGTGCTAGCAGACCAGTACCAACTCATCATGCATTATATCCTCCAGGGATATGGCAAGGTAGATGTTTAAGCAGAACATTCTCAGTGCTGGCAGAATTTGTACTACAGTATTTCTCTTCTGCTACTGGTAACACGAGGCTAGGAACCAAGGCTCTGAACTGCCTTTAAGATTTGAATTCTCAGGAGTATCAGAAAGACTTAGACTCCCACACACCTCATAAATCTTGACAGTGGATACAGTTTCCTTTATCTTCTGGGATGATTGAATAATTTCAAACAGCAGAAGAGAGAATAATGGATAACAATGTGGGACTAACTGGGTTTATACACATTGTTATCCTGGAAATAGCAATGTTAAAGGGTCATTCCTCAAGATTTAGTGGTAGCAGCTGAGGAATGCTGGGAAAGGCAGACAAGTGCATACTAAAGTAAAGCTGGATGGGGAGCAACTCTGTTGAAAAAGACCTGTGAGTGTTGGTAGAGAGCAGTCTGAACATGAGACAGCTGTATGCCTGACAGCAGCAGCAGGTTGTATTAACAGGAGCATAGCCAGCAGACTGAAGGAGATGTTTCTCACCTAGGAGGACGTCACCCCATGGTCTACCCTGCAGTCTGACTCTACAGCAGACCCTGATCTAAGCAAGAGGTTGGACCAAAGACCTCCAGAGGTCCCTTCCAGGCTGTGTTACCCTGTGATTCTGATTCTTCTCCATTTTGTTTCCCTCATTTGTCCCACCAGCCATCATTAAGTTTTTCCTGTTTCAAGCAACGTTAATCTTTAGCCATTGATCTTCAAATAGAATCCAGAAATGAAACATCAGACTCACTAGTTCTGTTTGCCTTGCCTGACCTATCTCTGACGCCATTCCAGAGTTCATGTTACTACTTATTTAAATAGAGCTTGCTGTATTGAGAGAACAACAATTTGACTCAGATTTGAGTCATTTCTCTCTGATGCAGAATTTTGTTTTGTTAAAAGTATTGTAGAATATTTGTGGATGTTTGTTGGTATGAGATACCTTTAGCATTTAGTACAATCAGAGAAAATCAATAGAGTTCTGGGTCATCTCAGATCTAATTGTGGATCAGAGTTTGCAAATGAACAGATAACAAAGGTGTCTTGTCTAGTCAAAATACCTACCAGCTTGGATCCTAAACTGGTCTCCCAGTAAAGAGAGGTGAACTAAGCCAAATTTGTTCAGTCACTGTAAAACTAGCAGTAGGGAAGAATCAAGAGAGATGCACTGCAGCAGCTGTGGCCTCAATACCCAAGATATAAGGAAATGTCCAAATTAGCCAATTTTGCATCTGAAATGAAGAGGGCACAACCTTCATTTCCTTCTCTGGTTGCAGGGGGCTGTATGGGAAGCTCCTGAGCTTCACACTCATCTTCAGCTTCAGTGCGGGGAATAAGGTTCCCAAGCTGTCAGACTGATCTAAATCCTGGTGGAGAAGAACTGACCTAGTAAAACCACTGAATCCAACATCACCAAGTCACAGGGGTACCCAGGCCACCTAAGGAGGCTGTTCTTATGGCATGGGGACTTTGCATGGTTCTGCTCCTCATCGATAGAGAGCACGGATGGGTTAGTTTACCTCATTTTGCAGTTCTGCCTGGGATCATCTCAGTACTGAGTGGGCTGCAAAACACAAACATGTTTTTGAGGTGTACACCACAATTTGAACCAAGCTCTTTAATAAGTTGATCCAGTTTCTATTGCATGTCTAAAGCCTATTAGAGAAAACTACAGTATATTACCCCTCTGGCATGTATCACCATTGTATCTAGAGTTTTCTTTCTCTCTCTAACCTTGTAGCAGAAGAGATTCAAAAGAACAGTACCATCCTTTGCTGCATTTAACTAAACCAAGATATGACTCCTGGGGATAGTCTAATGGAGAAAAGAGCAGGAAGAGAACATCGTCTGCCAGCATATTAATGTTCCAACTTATGCACATCCTTCTTCATAAAGATGGTTTCATTAATTCCAAGTCAAATAATATTGATTCTCAATGTGACACAGAGAAGTGATCACTGTACAAAGCAATCTGAGCAGCAGCTGAGGCAGGAGGGAAAGGAAACTCTTGACCAGTGTTTTTACAGTCACCCTTATGAGCAGTAAAAGGATACTATTACTAGAGCAAAAAAAAATCAAACATGCATAGATAATTTTAACAAGCCTTTTCTGAAATTAGAAGAAGAGGAAAAAATGCTAACTTTCAGTTTCTTAAATTGCATTATTATTATTAAGTAGCTCTGAACAAACTGTTTCATAGAATATAAACTAACACATCACTGCATTTCTGGGAGAAATAGAGAGCATATATAGTTTTCCAATAGGAGCTAAACTTTTCAAATAAACTTTATTATTCTTACACCTTGGAAAAGACCTTCAAGATCATAGAGCCCAACCACCAACCCAGGACTACCAAGTCCACCACTAAACATGGGGTCACATCCAAATGTTTTTCAAACACCTCCAGGGATGGTTACCTCCATGCCAATCCTTAAAGAAATGGATTCAGTTCTCCTATAACAAACTGCTAACTTTCTATCACCTCCAGTAATACAACGCATCACTGCCTTTCTTTGAACATGTTAAGACTTGTCACTGTGATTCCTTCTGTCTCATAAGTATGTATGTCTAATACATATCCATGTGTTACACAGACTCTATGATACAGAGGGGTTTTTTTCCAGTGGAGAAAAGTCCTTGCCCAAATCCCAGTCTGTGCAGAACAGAAGCCAAATGGATGCGAGTTGAAAAATAATACTGAAAAGTCATGCCAGGGAAAACTAGTTAAATCTCTTTTGGGCCAGACAATTGAGTGAGTCGAGTTCTCCCAAGTAACTTTATACACCACAAGGAGAGGAAGAAATTGCAGTGGAGTATCAATACTGTAATAAGATGCAGAAAGCCATAGAGAGATGCTCTATAATGTGATTCTTCCTGTGTAAAGCTTGTTCCTGTAGTACCAGATCCCTCGTGACTCTGGCAATCTGACTCATTCTGTACCCTGCTTGTGACTTCAATACATTTTCTGCCATGACAATCCTTTCATCTTGCCCTGTGTAAATCCAAGTCACTTTGTCATGATGAACACAGTCAGTATGACAAGATTTTCTGTATCAGAGTTCTTTTTCAGTTCTTCCTGCTGCTCCTCTGCATGCCAAGCCTGAACCATGTCCCTGCCTGCCACCCGCTGTCTCTTCAAAATGTGAACACACACAGAAACAACACACAAAGTGCTAATGAAACAATCCATCACTGTGTCCTGGTTTGAGAGTATCAAGACAAAAATTTTCTGTACTGACCTGAGAGGGCCCAGGCCCCCCCACTGCAGAAAAACATTGTGTGGCAAGACCAGTCGCCTTTTCCCCCTTTTCCATAAGGACCAGTGCAGCTGCTCGGAGGCTTTTGTGGACTGCCACCAGGACACTGGGCACAGGTACCCCCATCTGCTGCCGAGCCCAGTTTGAGACTTTTCTGGTGTGGACATAATTGCCATCTGGGAAGTGTGGACTCCATATTTGCATATTCATTTACATATTTAACTATATTTACATCTTTGTATTTAATTCACCATCTTTATTGTTATTATTTTCTGTTTCATTAAAACTGTTCTAGAATTTTTTCCAACATTTCTCTCTCCCTTACTCCCCAGTTATCTTCCCCTGGGAGGGCTGTGGGTGGGGGGATAACAAAACATCTGTCACCCAGTTATTGGCCAAACCCATGACATACTGAAAGCCATGCCAATAGTTACATCCACCCTGCTAGATAAGAGAGGAGTACGGAGTGATTTTGAGCACTGGACTGTCCTTACTCTTCACCTACTGGCTGGTTCTCTAAACTTGTGTTTAGCTGTCCCAACAGCTTCTCAAAGGTGAAGTCTGTACATGGCTCCCTCTAAAGACTGGTCCTGATGGGATGAGGGTAGATAAGACTGCATAAAATTGGGGCTTAAATTCATCTCAGCTGTTTAACAAGCTTGCTGTTAAACCTTATTACCCACTTTCCCTCTGCAGACAATAGGACAAAATAAGCTCCTTCATTTCATATCTCTTACATTGTGCTATGGTTTAGGACAAATCCCTTCCTGGAGGTTCCTCTTTCCATTATTGACTGAAGTAAGAGCCTGAAAAGTCTGTATAGACTCATTTGGTATTTTTAATATCTAAAGTTAAGCAAAATGGGTTCCACTCTCGAAGTGGCCTGTGTCTGCACTGACTGAGATTGCCAGCTGCTCCCAGCAGAGAGGTGCCCTCCTTGGTATTTTGTACTGTAGTCACGAAATCCACTTCTTATGTGTCTTGACTGATATCCTGGGGACTTCAGGTATCATGCACAGCCATGGAAAATCTGTCTGTGAAGAGCCTAGATAATTTCAAAATTACTTACAATAAGGCATGGAAAGGCTACTGTAGATCCTGCTATTATCATAGCACAGCTCCCTCCTCCAGCCTGGAGGCAGAGAAAATACACAAAATGTATCTTTGCATTTGATGTCATGTTGAATATTACACTGAATATACTTAGAAAAACCAGGGCTCACATTGCAGCTACTGTAGTGAACCAAACAAACCTTTCAAAGGAGGAAAAAGTCATATCCATGCTCTATAAGGGGAGCAGGAGTATATTTTTCTAGCATTTCTGTTTAGATATTCGGTGTGGTATGGCTTAACATTTCTGCTTAGCGGCTCTTCACCTTCTTATTTGCATCCCTGTGGGGCAGAGATACTTGGTACTGCCAAGTCTTCAAAGAGTTAAAACAGTGAGTTTGAACCTGCAATTCAGAAAACAGTGTGGCTCCAAAGGCTCTGCAAAAGGAGTAGGGAAAGCAAGCTCAGACAGGCTGGACAGCAAAAGTCCCCTCACACAGAATTTCTAGAGGATTTTGCACCTACCTTCAGCATCTACAAATTGGAGAAAGGGTGAAGTCACTGAAACAAGGGAATTTGATGGCTGCAAATGGAAAACAGAGATGAAAGGCCAGGTTGTAATTGCTGAAGACAAAAATTAGTGCACTTGCTTGCCAAGAATTATGGTAAACCCAATACTGCTTCCAGCCCTTCCAATGAAGCAGGATATCTTTCCAAGGTTGTTGTTTCTCAGCTAACCAATAAAATCAATTAGTGTGAGACACTATGGCATTAGCACAGATATATTAACTCCAGTTCTACAACCAGAGCATACAAAGTTGGATAAGAAACCTCATTTACTGACCGAATATAGAGTTGTTAATGGGCGCCCTTACAAGGGCTTTGGGAAACATGAAGGCTCTTGAATTTTCATCATCTTAATGTGCTTTTACACCTCTTCAATTCCAAACAGCTAAACTTTTTCTGAATCTCAGAAGGTGGCATCCATGTGCTTTGAAGCTTTTTGGAGAAATTCAGTAAGGAATCCATCATTCATAAGGAGCTAAATGATCTATTTTGACAAAACCATCATCCTTGCAGGATACACTTTTTTGACTCAGAAAGTGTGTTTGCAGAGTGGTTGTCATTCAGGAAGAAATAAGATTTTATAAAAATTCATGTAAATTTAATCTCAGAGGCAATAAGTATGTCTGTGGAATAACACAGTCCTCAGGAAGATTCTCTAAACAAGGCTATCTAAGAATATGAGATCAGATTCCACCCTACCAAGCAAGTAGGAAAATATTTTGATATCAGTAAGAAGAGCAAATAAAATCCCATGTTGGATTTCAGGAAAAAAACCAAAACAACAAAGACAAACTGTTTATAATATTTCAGCCCTTTTTTAGTAGCCTAATTCCACATAAATTACTACAAAAGCAGGTTGGCTTTCTACTGATCAAACTCTCCTTCCAAGTTCTTGCTGCTGAAAAAAAGATCAGCAGATATCTGAAAAATAAAATCATGCCAGACTTTTTTTTTTTCAGTTGTGGCTCATAACAGGCTGTAGCATCAATATAATTTTGTAAAAGCTTTTTGGGTTGAGTTTTCAGGGGGTTTTTTTTGGTCTGGTTTCCCACCCTCTGACATATACAAACATTTTGCAGCTTGTCTCACATCTTATATTTCAGATTTCCAGCTCTCTAAATCCCACATTTCTGAGTCTGTAAATGCATCTGCTACAGGAGCTGATACAAGTAGCTGGAATCTCTTTTCTTACTCAATAATCTAATGCATTTAGGGAGCCAATGAATATGTGTGAAAGGAGGGGCTTTCTGGCTAAGGGACTCTGTGCAGAGGAACAGCTGTTACAACGGCAAAACCTTAACCGAAGCCAGGCAAACACATTCACATCTCTCAGTGGCTTTGTGCATCTACATCTGGCAAAACAACTTCCCACTCTCTTTCTCTCTCTGCAAAAAGTGAGCAAACTACCACAGAGAAACTTGAAGAAGACCAGATCTCATTTGTGAAGCATTTCAGAAGATCCAGTAATGGCCTGGATCAGCAATATCTCCTGGTTTAATCACTTTGCTCTACATGAAGAACTTTTCAGAAGGTACTTCAACAGCACTGAGGATTACTTAGCCTTCTTATGTGGACCCAGACGGAGCCATCTGTTCTTACCCATGGCTTTGGTTTACACCCTGATCTTTGTTGTTGGGGTGGTAGGTAACTTCTTAGTTTGCCTGGTAATTCTCAAGCACAGGAACATGAAGACCCCGACCAATTACTATCTCTTCAGCCTCGCTGTCTCAGACCTGCTTGTGCTGCTTTTTGGGATGCCACTGGAAGTCTATGAGATGTGGAGCAACTACCCCTTCTTGTTTGGGCCCGTTGGCTGCTATTTCAAGACGGCACTCTTTGAGACAGTGTGTTTTGCCTCCATCCTCAGTGTCACCACAGTCAGTGTGGAGAGATACATTGCCATCCTCTATCCTTTCCGTGCCAAGCTGGAGAGCACTCGCAAGCGTGCCCTGAGGACCATCGTGGTGCTCTGGGTCCTCTCTGTCCTCTTCGCCCTCCCCAACACAGGCACCCATGGCATCATGCTGCAGTATTTCCCCAATGGCACTCTGGTCCCTGGCTCTGCTACCTGCACTGTAGTCATGCCCATGTGGATCTACAACTGTATTATCCAGATTACTTCCTTTCTCTTCTATGTGCTGCCTATGGGGGTAATAAGTGTGCTGTACTATCTGATGGGGCTAAGAGTAAGTCCTACTCCAACTGTGCTCAGTGTTGCCTTAGCTTATTCTTGTGTGTTTGTGTCTGTATGTGTCTTATAAATGATTGCAACTTTTCTTGCCAATGTTTTACCATAGAAAAGCAAAAGAATTTCAAACCTCTGAAAACAGTGGATCCAACTCCTCCTTTGGTGTAATCCCATTTCAAATCAATATAGCTATGCTGGGAACAACTTACCCCAATATTTTTAAAAAAACTTACCATCACTGCTGCTCATATTTGAATGTTACTTAAACATCCAAGTCTGTAGATTGATTCCAGTCTCACAGAGTTTTACACCTTTGCAGCAGGGACTAGAAGGAAATAGACCAAAAGGAAAATGTGAAAAGAATAAAAAGGAGCCAGCTAGTGATTGAACCTTGTGTATTATTTGTTTTCCCTCGTCTTGTGATTGTGGAATTTCCATTGCTTTAATCCATTTTTCTCCTTCCTTAGAGATGGTGATAATATTCGGTTGTTAAAACTCACAGAGCTGTCATAAACTGAAATGTCACCTTAATGCTGCAGCTAGCAAATTCAACAATCATTTCTTTATATAACTATGGCATAGCTTCAACACTAATTAAGGCTACCTTAGCGTTCACATTCATTCTCTCTTCAGAAAGTGAGACTAGTTTTACCAAGTATTCATCATTTAAACACATGAATAAAACAATCAGTATCAGAGTGTTATAGAGGTGTGGAGCACAACACTGAAATACACTGCTAATCATGGAGAATTAATGACTTTTTTTCTTCTCATACGTTACATATATTTTGAAAATATAAATGCCATCTCATTGCACTGAATATAATTTAAAGTTTAAAAAGCTGTGTCTGATCCTATAGCAAGAAAGGGATGCAATATGCTAGTAGAGAGAAATGCACTTATCAAATAATGTGCAAGAAATTTAACCAAATCTACGCTGGTATATATCTCACTTTGTCGTGCTACCTGGTATTTACTGTTACCTGAAACTGTAAAGCAGCAATTTTTCCTTACCCAGGAAAAGCCACAAGGATTAACTGCCAGAAATCCATAGCACACAGGAGATCTTTGAAGCAATGAATGGGTTAAATTATCCCACAGCCCAGTAGCTGTTGTGGGATCTTTACATGGTTTCACTGAAAATTTCAGAAAAATAAGACCAGGAGGGAGGAAAAAGTGCTGAACATATAGCTATTTAAAAAAGAAAGAGAAACCCTCAAACTAATAAAAAGAAGCCCAGAAGATTGCAATAGCTTCTATTTG
Source organism: Aegotheles bennettii (assembly GCA_013398125.1). Lineage (NCBI taxonomy): Eukaryota > Metazoa > Chordata > Aves > Caprimulgiformes > Aegothelidae > Aegotheles > Aegotheles bennettii. The sequence continues at coordinate 980,442 of VZRW01012971.1, forward strand.
TGGCAGCAGATATTCCTAATCCCCAACCCAGAAGAGGAACTAGGTACCAGACAAGGGCTGCTCCCCCAGGACTTCTGTATATTCACAGGCATGTTCAAGATGTCTTTCCTGAGGGCTGCAGTGTTCAATGTTCATTCATGCATCTGCTTTTCTATAGCTCCAATTCAGACTTCCAAATTTTGAACAAGACCCATCCTGGGTATATCTGCAGTGTGCTCTAAATTGTGCTAGGCAAGATAGTTTCATTTTTTCAACAGAAATTATAGAAGAGTGGGGTATATATATACAATTTTTCAAGAGAAGACACTTTTTCTCTACTCACAGAGGACGAAATCTCTGAAGATTCAGAAACACTCCAGTCTCCTGAGTGTCATGTATTGCCTACAGACTGTAGTAGAAAAGCTCAGAATTGATCCAAAAGTTGTGCAACAACTCAAACTCAGCAAGCAGAGGCATAGACTTTCCAAGTTTGGGCTTTGTGGAAAGGCATTTCCCAGCCAAAGTTTCTCCCTCAAGCTTACAGAGAACAGTTCTGCTTTTGCTGAGTGGCCTCACTGGGTTTGCCTGGGATAGGTGAGGCCCTAATTTTGCTCTGTCTTTTGATTTCTAGTATGAAATGCTGTAGCTAATAAAGACTGGGGGGGAGGGTAGGGAAGGGGAAATACAATTTTCAGCTTCTGGCTCCAGGTACTTTTAATTCTCTTGCAGTGAATGGGCAACATCTCCAGGCAACCCTCCATAGTCTCATACATCCACAGTGAAGTAAAAGTAACCACTACCTTGGCTGGAGTTCCCCCTCTGTCAAACCATTGGAATGAACTCAAGTTATGACCTTCGCCATGGACTCATTTATTTTTTTTCCCCTTCCCCTTTGTCATAACTCATTGTTTTATTAAATTGCAACTGCTGAGTTATTTTTACTAGTTACACCTTTATCTATTATCACTTGAGGCTAAAGAGGAGCATTATAGCACCATCAAAATGACAGGAGGAAGGTGAAAAATAAAGATACATGTAGCTCTAATTTATTACAGCATCAGAGCACTGTATTCTCTGAGGCTTTGGAATATGCCTAGAACAGATTACTGTTGAGACTGAAAACCACTGAACAAAAACTAGGGATTTTAATCAATCTGAGCAGACATTTATTTCTAGGTGTGTTACAAATCAACTGAGCTCCTTCCTTACGCAACTGTGACTATGATTAAAAGTTACAAAGGGAATAATGTAAAACATAGGAGGCTGACTTGCACTATCATCAAATATAATTTGATTTACATATTTCCCTGCTATGGGCTTTATGAATAAATAGAACGTTGAAAGGTCTCATTTGATCATCCTTACAGAAAAGTGTTGCTAACCAAAAATCATGAAGCGAAGTCACAGTGAAAAAGGCAAAAGTAAATGGCACAACTATAATGTTTTCACAAGATTTTTACAAATCCAGATTGATGTCTACCTAAACTACTGGGAAAAAAAACCCCACAACTTTTGTTGTAATTGAGCAGTATGGGGCTGAAACCGTGCGTATCATGCACACCGACTGCCTGCAAGTGAGCCTATATGGGTTTTGTTCATTAGATGGATTGAATTTCAATTAGTCCAAACACTCGGGACATGAAACAAACTCCCTTGAATTTTACAGGAATTCTTCCAGTCATTACAGCTGTGTTTCACTGAGGCCTCTCTGGCTATTTTTTGGATCATTGATTTGTGCTAAATTGTGGGGAACCCTTTTAGGAAAATAAACAAACAATATTTTGCTAGAAGAGAAAATAATGCCTAGCCAAATACTGTTGAAATTGAACACAAACTGTGAACCAAATATTGACTCATTGAGAACGGACAAGTGGGAAACTGAAATACAGTGAAATATGCAGTCTCAGATGCATAAAACCTGCAGATTGTTTTGAATCTAAAGCTTCAATATTTCCCTATACTAAAACTGAAATTTAAATGCAGTGAGTCCTAAGTTGCCCCAAATTTTGTCTTCTCAAACTACAGCTATCAAAATATCAAACAGGCTATGTCTGGTGGGGATGACATCTCCTGACTAAGCTCTCCTTCGTTTCCACTCCTTTTCCCAGCTGAAAGAAGACAAATCTGTGGAAGTGGAGGAAATGGCTATGAACGTTCAGAGACCATCCAGGAAATCAGTCACCAAGATGTTGTGTAAGTAGTAAGTACTTCTGGGTTGTACTTACCACGGACGAGAGTGTGACCAGGTCCTGAAGGGTATCAAGTAAATTCACTGGATACAAGAGTTACGAGAAGCTGTGATTTAAGGCTTATTACTGTTTTATCTGGACTTACAGGACTTGCGAGTGAATCACCATAGCTAACTATTGAAAGACTCAGAAAGAAAATCTTCCTTCCCAGCACAAGAGGAGGTTGAGCAAACCTATGTGCCAGATGCTTGCATAGCAACTCCCTAATATTCCTCACTCCAAACCTGACTCTTGCAGCCCTTTAGGGAGGGTCCCTCTTTTTCAGAGTGCAAATAGTCCATCTTGTATGTTTTTAAAGAAGGATATACATCTGTTTTACATCACACCATGAGCTCTGCTTGTGAACAGGAAGGTCCTGCCAAGCCACATACATCACTTACTGCTGGCTTAACCACTTAGATCCTCTCAAGAAGTAGGACCTGGGCAGACTTGCACATTGTATAGCATCCAGGAGAAATTGTGCTCCAACCACTCCGAAAGCTCTCACATCACTTCATAATTTAGGGCTGTCTTTAAAGCAAAGATCACCTTGCTACCTGAGATGGTGTTTATGCAGGAAACATAAATCACCTTCAGTATTTCCTGCAACAACATTGTTCTTTTAGGCAGCTAAAGCCACCTTCTGAACTAGGAAATTGTACTTTAAATTCAGCCTGATTTTCTGTGCCCCATGACTGTGTCCAGAGCTGTTCATAGGACCCAAGTCTGGCATGGGTTTGCAAGAGTCCTTAATAGAGGCAGCACGGGCCAAGCTGTGTGTGGAGACAAACCCTTTTTTCTTTCAGCTGAACAGCTCACCCAGACAGACTTAGCATCAGCTGATGGTTCCTATAACCTTAACCTGCTATATGATTAACTCCAAGGCACAATGGAGTCAGTGTGTCCCAGGTAGCACAGATGAATCCAGATGTTTCACTGACAGCCTCTTCTTTAGGCTCTGCACATGCCACAACATTACCTGCTTGTTGCCTCCTCTGTTTGAATGTGATGATGTGTGAATGCACTGAGTTATCCAAGACAGAATTCAGTGGAGTTTGCTCTTTTAGCTGGTAATGTTTTTAGTGAGCACTGCACAAAAACAAAGAATAGCAAAAGCTTTGAAACAATTACTAGAATTTGTATATTTAGTCTTTCATCCAGCTTTTGGAACTATCTCTGCTCTGTGCAGGCTAGTGAACCATATCCTTCCACAACTGACTTGGTTTTCTTCTCCCCTTTCTTCCTGATAGTTGTCCTCGTGATGGTTTTTGCTATCTGCTGGGCTCCATTCCACGTAGATCGACTCTTCTTCAGCTTTGTCGTGGAATGGACTGAGCCTCTGGCTAATATATTCAACTTAATTCACGTGGTGTCAGGTAAAGCTTTCTTCTTCCACTTGCACAGGGAAATAAAAAGTAATTGTGAGCAGTTTACTTAAAATATGTAGTCATTTCTTTTGTAGGTGACATGAGACATGCAGGGAAAACTTCTTGGGGTCTGGTAGATATGAGAATCATACCTTAAGTAAAAATGGCATGCAAATTTCTGCAGCTTTCAAGATCTGGGCATGTTGTCCAATACAGTTGTCTGAATATTCACAAAGAATGAAAATAAAAATTAATAGGATGTCATACATCATTACCAGCTGCTTTTCCTTCTTGGAAATGTTCAGAAATGAAGTTTGCTGTCATTCAGCAGCAGGCATCATCCTCCAGAGGGGGTCTCAGGCAAACATGAAACTTCACCAAATGGTAAGAAAACACCCACCTACTGCTCAGAACTGGGTGATAGAACCAAATGTTTATGGCCCTGGCAATCATAAAATGAAGTCTTTTTCAGAAAGGAATCTTACTTTCAGTCTGCCATGGTAAAACACTGAATGTGTCCATTAGGCAACTCTAACAAATCCAATCTTGTACGTTTGTCCTGGTGTAAGAAGCTCCCCTCAGCTGGAAGTTCTCCAACGGCTTTCTGGGGGCACCAGCTGTGCAAACCCTTGCACAGGGGATGGGGGCTGTGCTGGAGGCAGGTCAGTACAGCTCCAGAGAGAGCTGGTTCCTGAACAGCTGGAGATAGTAAGCTCCAGTTAATACACTCTCCCACTTTCCTCTCCCTGTGTGCTGCAGTGCCTGAGCTAGCCTTAAGGAGACATTCCTCTGCCTGGATGGTAGCAGGCAGAGATATGCTGTTGCTGCCTCTGCCCTTGCACCCAAGCTTGGTGGAGCAGGACAGGCAATGAAGATATTTTCCTCTTCTGAGATCGCTCCACACAAAAATGGGATCTTTTTCTCCTAGGTGTTTTCTTCTATCTGAGCTCTGCTGTGAATCCCATCATTTACAATCTGTTGTCCCAGCGCTTCAGGATGGCTTTCCTCAATGTGATCTCTCCTTGCTACAAGCACTGGGCCCCTAACCATCCTACCAGCAGGATTCCTGCCAACGAGAGTATCTTTGTGGTTGAGGACCACAATCTCATGGACTCTTCAGAAGACACAAGTCTCCCTGGCACCCACAGGACATCTGTCAGCAGTTCACAGCTCTCCACTGGTCTGTGACTTTCCGTGTTGTGATCCAGGTGAGAGAGAAGTTAAACAAAATTACTTTAAGAAACAAAAAGAGAAGAGGCCTTCCTATAAGGCCCATGTTTTCTGTCAGACCCATTTTACCAGCTGCAAGCTTGAGAAACAAGCCATGGAGAGGGTAACAGACACGCACAGCCCTGCAGAGGAAAGGCAGTTCCTGCTCCTTGAAGACACAGCTGAAATACTTTACCACCCCCAAGTGGACACTTGAGTTTTATCAGTGACGTTTACATTTCTAACCAATTTTGTGTTATCGTTTTTCCCTCCTTCAGATATTAAAGTGTATTTGCGCTCTGGATTTGCTGTGCCAGCTGTGTCCTGCTCCCTGCTCTCCTACCCTGCCCAGGGCAATGGGTGCTGTGCTCCCACTGGGCTGGGGACCACCTGGGCAGAGGCCGTGCAGGATATTTCCCTCCTCACCCTGTGCCTCGCTTGCGCACCTCCCTAATCAAGCTCAGGGGGTTATCCTCCTTATCCCAGTTGTGTGCCACCAAAAGTGTGTCTTCTCTGCTGTCCCAGACACCCAGCCAAATCAGTGAGGAGACAGTATCATTTGACATACTCACACATCCACCATGTGATGGAGACATTCTTCTGCAACATTTTGTGACTCTTTGAATCCATCTCATGCATTTAGGACCATACAGTGTCTTGTGTTGGTGCACAAAGAGCCATCCATGAGTGATGCTGCTCTCTTCTCCTCCCTTCATGGGAGAACTGCAACCTTGGCTGCAAAGCGCAACGTTGTTAAACACACCTCTTGACTTGCAGAAGAGCATGCAGACCTGCAGTCAACGTTGGGCTGTGAAGCTGTAGGGTGAAGATTTTGTGTGAAAGGGGAAGTGTGGGGGGAGGCAAAGTGTGAATGGATGGGGAAATTTTAGAAGAGAAGTAGCGAGAAGCAGATGACCAGAACACACCACCTGTTCTGAACTAACCATTTTTTTGTCCTAAAAGCAGTTTTTATCTCATTTAATTTGGCATGAGTCAAAAGAAGTGACACTAATAACCCAAAATTACTGAGCTTTTTTTTACCAAATATCAAAAACAAAGCTCAAAACATTTAGTCTTGCACCAAATCAAACCTTTTGTGAACGTGTTATTGGGAGAGACAACAAAATTATTCTTAATCCTGCTAAAATTAAAATAAATGCAGTGAAAAAAGTGTGGGCTGGCTTGAGGTTGAGCACTCTGAGTTCAGTTCCCTGTGACAGCACAGCTCAGTACCCCCTTGTCCCTGAGGGAGGATCTCTAGTAGCCAATGCTCTTTGTCCCTAAAAAGTAGTCAATGCCCGCTGGAGGCTTTTCTTTCCAAAAGGTCAGTGCCTGAGTTATTTATCACTCTGTTCTGATACTTGGCTGTATTTTTGAAGCTAGATCCAAACGTGAAAATACTGGGAAGATGGATAGAGATGTCAAGAAAGCCGATGATGTTCCTTTACTTATACATTTATCAGCTTTCATAGCCAAGTGCTGAAAAATCTTGGCAACTGGCTGAGAAAAACTCCCATTGCAAGAAAACAGAGAACAACTCACTTTCCCCCAAAGTGGTCTAGCGTGATAAAAATATATTTATCTGAAACCAAGCGTGACTTTCCAGACAGAACTGTCTATCGATCTACTTCTCTGCTTCTGTTTTCCTCCGGGAAACATGCAAGTGTGTGAGCAGAAAGCATGGAGTGCAGGGGCAATGGTCCAGCACTGTGAACAAAACATGGACAGTTTGAAATGTCTTGCAAGGCAGCACTTAAAGGAGAGAAGAATTATTTGTGTTGCCAGTGAGTGAAACTCAGATCTAATGCGGGAAAAAACATCATGAAAGCAAGTGGACAACTTGTTATATGAAGTTATATGAAGAGATTCTGGACACTACTGGGTTTTGAAGTGTTTAAACCATAGCTTTTCAGTAAAACTAAATGTACACTTCAGCTGCAGAGCTGGTTATATGTACCTGTGTGTAACCTGAAAATAAATGTGCTAGAGTCCCTCTTTCTGCCTCTGATCCATCCTCCAGCAATCCTTGAGCTTCTTGTTTCTCCCTCTGATCTCACATGGGTAGCAGAAGATGGAGATTCCCTGGATGTTCAACCAAAAAAGAAAGCAGATTATTTCAATGGGTGTAGATGCATGAAAATACAACACTAATCCCAGCATGGTTTGTTGCATCCAAGTGCTCTACATGGCTGCTTCTTCTTCTTCGGAGGTTAAAACTGGGCAACACAGTTGTCATAGCCAGGAGAAGGTCCCAAAGCAAAAACTGCTGCTTCCCAGGCTGTGTAGCAGCCAGGTCTGCTCTCCCTCTCTATTTTTCTACAGTCGTTTGCCTCATTTTCTCTGCTGTTCATTATGATACTTGCTAGATTTTTCTCCTCTGAGGTTTCTTGTTCCACAGATTAACAAATCTATAGCGAATTGCTGAGCTGTAGCATTTCCAAATCAAATGAATATTAAAGTAAGGAAAAATATGGTAATGAAAACAGAATAATAATCTGGACTTTTTCTCTCGATAATAAACCAAGGAGGAATAACAGGAAAGGACAAGAAATCAAACAACCACGAACTCTTACAAAGATTAAAATCTGGGTTTAGAATTTGGTCCAAGCTCTTGCAATAATGGCAAATGTCCTTCAGAGTGAGCAGCTGGGCAGCTTTGTCAGTCCCTTTCAATTTGGTGCATTTCTTTAGAATCCAAGAGACTCCCTTAGAAATGACTACACTAGGAAAATCATGTTTCCAAGGAGCAAAACAAATGGGTAACAACTAACTCACCACAAAACACCAGCAGAACAGCATCCTCAGGAGCTCACCTACCATTTTGTTCATTGATCTGGGGCTGTTGCCCCTGGGACACCCTGACCATACTCTCACAAGCTGGGGAAATTCAAGCAAAGCTCTACCACTTGTGCAGTTTGCAGCATTTGTTTGCAAGCTTGCAGTTTTCCTTCCCTTACTCCTATAGCAGCTGGTGAAGGAAGGAAAGGTATCTGTCCTGCCACAGAAAGTGCTAAATAGCTGCCTAAGCATAATGGAAGGGCTCCAAAGGGAAGATTTTTCATGCTGCTGTCGACTGCAGTACAGGTGAGTTGGGCAGCACTGAGCAACTGCAGCAAAAAAACTACAAGCATCAGAGTTTTGGGAAAGAAAACTCCCCAACCTTTCCATGAGGAAGAAAATAAAACACCAACACAGGAATTTGGAGGTATTGTTATTGTTTATTTAACCATGTACAGACTGGAGTTTCTGTTAGTTGCCTTAGTGTTAGGGAAATACTACATGCAGAGTGTGCCTTTGAATGTGAACAAACCTGGCTAATAACACAAACCTCAGCTTCCCCTGAGCCCTGCACCACTGTTTCCTCTCAGCTCGAGTTACCTGCTCCTGCAGAAAAACAGACCACAGATACAGCAACACATATAAATTTACATTACAATAGCAATAACAGGACCCTCCACTGGGACATCAACACATACAGCACACACTGTAACAAGGAGCCATTCCTCAGCTGCTTTGCAGTAACCATCTATCTCCATCTCCATGCTCTAAGCATAAAGTAATGCAAATCAGTTTGTGTTCTTGCATACAATACAGGTGAAGAGGCATTTGGTCAAGTTGCATATGGTTTGCTTATCTAGTTTGTATCTCAGCCCCAAAAGAAGAGGCTAAGTTGCATGGAGTTCTCTCTCTCTGCATATGACAAGAAGCAGTCCTTACACTGGAACTGACATGGCAACTTACCAATTTCCAGTAATTCCCTACTACATTACTGCAGGAGGCAGCAACGACTGCCACACAGGATTCAACTGTAGCACACTCCACTTTTTTACCCTGTCTCTTGCATTAACAGCAAGGAGAACTCATACATGTGAGCACCTCAATCTGGTCTCTTCAGGTGTCATTTCTTCCCCTATCTCCTCTCCCAAGAAGAACACGTACATTGAGGAATCATCTCTCCCTGCCATCCACCCCGTCTTTCTGACGCTAAGAAATTCCACTAAGGATTGATTCTTTTCCCTGCAACTTCATTTGCCAGCTGTAGGGTTTTCACACCGTATTTGTATTCCAGTCCCGATTTCAATTACCTGGCTAACCTTTTCAATTTTCACAGAGAGTGAGGATCAGAAAACAGCAGGTCCTTTATTACAGCTCACACTGGTGGGCAATGTTTCACCCCCCTTCCCTCCCTGATGTTTGCACGAAAGCTCTGTCAGATTTAAACAAAGTCATTGATCATAAACCTGTCTATTTACTTATGCTTTCCTGACTGTTAGGTATTCTGGTCCTTTCTGCAGACCTCTTTTCCATTCTCCCTTTGCTTGAACATGCTATATTTTATATCATTTCTAAAAGCCACAGAGAAACAATCTTAAGTCTTCCCCCTGGTGCTTGACTCCAGTGGGAACTCTCACCAGAGTCAAATACTGGAGAAGGTAAAAGCCCTGTGCTTCAAGACAGGCTCTTTGCTGATCTTTAATAAGCAAGACATGGTGGTAGCCAGTCCTTATTTACATGTCCCAGAGCACTTCCCTGAAGGTTGAGGGCATTGGAGCGGTCCCCTCAAACCAGGAGGCAAGTCAGGCACAGGACACCACTCTGCTGATCCCAAAGCCACTGCTCTGCCACTAAACTGTACTGACCACAGCTGTAACCTGCAAAACAACTGATTTTCCTCCCCTTTTTTTCCTTTCTCAGTTCTTCAAGTCCTAACCCTCCTCTTACCTCCCTCATTCTCCTGAGCTCTTTTGTTCAACTCCTGATACAACAATCATTTCCACCCCTGTGCTCTCCCTGCTCAGTCACTCAGTCATCCAGCTCCTAAAAATGGTTTATTTGATTTGGGGAGGGGAGACAGGAGTCAGTGCAGTAGATGTGCTTCTTTGCAATGCCTTCCTCTCTTTCTTAACTCTTCTTTTGTTATTTCCAGCTCATTATCTTCGCCCATGTTGAAGTTCAAATTAACTTAATTATAGACAGATTTCATATCTCTCGAAACCAGAAGGGGCACTTGTAAAACATCCTTCTAGTCAATAGGAAATGAGGGTCTTGGCCTATGCTAAGTAGGCTCTGGGAAAGGCAGCTCAGCTGTGCCTGTCCTGCTCCCTCCAGAGACCTCTTCCAATTGTTCATAGCTCCTGCCTTTTCTTTGAGGCATTTCATCTATTTTGCAGCCTGCCCAAGCTCATCACAAGCATTGAGCTCCACCATCGACATCTGTATAGGCTGCCAGATGACTGCTTCTCTTATGCAGATGGCAAGGGCATTGTGTTCTTTTCACCATATTCAGGTAAGTGGAAAGTGTCAACATTCAAAACCTATGCCTATTGGAATCTGTGCTGGGTGCAAATCTAAGCTAACCTAAATCATACCGAATCTTAATATTGGATATACTCAGTCCAGGATGACACCCTATTGCTGGCACATTTGGTAGGCCAAGGATCTCCCTTGATTAATGCAGCTCTGGTTGCACAAAAGTCATATACTGATGACAGCTCTCTCCTTGGAAATCCCCACTGTGATAAAAAACCACTAACTGGACTAGATCCAGGACAGCCCCTAGGTTGTGATAACAGGTTTTCTTGGGAAATAAGGAGCAGTATCTATCTCTAGCAGTTGATGAGATTCTCATCTTCTAGTGGGTGGGGTTGCACTGCTGTGTCTTACCATTCACAAACATCCTCCACTGGCAGACAAAGTATCTTCTTTCTGCTGAAGTTCAAGTAACTATTACCGAACCAGGACACCTCTTCTTAAACCTATTGGGTTTTGTCATGGTGTCACTGATTCCTCACTGGTACAAGCAGGATGTTACTCTGAGAAGAATGAGGAGAGATCTGTATTGACACAGTGAAGAAAGAGTTGTGAGACAGCAGCAACTAACAGACTTGTGTTGAGGGCATGTGAAATACTATGAAGCCATCTAAAGACATAAGAGAGGAAGGACTAAACTCCCACCAGCAACGTAAAAGACAGGCAGGGTTTTATGACAGTTGTAAGAGGAATGAGAGAGCTGTATTTCTACCATCTGAAGATGACTTCTGTGGTCTCTGGGAAGGAGAAAAAGCCCTGGTGATTCTTTATGCAGATGGTTCCTCCTCATTTAGATGAGCACTTCTTCCCAGATCTTTGCCGTCCTGAAATTGGAACCACAGGTTAAACTGGGATGTGTGTCCCCTCATCCTACAAAAGTAGAGCTGCAAATCATGCACATATACTTGGAGTTAACTCACTTGAACACTGGCAGTAGTGCAGCTGGAGGACAAGCCTTCCTGAGGCTCTGGTGACTGACCCATGCAGCTAATGGGAATGACCCAAACTACTCTGAAGAGACTACAGCAGTCAGGTCCTCACCCTTAGTCCTGGATTTACTGAGAGATAGAGCCTCATTCAGAATGAAACTCTGCCTCCAAAAGCTTCAGGCTCTTTCCTTTCTCTGTTGCCCCTTGCTTTCTCATTGCTTTGTTGTGTCCCTCTCTGCTCTGTAGGGAGAGAAGTCATAGGTAGGATAATTCCTCCCTGCTTCAGCAAGACATTTTCAGAATTATCTATCTTAGTGCAACCACGTTGCATTTATCAGCTCAGCAAGAGACTGTTCCTAAGGTCTGTTTTTAGGCCAGAAAAGCCCGAAGAAGGCAACGAGCAAATACCTGCCCAGATACCTTAACGTGTGGCCTCTAAAGACCATTTGTACACATCTTCCCTAGATTTACAGGCCAAAGACACCAGTCAGTGTCCACTGGAGGTCAGTCTTGTGCCACGAAAACCTGTGTGGGGAGTGAGGCAGTGGGGTGCACCGTGATTCCCAGCTGCCTCAGACCCTAATCCTGTGCACAGGGCACCCCAACTGTTCCAGTTCCCTCAGTGTTGACTTTTGATTTAGAGATTTTTCATGTTTTCATTTTTTTCCTTGCTCAAAAGTATCCAGTGATCTGTTGCTGAATAAACTCAGCAAGGGAGATGCATGTGCATTCAATCAGCACAGTGCAGGATCACAGAAACCCAGCATGCTCCTCAAGTCCAAGCCAACGTGTGCAGTGGCATCACACAGCTGGTGAGTCAGGGTTGACCTGATCATCCAAGCTGACCTCAAAAATACTCTCGTTCCAGGGCAATTCTTAGTCTTTTGGTTTTATTTCACAGGGGAGTGAAATATACAGATTGCACCCTATGGATGAGAGAGCAGGATATTGATGGACGACCAACAGTAGTACAAGTCCAGATATGCCTAATTCAGAGTCAGACTCCTTGCCAGTGCCAATAATTAAGATTTTCTACACTGAACCCCATTCCTGTCATTTTGCACTCAGGACCCACCACTGATCCTTCTTCTCAGAAGTCAGACATCTTCATTCCATCTTTTTGTTTGTTTTAGAGGGCTTTTTTTGTTGTCATCCCCTCCCTTTCCTGCAACAATTGGAATATTTGCTCTACCAGGAAATGTAACATGTGTTCACTTGTTTTTTTGGGACCTTTGCACTGATGGTCCATTACCACTTTCTTATGGGGTATTTATTTTCTTATGAACATTTTGTACCTTCACAGATGGGACTGAATCACTTACTTCTACCAATAAATCACAGCAGCTGAATTCCTGGTTTACTGCCAGGCTGAGCCAACTGTGGGACTTAGTAAGCATGCTGAAGACAAAAGGTTTGAACCAGGGATATATTTAGGTGTCCACATTTAAAGGATTGGAAGGAAAAGGAGAGTTCAGTATCTAGGTAAAAAATAGCTGTATGGAAACAGGACAGCTGCTGGTCTCTTTGAGCAGGACCCAACTTCACACGTCTTGGCTCATTTACTCTATTGATCCATTCAGCACATTTCGGAGTTAAGATTTGCTCAGCCTTCCTAGGATTGTCTCTCCCTGTCTCCCTCTCCCATACCCCAGCTGCCCTCACTCTCTAGTGCTGCAGGCTGAGTCCTCTTCATGACCCACTGAAACTTTTGCCCTGGGCATAACTGGATAAAATATATCTTTGATGAAACACTAAGGGATATTGGTGTGTCACCCTTCAGTGGTGCTCTCAGGGAAGCAGTGCTTGTTTTAGAAATGCTAAAACAGAAGATTTTATGAATATTGAGGTCTTTTTGTTAGTTTGGTTCTGGCAGAAGCAGCTTTTCAATCCATTTATCAAGCTGAATGCAGCTCCCATTTCAAGGCTGTTGAAGCTATAATAAACAGCCAAAAAAAAATTCCTTTGAAAGGTACATCCAGAGCAGTTTAATAAATAAAAAAAGGGTTGAGAAAAAAAAGAAGAAAAATCATCAGTGCAAGTTTTGGCTTTCCTCGGTTGATCATTTTAGAGCATAAATTTAAACAAATGACTGAAGCAGGTTGGTAGAATCACTCATTCATTCTCAAATTCATTCTCTAAAAAGTCCTGCCTGTGAATTCATCTTTCTACAATGGCTTATGTCTTGCCAGCTACCCTCCAAATTGCCCTCCAAACTGCCACTTCGAAATTTATAAGCACATCCATCAGGCTCTGCAGACCCCCTGAATTTCTTTGAAAAAGTACGTGCATTCCTGATTGATGAAAACTCTTTATAGATCTCCAGCACGATAAACCCCAACACAGCCAAGCACCTGGATGCCAGCTAGATCAGGTGATCCCAAACATTATACTGTTCCCTTCCCACTGCCCATACAGAAAAGACCTTGAATTAGGTCACAAGTTTTGTCTTTCACAGAGAAGACATTGCTCCTAGACACCTCCCAGGAGGTCTCAGCCCTTTATTAGCTATCAGTTGTTTCTTTGAGTATGAGGGCAGCCTTTGCTCATCCTGGGATTAAGTGTTGTTTGCCATGGTCTCTTTTCCATTTGGATTCATGGATATGTGGCAAGCTGGGAGACTTCTTCAGTCACCCGCTGGGTATTTTGTGCCATTGACCTCTGGGCTATGGCAAGAGGTTACTGCATTTCTTTCCAGTGCATTTTAATTATCAAGACTTGATAGACATTCAGACTGGATGTCCAGGTGCAAGTTTCAACACTCTTCTTCCAGAAGCTGTCAACGTGTTTCATTAAATTGCAGGAACTCTTCTTTGGGTCTGATGCTTTCTTCAGCTGATTTGGATTAAGGGTCACATACTTCTGCAAATAGCATTAAGATCCTGTTAACAATAGAAAATACAAAAAGGGAATTGTAGAGAGAAGAAAACTTTGAAAGATGGGAAGTGGTGAAAGTATCAGAAAGAAAAAGAAAACAAGGCCAAAGGAAGAGAGACATGAACTGAAAAGTTAAAAAAAAAGAAAATTAATAAAGGATTGGAATGACAATAAGGATGAAAGAAGAGAGGATAAGGAGAAGAGGAAGGAAAGGGTAATGGAGAAAAAAGGCACAGAAATATGGATAAATTAAAATCCATGCTGGTTTTCACTAATGCTTCGCCAGATGGAAATGGTATCAACAATAATAGAACCTCTGAGCTCCAGAACAATAGGTGAAATAATTCAAGCACCACTTTCAGATTAAAAAACAGTGAAGGGAGCTTGATTTCTTTCCCAGTTTTCTTTTTCCTTCTAGGTTTATATATAGAAAATAACCTCATCCACTTACTCACATTCTGTGGCTCATCACCACAAAAATACAAATAAAGGAATGAAACCATGCTTCAGTGCAGACAGAAAATAAATCAGAGGCTTCAGTACTTTCTCATTGTTGCAGCTGGGTCCTGTCTTTACATTTATTTAAAATTTTCCCTCCCTTCTTGCACTCTAGACACCGTATCCCATAAATGTTGGGTTATCAAGTTAACTGTGAATAATTCATGAGATAATTATGAAACTTTTATACCAGAACATTATTATCTTGCAACTAAAAAAAACCCAAATACTTAATGTCCTCTAACATTGACAGCAAACCTCTTGTAACTGCAATGTTCTTTATCACTAAAATTAAATGGAATTAATCTTCAATATTGCTTTTGTGCTCACTAGCACAGAATCACAGGAAAAAACACCCTCAGATAATATGGAAACAAAAATAGATACATATATGTATATATATACACATATATATATGTATGTGTTTATGCACACAGATGTATATGGGATTCTGACACATGTCCACAGAGATTCAATTTCAGTTTTTCTCCCCCAAACAGACTCTGAGGCATAAAGGACATAAGCTTGAATGCTCAGAGGATGGATTCCTTGCACGCTGATGGGTTGTTACGATCCCCACAGCCTAGAGCTTAATTTGAAATGAATATAATAATAAATTTCAGGTTTATATTGGTGTTACCAAGATCAGGATTTTGCCTTCTACATGCATCCAAAACTAAGGCTGCCACATGTGGCTATGAAGGCTCTTATGAAAACATTGCTGACAATGCAGATGTCTAGCAAAATAAGCATGACTGGCCAATAGAACTTATGCAGCTTCTCTGTCACCTTCTGTCTGGACACGAGGCCAGAGGAGTGTCTGGGAAAATTCTCAAGCCCATGCATTCACTGTGTGCTGGTGATCCCTAGGTGCCAGAAAACTTCTGGAGGGCTTTAATAGGCCTAACACAAAAAAACCTCAACAAGGTTCTTGCTTAGTTTACAAAGTCTGCCAGCCTGTTGATAGAGAGATCCATGTTTTTCAACAATTACTTCTCCTCTCCTTCAAGAACACAGGGGAATGGAGCACCACTAGAACAAAACCCAACTAGACAATATTTTTTTTCTTTAAATCTGGACTGCCTCAATCCCAGGAAAGAGAGAGCCAGCAAATCTTGGGCTAGGGCAGCTAATGTCTAGCTACAACCTCTGGGGTAACCCAGAGTAGAAGAACAACCTCCTTCAGGGCAAATGCAGGCAAGAAAAACTCTGGTTCCCCTTTCCCCCTCCCTCATTTTGAATGCTTTTAGTTCACATAGAAAATCATCTGTGCTTTCTCACAAGCACGTTTGCACCCAGACCAGTACACTTAATGCTCTTCTGCATGGAAGAGAAGGCCAAAGGCTCCTCTTCCTCCCAGCAGCTATTAAGAGGCCACATTAGGCAAAGCAACAGCTATGTGTGCCTGACAGCCAAGAGCAAAGGCTGGGAGCACGCTGAGCATCCTGAACCAGTCAACAGTACCAGGAGATTTCAGATTAAGCTGATGATAAACAAAACTACCCAAAGCCTGAGGCATTACAGTTTGATTAACCACATGCACCTCTGTAGAAGGGTTAAGAGAACTCTATCATTTCAATGTTTGAATCCTAAATACCAGTCCCTCCCACCCACAATGTACTGGTCCTGGGATCTTGTAGGAGAGACGTGTGTGGGTGAGCATCTGCTTTGGGTCAACAAGGGGGGGTTCACAGCTCCAAAGAACCATGTTTGACTCTCATCACACATCAGCCCAACAAACATCATAGGATTGTACAAGATCGATGGACACAGTGGAGATTGCAGTTTGAATTTTAATCATCTATGCAGAGCCCATTTAGAAATCTGTCTCCTGTATGCAAATGTCAACAAACACTCATGAAATTTCATCTCCAAATCAATTTGCAAAATAAGAAAAATGCTTTGTGAACACCAGCGTAGTCCTGTGTATACGGCTGCCAACAGCTGCCCTCTGGGGTGATTCTTGTAATTTGCTATGCTTCTCTCAGCAAGATGTCATCTATCATGAAAGTTATCATCAACATGAGCTGAGGATGAACCCCTAAGAAGGTCTATTATCCTTAACCCTGAAGCACAGAGGAGTCTTTTTTCAGGCAATCTTCTCTTGATACCTAACTCAGCTACGCCACAAGGGGATCTATGGTCAAGAGAGTGGTTACAAGTTTGGATCAGCAGACTCTCATGCCATATACATGCAGGGAAGCAGTCCCAATACCTAATTTTGAGCCCATGATTGGCTCTCTAAATGCTCAAGTCCCGTTCCTGAGCATCCAATCTCAGTGTTGATGTTACAGTACAGTGCAGTGCTGGAGTTAGGAAAGCAACAAGAGAGCCTATGAATGGTTATTACTACCAGCTATGTGATACTGCAGCTAAAGACCACAGATCATGGTGCTAGATGTGGTTCATGCCCCCTCAAATAACATAGCTATAGCACAGCCTCTTCCTCAAAGGAATTATTGTCTCAGAGAAAATCTAATGTCAGTAGGTAAAGGTAGATGGGGACCATGAGTTGATGAGACAATCTTGCCTGGTGCTGTAGAGTCTGAATGTACCAACAGCTTAACTAGTGTTAACCAGCTAATTACAGATGCTAAAGAGGTAACACCCCTTCAGCTGATTCTTCATCACTACCTGGGCATGTCACCCACCTAAGACTGCAAAACAACTCTAGCTTAATGCACAAGGACTATGACAGTGCAGGGGGATGTGTTTTAGCTCATACATTTGCTTGTGTTATTCCCAAATGCCTCTTCCTAACATGAGATCATTTGAGTATGAAAGTTTCCCAGTGAAAAGAGCTGAAGACTGCAGCATTTATTCCTCTCTGAAAGGACAAAAGGAGGATCAAGTCCAAGCTGTTTCTCCTCAAATCATGGATCAACTGAGCAACTCTGATGAAGCTGCTATCCCTGGCACTGGGACCTAATTCAGAATTACCTCAAATCTGAAAGATTGATTTTCACTATCAATATTTACTGTCTGCTGTATCTTTCTTTTCCCAGCAGAACAAAAAAGAAAAAAGAGAGAGAGAGAGAGGGAGAAGAAGATGGTTCAGATTCAACTGCAATTTAGCATTCATTTGCATTTTTAAATTAGTTACGCTATGGACCGTTGCAAAGCAATAACAGAGAATTTTTGTAATAATTAGTCCACTGGGAGTGCAGAAATGGCTATACAGGCAAGTTGCACCAGAAGAGGAAGCAGTACCCAAATGCTCAAACTGGGATTTGCACAGGCAGATTTCCTCCCCCTCACATGGGGCCAGATCCAGCTCACCAGCCACAGATAGCTACAGTTCAGACAACTTCATCTGCACTAGACACCGACTATAGTCTGCGGAGAGAAAGGGATGTTTCTAGATTGTGATTCATAGAATCAAAAAATGGTTTGGGTTGGAAGAGACCTTAAAGATCATCTAGTTCCCCCCCCCTGCCATGGGCAGGGACACCTTCCACTAGACCAGGTTGCTCCAAGCCCCATCCAACCTGGCCTTCAACACTGCCAGGATGGGACAGCCACAACCTCCCTGGGTAACCTGTTCCAGTATCTCACAGCCCGCACAGTAAAGAACTTCTTCTTAATATCCAGTCTAAATCTTCATTCCTTTGGTTTGATTCATCTTATCACAAAGTAAAAATCCAAATCAGGCCAGATGATTATAGATACCTGAAGTGTGGTGAGATCAATCTCACCACTGCTTTTTTCAGTATAATCTTAAATCCTGTGGCCTCTTCATATGCATCAATCTCTCCTCAGTGGGCTCCACACATCTTATCCCTTCTCCCTTCCTTCTGCAGTTCTGACCATGATTCCCTTAGTGCCTGTAAAGAGATGTACCCTTCTCCTAACTCCAGTGGAAAGTCCTCATTGCTTTAGATCTGACAGTTAAGTTTTAGTGCTCAGAGAAGGAGAGGGAGGTCAAGTTGGGAATGAACTAAAGGGCCTCCAGTTTTGCCACAGGGACCTACCTTCCCTCAGCTCATATAGAGGATATAACAACACTATACAGGGTAAGTCACTGCATATTCAGCAATCTGACTGGAACTCACTGATTTTGCAATGCATCTCATGTTTGTTGTTTGAGATGAGTGAATATTATAATGTCTCCTTCCTTGGCTGGCAGAACACGGCAGCACTAATTCTCACTTTGCTCAGTAATGGAAAGAGACCACTTGTAACTAAGCACTACTTTAGAAGCACTGCATGCTCGACCATCTTGAAAGCAACTCATCCACTAGATGCTCTCTATCTCACATTATTTTGTATTTGTTGTCCTTTGCTTGCCCTGTTCCAAAAACTGGCATCTGTTTCTCAGTGTGACTGCTACTTCCTGCTTAAGTTTTCCCTCTGGGTTAGCTGAAGCACAAGGAACGTTCAATGAATTTCCTGAAGTCCAAATCTGAAACATCAACCCTCGGTACATTTCTGGTCATCCAGCTTCATCACTACTTTGTCCAAAAATGTGAATATATTCTCTTCCAAAGCAGCAACAGTCAGTCCCAGCAACTCACCATCAGGAATCAGTCAATACTCCCTCTATCTGGCACAATGATATAATATTCTCAGTATGGGCAAAAAGTGGAATGGTGAGAAGAGTGGAAGTTTTCTCTGGCCCTTACATCGTCTAAAACATTTCTGATATTTCATTACAAATAGCATTTGCATCTGTCTGTATTCATCAGATGTAATGAAAACTGAAGCCAAAAATCACCAAACACATAAAACCTAAATACTTGAAATTAGACATCACCTATTAACCCCAATGGGATCAACAATTCAAATAACACTCAGCTGTTGTCTGAATCTATGTCAGAAAATTGTCTGCACTATTCAGGGTAATTATAAAGGAACATCAGGCTTAGGGCTGTGCTGTGGAATGGTTTTGCTGTCCTTCAAGCATAGCATGGGATTACAGAGCATTGACATTTTACAGACAGTTAATCCATAGTGGTGTGGCGTATGTGTATATAGGACTTAACCATTTCTCCAAAATTTTATTTCTTGTCTCCTTCAAAGAGGTCTTTCTGATTAAAAAATAATTCTACCTGCATCAAACGCATTAGGTCTATGACTGCAAAACAGACACCTCATTATTCTGACAACAAAGTGAGTACAACTGGATTTCCCTGAAGGAATCTGAACCTTTACAGTTTTATTATCACGTCACTCTGAGTTTTCATAGGTATTAATCACAAAGGTACATTTTGTTTCAGCATGGACTTAAGTGACTTGATCTAAGCTCTCTCTTTTGAGGGCAGAAGGGCAAGAAGAACATGAAAGCTAAAATAAAGAAGTGGCTCTACTTACAGTTGTGGAGCTTGTGCTTTACAGCTGTGGTGTAGGCTCTGGAAAGGTTTTGGGTATTTTAGCAAACCTTCTGTCAATGCTGTTGAACTGGATCCTTCTCAACTGAGCTTAGGCAGCTGACCTGCAAGATGTCTCAGTTTCTATTGTAGTCACTGGAGAGAAAAACACCACCCAAGGATTGTTTGTCCCATTCTAAGATGGTTGCCCAAGAGAAATGGGATCAGTTTCTGAAAGCATCATTTTCTTCCTACTATCTTCAGAGTAAGAAGACACACTTGTTTAGACTCTAAACAAATTTTAGACAGTTTTAGACTAGGTGTAATACACTCAAAACTTGAATAGTTTTTGTATGCTTGCCTACATACATAGTAGTGGATCCATTCTAGTTGTTTATTCCCGAGTCTTCACATAAGCATCACCTTGGAAAGGACATTGTTTCCAGACAGAACCAAGCTGGTCCAGATTTAGACTTGGGAACGATCAGAAAACATCTGCAGCCCTATGGACATACACTCCCAGCTAGTCCTGTGGTTATGGTAGTGTCTTCCCTATGAAACAGCAGGTTGTGCACAGACAGCAGTGAAAAGAGATGACAGAGAGATAGAAGAAGAGTTTGCAGTCCTCACTGCACACTGCTTGGTGAGGACACATCTGTATCATAGCCTCCCTTTCTGAAAGACTGAAATTCAGAAAGTTTTTTCTGAAAGACTGAAATTTAGGAAGTTTTTCTTTCAACATCTCTAACATCCAAAAGCTGCCAAAGTAGTTACATGCTATATTTCTTTGTCAAGCATCTCCTTTTGTTCCCAGCGTGGTGCAGCAGCTTGGCAGCCAGGCTGAATTGTGCATGGCAAAAAGTGCAGAAGGGGCCAACACTCAGTGCTCTCTGACATGTCTTCAGACCTTCACCTGCTGAGGCTATGACTGAGTTTGCTGGATATTTCCATATGTGTAACCAGCATTTCAGACACCCTGCTGTCCCATGAAGTACTTTCCCATAACAATAAGATCCTGTAAAACCTACACCTTCACACAACCCCCACTCTCTACAGCCCACCTCTCTTTATTTTACAAAATAAAGGCTCAGTGTTCATTCTTTAACTTTTCAGCTAGGTTATCTATGATTGTCTCGGAAACTCAGCTCACCCTGAGGCCAGCTATTAACGTCTTTCAGCATAACAACAGCTTTTATTGTCCCACTATTTCACATGCATCCTGTCAAGACATGCAGATGAATGAGTTACCAGGGGGTAAGTTTGGGCATAAATTTACAAGGCCTCTACTCCATCATAATTGTCTGTATTCATATTCTTATTCTTCATGCTCAAGCAGATGTGCTTGGAAGTGATTTGTCCTCAGGAAAAAAAGGGGTTGGTTGGTTTGCATCTGCTCTGTAGAAACAAAGAAAAGAATGTCCTGCAGCTTCTTGTGGAGAAGCTGACTTCCTGGGAGGTCACTCACTAACCTTCCCTGTTACTTCCTTCTGTGGCCCCCATCATGCCTATTCCACATCATTAAAAAGTGTTTAGTGAGAATATGAAGCCAGCTATTTGGTTTGAAAGACAATTTGCATCCAAGTAGCTGAAGTATTTCAGATAGAAGGAAACAGTATCAGGGAGAAAATACCAAATGGAGTTTTCTACATTAAAATTCTTGACACCTGGCATATACGGGCAACTGTCCACAAAGGATGTGCAGTTTCCATCACCAGAAGGCTCTTTTCCAAGCCCAGCTATAATATTTTTCCAGAGACATAACCCAAGAACATTTGATTATCTGCATTTTTGCACATGCCTCCAAGATTTTGTTAGCATGACTGTGATGGCCAGTGAGTATGATCTGCTCACATTCCCAGCTGACACCCAGGCCAGCAAAGTCTCATAGTTCATACATGCTTTCTGACTCTTTTATTATTTGGTGCATTGACTAAGAATCCCTTAATGGCTCCAATGACTGTTGTGTTTTCAATGAAGCAGCAAATAGTTGAAAACACTACTCATTATAACTGGTAAATGACAATGCAATAATAGACAAGCAAATATTAGAGAATTTCTCACCCAACTGAGGGAACCAAATATAATAAAGATCATTTTCAGAGAAATACACCATGAAGGTCATCCATCCCTGTAAATGAGTCAATGCACGCTTCTAACTTGTGGTGTTTTTTCATTCAGAATGAGAACAAAGCTAAAAAATTTCTGGAGGTATTTTGCAAGTACCAAGTTCAGACATTTTGTGGCAGAATGAGGATGTGTTCCTACAGAAGTAAAACATCTAATTGACCCATAACCTATCAGAGCAACAATAGAGAATAAAATTCCCAGTATAATTGGTTTATAAATCATTCCTGTGATACCAGAACGTAGCAATTTATTTTGAGTATTTGAGTGTTTATTCTGAGGAAACACAGTGGTTTAGCTATATTTAAAGTCTTTAGCTGGTGCTAGGAGGTGGAAGATGACAACTGCATACAGTGATTTATTTCTCCACTTTACTTGGATTGTAAAGGTGTAAAGACACAGCTTTGAAAAAGCAGCCTTTCCAGCAGCCAACAGGCACCGTGCAAGTGCTGTCCCCCCCGGGCCCAGCTTTCTGCCTGCTAGTTTTCCACTCACAACAGCTGGACATGGGCAGTCACCTTCATCCTCTCCATGATGCCTTTCCCCTTCACAGGACCATGGAGCGGGATAAAGGCCAGACCTTAACTGGAGAGTGAGATCAATAATCAAATGTGAAAGTATTTTATGACAGTTTTGTCTGAGCAGAGGCTCAGCAGACAGGAAAAATCCCAACAGTACTCCCATCCTCCTTGGAAGAAATAGGGGTTACCTTTCCCACAAGCAAGTGGCCAGGACACAGAGAGCATGGCTAGCGATTTCCTTTTCCTGACACTTATTTCCACATCCATCCATCCATCCAGCAGGGCCATCACTGGATTTCTGCAGCTGTTCATGTCTCACTCTGTGCCAGAACAGTGACCTCAGTGACAGCAGACAGGAAGCAATACAGCAATATCCTCCCTGTGCCACAGATTTACAAACACAAACTACCTTCTACGACCAGCTTTTCAATGGCAGAATTGTACAAAGCGAATAGCTGAGGTTCAGGAAGCACCACGTGCATATCCAAAGCAGACAGAGGGCCCCAGTTATTTTAATCCTAATGAGAGCTGCTCCCAACATACAATGAGGAACTGAAGTCTGTTAAAAGGGAAAAAGAGGGAAAGGTAAAATTTTGCACCACACTGTCTGTTAAGTTATCAAAGGAAATCTGGAAACACTGGGCTCCAATTGCAAATTTGGGCATGAAAACATGGCTTTAGTGGAAAAAAAGACACAAGAATTAAAGCTATTTCTCCCCTTGCTTTTCAAAAGTACAAAGTAGCCAGGCAAAGAGATTCAAACCAACAATGGCCCAAGTCCCAGCACAAGAGGCCCAGCATGACCATTTGACTGAGCAGACAGACAAATAAATGTATTTCTGCACATGTCCCTTCTCCAGACAGAAGGCCTAATGGAGGGGAGTTTCTGCAAGATCAGAAGACAAGATCAGAATATATTTATCACGCAGACACACTGGCATACAGACTCCTGCCCAACTGCTGCAGCACATAGCATTTATCTCTTCTAGAGCAGAAGCTGTAAACAGTAATGCCTACAGTTGCCATACTGCTGTGGAATGCATCATCACACATTTCCCTTGAAAAGCATTGAAGAGAATCTCTGATTTTTAAAATATTTAATTTTCTTCGAAGTCATCTGTTCTCCTGATTTACATTTTATCTCAACAGCCACGAAAGTATCTGAATAAATGCTCATGGAAATTAACATTGCCTATTTAGTTATGTGCAACATGCATCTCCTACATCCTCCTATACCTTCACCCAACAAGATAGGTTGCACTGGATCTGCTTGCCTCATGATACAGTGAGTTGTCCCTGAACCTCTACTTCCAGTTCACTGAATTTCAGTTGGCCTCTTGTTCAATGGGAAGACACAGGGGTAACTCAGCACTCCAATCATCATACACTGCCCTTGTTTTCTCCTTGGCTGTAGCACATGAAGCTGGTTTTATTTTCTAAATCTTCTATTTCGTTCATCTCCTGGACACTTAGGAGACCACCAACTCATCCCTGTAGTGTAAAAATTACTTACCTGAAAATGGAATATTGTTCTTATGTAGCCTGTTAGCTACACATGGGTAAGCAAAGGCAGGAAGAGCCAGAAGAGGCACTTAAAGAAGGAACTTAAGCTGAAATCAAGTATATCCTAGTGCATTCAGTAAGTAAGGCACCTCGTGAGCACCAGTTTTACATGACCTAGAGAAAGCTTTTTGATTTTCAAGAACTGGCACAAAATTAATCTCTTCAGCATAAGCTTTGATCTGAACTATGATGATGGAGAACTGGTGAGTAGTGAGGATCTACACGATCTGATTAATCAGAACTGATTAATTATTGTTGCCCAGTTTGGACAATGCTGTCTAGAACTGTATTTTCAAAGCACATAGTCTTGATGGTGTATTGCTTCTGATTAGCCCTTCAAAAGAATATTCATGTAAGTTGGAGCTGCAATATCTCTGCTGAAGTATTCTGATGACATAATGGGTTGTTATAAATATATAATTTGCCCAGGTGAAACAAGTCCAGCCTTTTAGGATAGGTCAGAGTGTCAACTTACAGTGCTCACTCTAACGTTATTTTTATTATCTCCTAGCTCAGAGAGATCTTGTTTAAATGCAAAAGCACTTTGTAATTGCAATTTGTAAAACAACGAGAGAAATATGCACAACATGGTTTGCCTATAAAGCAGAATTTTGTCAGAGTAGGACATTGTTTAAAGGTTTACCCTGGGGGCACCAGCTGTTTTCTGAAGTACTGCTAAATGACAGAGGTGCACTTACACACAATACAAGGAAAGGCCAAGAATAAAACCTGGGAACATTTCACTTGTAAATAACAGCACAAATACAAGAAATCTGTGAGTCCACGGGTATGATGCTGATGGTAGGGACATATTCACAATCATATATGCCACTTTGTCAAGAAGAGAAAGATTCAGGAGAAGGGTATGAGACAAAAGTTGTTTTTTCCTTTACCAATATACAACAACCAAAGATGCTGATGATTACCTTTTTATCCATTTTTTCCTATGACTATTTCCTCCTAATATTGCAAACAACAACTGCTTTTTGCAACATTGCGAATGATGCTTATTACTTAGACTAAATGAGAGCTGGGGGCAGAAGTAGTATTAAATGTAGAGATGATACTGTTTTAACAGACTGCTGGTCTTACCATAAGTAAGCTATCAAACTGAGACCCAACCAAATCCATCAGGAGAACAGCAGCTTTGCCAGCAGCTGTTACAAAGGGAACAGGTAATAATTTGAAGTCAAAGCCAATAACTGCTATTGGGATCAGATGGATTCACAGATGGTGGAACCACCAGTGGCTATGAAAAACAATAGTCTACATGCAACCACTCACAATATCTTTAATCAGAAAGGGAGGGTGAGCACAAAGCAATCCACTTGGACTTGTTTGCTTGGCCTCCAAGGTGTAGCTGTTGTGGAAAGGAGGTAGCAGAAAAGGAAAGCAAGACATGACAGCGTATTCGCTACAAGCAAAATGTTGGACCCTAATCTCCCATATCCCTCAAATCTGTGGGGTGATGATGTGAAAGCTATATCATCCTAGATCCAAGTACAAGGAGCCAGCAGCTCAAAAAATAGGGGAAAAAAACCTATACATAGCAAGGGGGGCAGAAGACACGATAAGGAGAAGAGAGCAGCAATGACCTGAGCCAAAATAAACAGAGAACCACTTGCCTGAACAGGTTTGGTCCAATACCATTTATAAGTTCTGGTCACACCAGCCAAGTCTCCAGGAGAGACAATTCCTTGTACAACATCAGCAAGTTAGTCCAGTCTCCAGTTGTGACTAATGCCTGGTGGAAAGCTGTAATGGAGAGAAAACATGAAAGCAATCTGGTCAATTATGCACTGAGGGGAACAGGGAAAACAAACAAATAAAAAGTCCCTCAACCTGAAGGTGTCAACACAAACCCAAGAGACTGTTAAGATTGTTTACCCAACGTGGGGCTGTAGTATGGTGAGCAGAGAATAGGAGTGGTTTTCACAGTGGCTGCTTATAGGAGGTCAATACATAGCACAGTGGTCACCTCAAATATATATGTGAAGGTAGAGCCACAGGGGTTCCAGCACTTGGATTTGTTTTTTCTATTTTTTTTATCTACAGAGCTGGAGAAGAGGCCTTGGTAAGCAACACAGCCAATATACAGTCCTTTCTTTGGAAGGAATTGCCCCCAGTACAATCTTTTGCTCATTCAGTCTTCTTTCTCCTTCAAGTAAAACCTGCCAGAAGTGACTACTTTCAATTCATTTTTGTTCCTTCTTCTCCTTTATTTTATTTTGTGTGTTGTCCCAGGCTCCCCTTTCAGAGGTGTCTCCCTGGGGAAATTCATGTCCCTTGTACTTTTCACTCTGTGTGCATAATAGAACATTATCTGCATAATTTATCTTTCACTACATGTCTTCCTTCTGGCTAAGTGTTTTTCTAAAATATAAATGTATCCTCATTGTGTACACTGGGAAAAAAAGCCAACAAGCCTGTCCTATGTGAGAACTCTATAATATCCAAAACCTGAACAACCAAGAATGTTAGCTCCATCCTTTAGGTCAAATGCATCTATAAAGCTGATCTTCCTCCTGCCTCTCTATGTATTTATCAGTGTTCCATTCTTTCTAATGAAACCCTCCACGATGCTGAATCCAGATAAAATTTAGAATTGAAATGCAACCCACAAAGCAAGGGAATTCAAGAAGGTAAGAAAAAAAAACCTCTCTGCCTTTAATGCTTTTTATCACAACTCTAAATGGCAGGGTATGAAACAACAGCAGATCTATAGGACTAGGAAGGGTGGGAGCATTGGTCATGGACTAATCAGCACAACCATAACATCCAGACCACACGAGTAGAGTTGTTGCTTCCATGTAGCATGTTTTCAAGAAGCACAGCTGCCAGCTAGTTCACATCAGAGCTCCCAGTATGCAGGGAAGCTGACAATGCATTTGACCATGTCTTGAAGTTAAATGTGCTGGGGTTGTTGTGGTCCAATCAACACAATCTTCAGTCAGCATCTCTTACATTCCCTTGAGCATGAGGACAGCACAGTGCTTTGCTGATGCTCTGGAATATCCAGGTGTTCATAGCTATGAGCAAGAAAAATTGAGAAAAGCACATAACAAACCAGATTCTTTTCTATTGCAGCTTGAGTTTTTGCTGCAAATCTGAATCACAGCATATTAGGGTGAAAATATTCTGGATACTGGGGGGGGTGTGTGTGTTAAAATCTTCCCTCTTCATTTATTTTACTATGTGGCTACATACACACAATTAAAAGTGAATTTGATATTTCCATGTTTCTTCCCATTTTCCTTTACAATTATTTCCAAAGTACCCCATTTTTTCTCCTCAGCACAACAGTTATGGTCCACATTTTGCAACATCCTTCCCATTTGTACCAGTTCACCAGCAAACTCGAGGCCCTAGACAAATCTACATTTCTTAGGGAAGAATCTGAGTTGGGTAATCTGAAGTTAGCTTCACTAACTCACTATTAATCCCCTGGTGCATTGTCATAAGACTAATGGCCTAGTTTAAGGAGCATCATTGTTGGGGGTCCTTTTTTAACAGAATTCCTACAGTGCAATGAGAGGCAGCCCTTGTATGTAAAAAAATACAATAAGGGAGGAAGAAACCTTGATTCTCAACAGATTAAAGTTTGATTTTATTGAAAACCTTCAGAGCTAGGAAGTAGTCATCTGTTGGTGTCAGCTATAAAGTCCCAAAAATAGAAAAAAAATTCTGCTTCCTCTCTTCTTTGATAGCAATGCAAAGCTCTGCTGTTAATTTTTATGTTTTAGCAGAAAATTCAATCCAGGTTTAAAAGCTGTGTAAAGTGGACCTGCTTTCATGACAGGTTCTTTGATAATCTCTGAGTCTTTGAGGCTCCTACCCAGAGAACTGAACAGAGAGATAAGCATGGAAAAGGGCTTGCACATGGCCACAATGAGAAAGCGAAGAAGCAAGGAAGTTTTAACCCAAAACACATCAAAACTTTTGAAAGTTTCCCACCTCCTCTCAAAATCAGCTGTTCCTTACAAACCTTCCTCTGAAGACAAAGGCCACAATCAGGGGCTCCCTTGGAGGAATGAAGTTTCATCTTTCTCCTTGTTTTGCCATATCCACTATTCTCCTTTAATGACAAAAGTTTCTATCTCATGTGCTCATCAGAGCCAAGAGGACAGTATGAAATGTGAACCTCTGTCACCAGGGCAGCTATCAGGACTCAGACTTGGATTGCTCTCTCTCATCATTTCTGTTGGTGTCTCATTATCACATTTAGGTCAGTCTCAGAGAGGAATCCAACACAGATGTCCTTCAGGTAGGTGAAGTCACACTGCCCTTCTTTCATTTTCTCTGTGCTTGGGCAAGAGTCTGTTATCAGTGATGGGAATAAGTTGTCCCTATGCTGTATCAGTGCAGATATAAAAGCCTGCTAGCCTGGCTTTCCTTCAAAGTACATGAAAGGATCTCCAAAAGGAAGTTACAATAGGAGAAGGTGAGAAAAATGGTCAGCTGGCTCCTATTTTCTCAGCTGGAAGCACATGTGCAATATCAGCCACCTCATTGTCTTTTAGGGGGCGACAAAAAACACCACAAACCTACTCCCAAGCCCTCTAATTTCAAACTCTGAATCTGTGAGACCAGGTAATCACAGTGCAACACCGATTCCCTGGGAACAGCTATCAGCACTCAAATGTCAACACTCAAAGCAAAGACTAATGTAACTATGGTCACTTTATCAGTACTAGCTGTCCTAGAGATTTAATGTTTTGAAGAAAGAAGCTGAGTTGTAATAAAACTTAATAACATCGTCTGAAAGGCACCAGATCAGTCTAAATTGCCCCTAGAAGAAAACAATGT
This sequence comes from Aegotheles bennettii, assembly GCA_013398125.1. Classification (NCBI taxonomy): domain Eukaryota; kingdom Metazoa; phylum Chordata; class Aves; order Caprimulgiformes; family Aegothelidae; genus Aegotheles; species Aegotheles bennettii. The sequence continues at coordinate 1,009,156 of VZRW01012971.1, forward strand.
TCCACCAATTTCTGTCTTAGTAAAAATGGTCTTTGTGCAAGTACATGGTGAGGATGGGAATATGTCATGAGATGTAATTGAAGGTAATTGATTTCTCTCCCTCAGCCGGTGTCAGTAGAACATCAATTTTATCCAGTTTTGGGCACTGGACCTCGAAAAATGTGGAACAATTGCAGAAAATTCTGAGGAGAGAAATGTGACCTGCCAAAGGTCAAAGACCTTGATCTATGAGGGAGCTGGTGGTGGTTCAGACAGAGAAGAGAAAAACAGAGGCATGAGCTTAAGACCCATCAGTTACATAAAGGCTGTTGAAAAGAGAAGGGAAATAATTTGCTTGCTGTGATCAGGATGGTTAGCACAAGAAATAACGGTCTTAAGTGGCAGCAAGAGATATGAGGGTTTGTAATGGTGAGGAGAGTGTAGGACACGGGAATGGATTGCCTGGAGGTGTGCTAGAGTCTCTCTGTTGGAGGCTTTTAAAGAACAGACATCTATCAGAAATTATATATATAGATAGCTGATTCTTCCCCAAAGGGGAGGAAAATGGACAAAGAATCCTCTTTAAACCCTTTCTCCCCTGTTTTTTTTTTCTGATCCTATGAAGTTATTAAAGAGACCCCAGCCAGCTCAAAAGCCCAAGGGCATGGTCAAAGGCAGCTGTAACAAAGCCTCCTGCAGTGGAATTGCAGAGTCCTTATAAACTTCTCAACAAGCCAGAGGGCTGCCTAGAATAACCCGCAGTGTTATACCAAGGCAGAGAGTGAACCTCTGCCTCTTGATTTTACATGGTGTTTGAACAACGGACTGGCTTCCAGTAACACTGTTAGTTTCACTGATACCTCCAAACCCACCTGCGTGGTGAAGCAAACCACCTGCTTGCTGAATCAGAATCTAACTACAGCATCCTGCCCTGGGCTACTGAAATAGGCTTCTCTGCCAATGCAAGACTTTGCAGTATAGAAGTTTCTATATCCTGGAGCAGCTTCATAACCTGACTCAGGAGGGAACAGTCCTGCCATTATCAGATAAGGGCCCTAAATGAGAAAGGAAACTCTCAAGGTTCAGTGCCTGTGCCCCTTTGATTACTGCTGTATAAATATATTATTGTTTGTTAGACTGATCTTTCTCAGTCTGTTTCTTCATATCAGTGTTAGAGATAGGAGCTCTCAGGGGTCATCACAATGTAATTACTTTCCTTTCTGCATGGGGGAAGAGATTTCCTTTCATTCAAGGGTGCTGTTGTCTGCAGCCTAAATTTAGACACTCTTATCTACATTATGAGGAATGTGGACTCTACTGCTAGTTGTGCCAAGCACATCTTGTGAATTAACTTCTTGCAACTTCATGCTGCCACCTATGAAGGAGAAACAAGATTTGCTTTATCTGCTTGCCAGAGGACAGGAGGTCCCTATGGAGAAAACTCCCTTGAGGTTTCTTTGACCAGCCACTGTGTGTCATCCTTGGTTTGACCATTTACACCAGCATAAGCGTTCTTCTACTTTGAAATGACACTTAGGACCTGGAAGCCAATTTGTGGTTGTATCAGGGTTCCAGAAACTTCTGACTATATTCCTTTAAAAGAGAGATGTTTTTCCTATGCCTGCTAGGAAATTCTCTTCTGTCTTGAAGTATGAAGTGCCTTTTTTTTTTCCTACAAGTGTTTCCTTGCAACTTGTCCTATAAGAAGTCAGGACCTGCCACACACCCTGAAAGTGTTTGTGACATGTCTGTCATGGAAGCAGGACAGCTGGTGATCCAGGTTTCACCATTCAGTACATGAAAGGGAATATTGCACAAGAAAGTACCAGGAAGCCAGTGGATCTAAATATTTACATAGTTGTGTGCATACCCCCCCCAGATAAATTCAGCAGGACTCCATTTAAGACCACAGACTTGCCACACTAATATTTGAATGAAATCTTCTCCTTTTTACTTCATCAGAAGCCTCAGGGAAGAGAAAGACCAAGTTTAACCTTTGCATCGTTCTGTTTCAGTGTATAGTAATGCTAAATGGGCTGGAAGGAGAGGTATTTATTCAATATATATATTTGTGTGGTATTATCAAATTTGAGGTCCAAAGACTGAAGTCCTACTCACAATACTGTGTATACATTGGTTAATATAGATCTTGTTCTGGGAGAAAAAAATACATTGAGGTATATTAGATGGTGAAAGTAAATATTGTGTGCAAAGCAGCGAGAGGAGGAATGAAGCAGAATGAGAGAGAGAAAAGAAGAAAGAAATTAAATTATAAGTCCAAGGACACTCAGGAAACCCATGTCATGGCATGGAATTCACATTTGTTCTGTTCCAGCTCAGCACCTTTTCTACAAGCAGCCTCCCTCAACATGCTTCATTTATGGTCAAAATCCCAAAGAGGGAAAAGAAGAAACAAGAAAAGGAAATGCTGAAAGAACTTTAACCCCGCTATTGAGTTTTCTTCATGGTATCCAGGTAGTTAAGCTTAGCCTTCAATAATATATGACAGAAAGTAATGCAATTTAAATCAGCAGAGGCAGAGAGCAGGGCAGGGGAGACAGAGGTGAGTCCTGAAGCGCACAAGCTGGAGGAGACAATATTGTAGGAAAAAAACCTGTGAGCCATAACAACAGCTTTCCTTAACAGAACTTAAGTAGGTTAGAGTGACCTCCAAGAGGTGCCAGATTTTTAACAGCCGAATTCTAATGTGAAGGATTATGGATATTTCTGTATAAATTGCCCTTGTTTTACATAGACCATTTTGCTGAGCACAATGTTAATTTTGCAGCTCCGCTGGAGCAGCAGCTTGTAAGAAGATAAACAGAAAATTATGCCTTTAGCAACTGATGGATACCTTGGCTAAGAAGGATCTTCATTTACATGAAGATATTAAAGGCATGAAGGGTGCACTAGCTTTTTAGCAGCACTGCTCTGAACCGGGTTGGGGAAGGTGGCAATAGATGGAAAATGACATTTTCTTCACTCTGACTTTTACCCAACCCACAGTTATAACTAAGAAAAGACTCTTCATCTTTAGCTCCATGTTCTTCTTTGAATTTCCTTTCTTGTATAATTCTGCAGCAGGAACTGTTGTGTGACTTCCCATCCCAGGTGAAATTTGGAGTGTGATCCATGGTGTTGACACAGCAGAAAAGGGAAAATTGAAGAGAGCTACAGCTTAACCCCTGGTGGGAACATAAACCCAACTGCACTGGAATGGCTGAAACAGAGGGAGCTCAGAACTCCCCAAGTTTCCAGCCCCCGGATCTGTAGAATTCTTTACCTTTGTGTTTCATCCAGGCTCAGCAAAGATGATGAATGTAGAGAAAAGGGAAAAAGGAGCATCAGGATTATGAGGTTCAAACCAAGATTAAGAACTCCCCTAAGCCTAATTCCAAGCCTGTGTCAGGACATGCACTGTCTCCAGCTTTGCCATCAATTTTCCTCTTTTTATATCTGCCTCTCTATCTCCTCTTAAATGTGGAATCACTAAATTAATTAATTAACTAATTGAATTAATTAATTAATTAACTAATTAAAAGTTAACTTTTTTTCCAAATAAAAGGGATGGCACCGTGTTAACCACACTTGAATAGCACCAATAGATTTACCTGCCCAAGATAATAGAGCTGAATTCAGTGGCTGGCAGCAAGGTAATATTAGCTCAAGTCCAATCCCTCAGAATTCCACCTGGCTGCAGCCATAAATTGCTGCCCCCATCACAGATTTGCCAATACCATTTCCATGCTGGCTGCACACCAGCTTTATTGTGGTATAATGTACATTTCACAGGAGTGCAGCAGGAATGACAGAATGGGGCTAGGATGCCAGAAAAGCCACATTATTTTTTCATGCTAGGAGTTGCAAAAGGAGGTAGGAAAAAGAAGGGCAAAGACACCGAAGGCTCAGCTCTAGGCTGATGCTGCCACTGAGTGAAGAGAAAGAAAGACCGAAAAGGGCTGTGCACACTCATCCAGTCTATATGTAAGGAAGTTTTTCTGAGCTTTCCCACTAGTCTTTTACTCCTCATGCATCAAGGGCAGAGACGTCTCTGTTCTATTGCACTCTGTCATTCAGAGCTGGGCTAATCATTGCTGCTGAGAATGGATACAGCCAGTTGGGAATCAATCTTTGCAAATGTCCCCCGTGTTCTTTTACACATGCCACTGCCTTCACCCAAGCTGTGTCTGGTGACTTTGGAAAAACTGTCTTTGCACACAAAGATCTAAAAGATACAGTGAAAAAATAGGTATATATATGATAAAGGAAACCAAGGACAAATCTGCTGTGTTCTGAGATTGAGTTTAGGTGTCTAGAAGCAACCTTGGCTCTGATCTCCTCAGCACAACTTTAGTAACAATGCGTAACAAGCGCTGGGCAGAGAACAAGCCATAGAACAAAAGGAAATTGCCTCAGGTTGTGCCAGGGGAGGTTTAGAGTGGATATTAGGAAAAATTTCTTCACTAAAAAGGTTGTCAGGCCCTGGCACAGGCTGCCCAAGGAAGTGGTGGCATCACAGTCCCTGGAGATATTTAAAAGCCATGTAGATGTGGTACTGAGGGACATGGTTTAGTGGTGGACTTGGCAGTGCTGGGTTAATGATTGGACTTCATAATCTTAAAGGTCTTTTCCAACCAAAATGATTCTATGATTGCCAGGCCAAGGAGACCACCCAGAGCCACACAGCCCTGTGAGGACACAGTGGGTTGGGTTGGAAGCAGCACAGCCACACCTTTGCTTCCTCTAAGCCCAGTTTAGCAAGGTCTGCTCTTACCACTGCAGCTATTGAGACTGATCTGGGTGCAAATCTTAAATGCAGAATTTTTCACACTGCTAGGACATAAGGTGGGTTAGAGGTGATGTCTTGGAAAATATTGGGTCTGGCGCAGACATCTCATAACTTTTATCTTCCCAAGCAGCAATGTCAGAGGAGAGTCTGAGGCCATCATCTTCTCATCCTGACTTTTCCAGGCAAAGAATAAAGCCTCTTTTCAAAAATTTGCAGATTTATCTTTCCAAAGAAATGAGAGAAAAAATACAGATGAGCTTCTTCAAGGGGAACAGCACACCTTAGGGTTTAATTTACAGGAGGATGTTACAATTGCACAAAGGTTGGTATTTATGCTAGTCACTTGAGGGAGACAAAGTGCCACACTGAGTTTGCCTGGATTTTGTATGGTCAGCCTTCAAGGTAGAAAAAAAGAGAACCATAAACGCCCTATGGTCAGTGCAAGGTCTGGAGATATCTATGAGCTTCTGGAAACAAAAGAATTAATAATGAGATGAAAAAATCTACAGGGAAATAGAGAACTAAACAGGACTTGAAAGATCTCAAGGCATTTCAGAAAGACCACAAAATCTGAGGGAGCTGGTCAGCACAGCTTCAGACAATGTTTGGTGTAGACAATGACAAGGCTTGAGATAGTTTGCCTGAAAGGATCTAAACTCACTGCAACATTTGGTGAGCAAAAGAAGGCCTGAGAACACAAAGGTCATTTCAATCAGCTCAGCATGATCAAACACTCTGATGCACCTGCTCAGAACATCTGTGCCATTTAAATGTCTGCTCCAGAGTCAAAATTCTGGGAAACAGAAAATACCAATGTTCTGTGCACTAGAGAAACCACAAGTAATTTCCGTGATGAGTACTGTGATCAGATCTGTGTCATAAACCCAAGAAGAAATGGTAAAAAATGAACACAATTTCAGGAAGGATTGTAAGGATAATAGAGATTGTTCTCCATGGAGAAAAACTACAAAGATGGCTATTGAACAGAAATCAGAAAGATGAATGAGATGATGCCAGCACAGGCATGGTCACAGACATAAAATATCGTATTTGGCACTTCTGCTTTTTCACTAACATTTGAGAAAGCAGTTTTGGACAATCTGCACAATTAAAACAGAAACTGCTTAGAAGAGTCAGAGAGAGAATTTGTAAGTGTTTAAGCAAAAATAACCACTGGAACTCTGTTCTGTGTGAATACAACTGAAACAACCAGCTACAGCCTCTAACCTAAAAAGGATATTTAATAAGCTGCACACAAAGATTTCTACCATGATGGATGCCAGAACATTTTTATTTTATTGGCCCTTTTTTTTTTCAAGTTTCCTACTTCTCCTCACACAGATGGAACTTGGTTTGCTAACAGCCACACAACAGATTTTTGTGGCAAGTTTAATCGGGAAGTGCTAAGCCACCTACCTCTCAGCTCAAGAGTTTTCCTCTGAAAACACCACTCACAATCAGGACTACAGAGGGAGCCTCTCTCTTGCCAGTGACCAGCTTTACCATCTAAATTAACTGGCTGACACCCTGTGCTCCCAGAAAGAAGTGAACACATCGTAGGCTTCATTCCCCCATTAAATTGGGATGTATCTACCTCTTTCTTAGGGGTCACAAATGAGATCAGTTTGCCATAAACCTCTAGGGATTCTGCAATATCAAGACAGAGGTGGGTAAATGCTTCAGCTCTGTAGAAATTTCTGGTCTGTTTATCAATTGCAGTTTTGAAGCACTTATGTGAACCAAAAATAGTTTAGCAGTTCAATAGAACAAGATAGTCACTGTATCCATGCTGGACTGGACATGTGTGTGTTAGCTGCATCACTGACCATAATAATGTCCTTAGGTAGAAGTGCAGTAGTCATGTGTTCTTCCAGCTGGCATTATAGTATAATCCTACATTAATAAAAGTACAACTGAAGTATCACTGCAGAATCCAGCTCAGTCTAAGCCATTGAAGCTGAAGAAACACTGTGAAAGTCCCTCTGACCCAGCTCCAGATTATCAACTAGACCTGTACAACAAAGGGTTAGCCCCCAATTGCACTGTCCTCTCTGCTACCACAGGCAGTCACTCCTTGAAATGATGACAAATTGTCTTGGAAATGCTCTGATGCACCTGGGTGATTTTAGAAAACTAAAGGCCTGAGGGATTCCCTTTTCAACCAAAATGGAAAATATATTTTTATAAAAAACAGTCATGATGCTTTTCTTTTGTTTTCAGCACTGAGATGTCTTTGGTGACAATGAAAGTGGAACATGCACAGCCCTGGGTAGAGCCAGGATCCCACAGGCAGGAAATAATCAAACCTGTCTCCTGAGAGCTTAGTCAGTGGTTTCAGTGCAGAACTGTAGCCCATTTTCATCCTTTCCTTATCTAAGTTGATTCCCTCTTAGCCTGTGGATGGACTTGACCTTGGTTTAGACCATTTTCCAATCTCTTGGACAATCAAATTAGCAGGGATATGCCACAGCTTTAAGTTTTCCTCATGGCTGGTTGGGATTAGCAGCTAGAGCGGGAAGAGCAAGTAAATATTAAAACTGATTATAAATTCCATATCTCACTCCTAGACAATCTAACAGAACATCCATTTCTTAGCTCTCACAGATCACCTTGTCCCTCAAGCAAATACACCATTTTCTTTCCTAACAAAGGCATAAGTTACTTTCAGGCAATATTGGGATCAGCAGCTGTGGGACTTCTAATACAACACTGACAGTATAACAGGATTATTAGCCTAGTAATTCATCTAAATCAAGAAACAGCTCCTAAACGTAAAAGTTAAATACCTTTCTGCCCAGGTGATTCACAACCAAAGACCCAGCACTGGATGCTTCAGAGTTACTTCAAACTTCTTGAACAGTAAACAACATCCATTAACATTTGAATTAATAGGCTCTTATGTAGCCATATAAGACAAAAATCACACTCCAATCCAGAGCTGGTTTCCTCTCAGAAGCTGTTCCTCTCTCTCTCTTGACAGCTTTTGAAGTACTGGATTGAAAAAAACTGACTATGAAGTCCTGACTTGTCCCAACCCACACTATCAACTTGTTTCCAACTCTACTGTAGAAGTGCAAAACCTTCCCCTTTAGAAGAGAAGAAAATGTTTCCACTTAGATGCTTTCCCATAACTGATGGAGTTGAACCTCTTCTCTGGTCCTGTACCATCAAGTTAATAATGAACTGAACTCCCTCTCCAGACAAAGTAACCACCTCAAGAACTTTAATTGGACACACAAAAGCTCAAGAGGATAAAACCAGATATATATAAAATATATTCAATATGCATCATTTCAGCCACCCCTGAAGCAGGGACTCCTTACACAGACCCCTCCCTGCCTGCCTGCAGGTTCTCCACCTCCCCTGTTTGCCAGAGACAACAAGAGGAACTTCTGTTCAGCTGTTTCCTCTGTACAGAGATTAATTCATTGACAAGGCTCCTAGAAGCATGCCAGCTCATTAATTACCATAAGAACTGTGTCAGCAAGAAGTAGGCAAGGTGACTGCTGAAAATGGTCTGAGAGAATCATCTATTAGTGCTTGCTACCCTGGCCATTACATGCCAAAAACCAAACCAATAACACCCGGCAGACATTTCTTAACTATGAAATATCACAAATTGCACAATTTACTAATATAAAGCACTCATGTAAATCAGTGTTGGGGGAGCAGACTACAAGGAAATTGGCCCCATGAGCTAGTCAGTCCTGTTCCAAGGAAGAAATTATTAAGCTACTTCCTATGGGCACAATGGAGTCCTGAGAGTATGATGGGTCTCCCTGAAGTGGGAAGTGGAATGGAAAAATCCCAGCAGCTTTGACATGCCACCTCATCTGTGTTTCTGTCTGGTGGAAGAGGATTTGTCTTTGGTAGAAGCTGCTTCTATTATTCACAGGCAGAGTTGCCAGGACATTGTCCCATAACACACTCTCTGGGGCATAAGGCAGAGAGAGATCAGGCTTAACAGGCTGAAATTTCAAGTGCAACATTTGCTTACGCAAGCAAGTTCTTGACTCACAACCCTGTGCTGTCTACAAAGGCAGAGAGATGGCCACAGCCCATTTCAGATCTCACAGTTGGTAGCTCTGCCTGGTGCCTTCTTCAAAGAGGAAACGTGACCACCGGGAAGTTTCTGATTTGCTGTGAAAATTCATCATTCCTCATGTAACATCAACACTGGGATAATGCGCCTGGGATTAGACCTAGGAAATCCATCAAGGCCAATACTTAGTCACACTCAAGTGCTTTTATGCCACAGTTGCTATGAGGAGTGGCTTCAAAAACAGCCCCTTAAGAAGATCAGGAGGGCAGGGGGCCTCCCAACTGCTGTGCAATTGAAGGCAGGGTTCTTCCCCAGACAGTGCCCTTGCTTTTTCAGTAACCAGGCATTTGAATGTCAGGCAGTGGGAAGCCAAGTCTTGTCAATGCATCAAAGGTTTTGCTTCCCTTGGTACAAGAGGAATTAAAGGAATAGAGAGAATAATCTGGAGAAACTTAAGGTTGTTTCAACTTGCACACAGCCCAGAAGAGCTCTGGAGTATCTGTAAAAGCAAGAAGGAATAGCTAGGTTACAATTTCTCTCTTCTCATGCCTGTCACAGGTCTGATGAATTCATACCCCAAGAGGAAAGTGCTGAATTAAGAGCTATGGCAGCATTTTGCCACATCCCTGATCACCTACCCACAACCCCTTCCAATTACCAACACTAAGTCATATGGGTTGACCTTCCCTCATGTCCCATAACCAGCCCACTTCCTCCTGGCCTTTTTATTTGCTGAATTTTAATTTTTTTTCCCCTCTCCCTTTTCTTTCTCCAGTCTCACTGTAGGACATAGGGTTGGGAAATATTTTTATCATCTGGCCGTGCTGTCAAATGACAAGTGTCAAACCATGAGGAATTCCATAAATAACCATTCAGATGAACAAAGGGGGAAGACAGGATATGGATGGCTCCCAAGTGCATGTCTAAGTCCACCAGCACTGCAGAGAGAGAAATGTGGCTCTGTCCAAGCTTGCGGAGGTTTCTGGAGGTCCTTGTGTATGTTGGGAGCAAGACCTGCCAGCGGGCAGACAGGCAATGCCACCACCTAAAACCTTTGTCAGAGGTCTTGCAGAGAACCACTGCTTTTGGGTGACAGCACTAATTGTGTCACACACCTGGAGCCACTACCTTGAAGAAATCGACATTTGAATCATAGAATCATCGAGGTTGGAAGAGACCTTCAAGATCATCCAGTCCAACCGCCTACCTCCACCACCACTAAACCACATCACCCAGATGTGGAAAAGCACAAAATTTTTTTGTGCTGAGGGAAAACACAAAATGAGTGACCTGGTTTCCCCTAAGGGATGTGTAGTGAAGTGTGGGCAGAAATTAGTAAAGGAAATTAGTGAGAGAATAGCCTAGAAGTGACAAGGCAGCAACTTGCTGATGCTCAGTTGCTGTGGGAGGTTTGGTGCAGACCAGGGAGAAAGCAGAGAAGCCTGATGTGCAAGAGGAGAGAGGAGGAGCTGCTCTCCAGGGTGAAGGGGAGATGGCAGGATGGGAGATTAAAGAGACACGGGGGGTACAGAAGGTGAAGGGGAAACCAGAAATGCAGGCTACCAATTCAGATAAAAATAGATTAGACTGGGATAAAGGCAGCTGGGAGGGACTCTAAGAACATGAGATTAGGAAGTGGATGGGAGAGCTGATCAGTGTTCAAGGGAAATGAGACAGCAGGGTTGTCTGGATCCTGCTGATGGCTTTTAGAAGAGCAGAGTCTGAACAGTTTGAGAGGGGGAATAGCTACAAAGCAGAACAGATGTGTGGAAAGCCCCAGGGGTCCAAAGAAAGGCAGGGGGGGCTGTGAGACCTCCTGAGTACCCCACTGGGATCATCAGACAGCAGGATTAGACACAGCACTGTTTGAAAAGCACAGGAACTCAGAGATACTGCAAGACCCAGCTGCACCCAGGGCTGCCAGGCACTGGACACATTCATGGGTGATATTAAATGAGGAACAAACACTGTGAGGAGTTTCTTACATCTCACTCTCTGTTTAGGAACACAGTACTGCGCCAGCTGGACTTGGATCAAGCCAGCACAGCAGACAGAGAGCTGAGAGGCAGCTCCATCCCTGGGGACATGCCATCATCCCAAGAGGGCTCTGAGTGCCCCCTGTACAAGACACACTCCCCAGGAGCAGCCAAGCATTGCCACTCCATGGGCCAGACAGTGCCATCCCCCTGGTGTGCTGAACATCACATGGTCATCGCATCGCTTGGCATACACTGGGAAAAAAAGTAATTGAGAGGTCTGAATTGTGCAGTGAGCAGATGACAGAGAAGCAGAAAAAAGGGTTGGCTCAATTCCTTGATCTCTTTTCTGGGCTGGAAATCAACTCATATGCCAGTTTGGTCAGGCAAGAGCAACCACATTGCTGGGTCCCAGCTCCTTTTAGCCTGTTTGCTTTCCCCTGTCGTCCTTCAGCATTTACTAACAGATTCTTGCACTGCAGGTCCCATGAAATGGGCTGGAGCAGATCCTTGCTTTGAGAGACCAGCTCCAGGACCATGGCCTTCGCACAGCTGCCAGATTCACCCCTTCATCAGGGATGTGGACTGCTTGTGGATGGGCACATTACTACACAGAGGAGAGGGGAAAATGCCTCTAAGTTGGGCAGTAGATAGTTGGACAGTAGGCATGTTTATAAATGCTTGCACTAGTAGCTCAGAAACCTGTGCAAGGGCAGAAACAATCAGTCGAAAGCAGAAGAGCAGATGGTGCTCGAGTCCTCCTAAGATGCTGAAGAAATGCACTTTTAACTACAGCATAAATCAGATTAACTTCAGGTTTTTGGTGGTTCTTCTGTTTGAGCTACTTTCTCTGCTAACTGCCCAGCCAGGTGTGTAAATAGTTAAAACCCTTTATAAAAGAGTTCATGATTCTCATGCTGCCCCGGATATCTAAGGAAGAGAACAGCAAAGGCAAGCAGAAGCCCAATCTGCAGACCAATTAATAACTCTGCTTATTCTTATCACAGCTACCCCCATTTTCTAAGGGCTCTGCAGAAACAGTCACATCTGTAGAGGCTGAGTCTCTGCTGCTGCTTCACCGTCAGGTCACATCCCAGGAGCAGCAGCCTCCTCCTCCCAGGCCCCTGAACCCACCATATCCCATTCCTGAAACACAAGCACAGAGGGCTTATTTTTTCCCTTATTCCTGACAAACAATGAGGGAAAATCCGGGAGGAAAAAGAGAAGAAAAAGGGAAGAGAAGATGAACAAGAAGAACCTACTTTTAGCAATGGGGGTTAATCTGACTCAAAGCCTAAATCCATGTTAGCAGTTAATCCAGTTAGTAAGGCTTTCATTGGGGGCTTTGAGAACTCCTTTAACCTCTTGCTGTAAACTAGGAGCAGCTTAACAGCTCAATGTTCATGAGAAAAGCCTGTCAATAATGCTGCTAAGCAGGTATTTAGCAGGATTTAAGAAACAAGCATGTGACTACTGTTCTTTAATGAAGCAATTTGGCTTCTCCAGGAACCAGGTGGTCACTATTTCCTTTAGTCTTACCTGTGATCTGCTTTTCAAGATTCAAAACAAGATACAGTCTGTCAACTTGGAAAGTATTCCTTCCCAGGGAAAGCACAGTATAAAGCAGATTTTGATAGTGGTTTCTAAAAATCTTGTGGATTCTTTGTCCCAAGAGATCTTCTATGAAGCAGATTTCAGTAGGGAAAAAATTAACTTCCCTGTGATTTTTTCCCTTTCCCAGGTGTCTCTACTGTTCCAAGGAAAGCAAGCTGACATAGTTTTAATGTTTAAGGTTTTACCCCAGCATGAATCAAGCAGGATCAACAGAAAACCAAGTTTTTTACTATTTCTCTGCAAAAAGTACTATAAATAAGTAAATAAAATATTTCCATTTCTGATCCTTTAGTATTCTGACTTTTTCTGCTGATAAGAGCAAAAAATTTCCATGCACACACATAGATATTAAACCACTTATAGAAGGATTGTTTTTATGGGAGTCCTACCTAATGAGACCATGTTCCCTCGTGAATGACTCTGGTAGACATAAGGACAGCACACATACTGATTAACCTATAACACTACCATTAAAAAGTCATGGCGAATTAATGCATTGACTAGGACAGTTATTTTTCCTTTCAGAAATTTTATTTTCCTATAGCTCAATTAGGTATTTTTCAACCACTGTTCTTTCCCCAGTCCTTACACTGCGTCACAAGCCCTTTTAAGAAAAAAAACCAATCAAACAAAAAAAAAAACCAAACAGAAAAGAAAATATAACCTTTAAAATAGCAAATGAGTGGTAACAGCAAGTGACTCCTACTCACTTCAAGTTCCAGCTCAGCCCTATTGGCCACATATATGGATGGAAATGAGATTTTTTATTTTTTTTTTAATGCATCGTGCAGAGCCATCTTTACACTGAAAAATGTTTTTCAAACAGATGCAATGTTAGCAGAGGCTGGGATGCTGAGCAATCGGTTGTCCTGTTTACTGCAAAATAACCTGTTGTATCTTTGCTGGTACCATGTTTTTCACACTCTGGTTTCTTATGAAACCAGTACAAAAGACAAAGTGGACAAGGGTAACTAACATTTTTCAGGTTATAGTCACAGCTGTATTGCAGCATCTGGGTGCAGAAGGTAACATTCACACTGAGGAACTTCATAAAAACAGCTGTATTAATCACAAATCAGCTGAAGAGAAAAAAAAAACCCCACCCAATCCTCAATTCCAGATAATTTTCATTATGATGCAGCTACCTCTGGACCCTAACTTCCAGAGGGAGCCACCACCCAGTTCTCATCCCTGTTACGATTCACTGCCTTCCCAGCACTGAGCCACTCGTGGTTTTCCAGCTCAGCCAGCCAGGGCACACAGAGCAGCAGCTCACTGGCTACCAGCAGCCCCAGCCACAGAGGGCAGCAGCACTGGGCAGATGTGCCTGCCTCCCCTCACAGTGTTGCTGCCCACCATGCTGCAGGAATTTGCTGGGGTACACACAGTGGACAGGGTGGGTGCTGCTCTCTGCTTTCCCACACAAACCTCCGTTTGGCTGCAGCCCAGCACGCTGCACTCTTTAGTCAGCACTGCCCTGGGGGTTACCTCCAGCCATCTGCCCGATGCACCATCTGAGCAGACCTTCTGCTAACCCAGCCGCCTGAGGAAGAAGCTGAGTACTGCCAGGCTCCCCACTGCTCTCCTCAAAATAAAGAAATAACACGGGAGTGAGAAGAGCCTCAAAATAAAGAAATAAAAAGGGAGAAAGAAGAACCACCGTTCCTGTTCTGATGGAGGCTGGCAAGGTCGTCACTTATGCGCTGCTTGGAAAGAGCCAGAAAAATGACAGGGTCCAACTAGCCTAAGAAAGCCATCCCTGCCAGGGCTTTGCAGTGAGTGTTACAGAAAAGGAGTAAGGATGATTCAAGGCATTATCCCCAGAGCAGCACCAGGCTGCTGAAAGGATAAACTGTGGCCACTTGGAAAGCTGCATGGGACTTTGTAGAACCTCTTCTTTGTAGAACCTCTGGGTTGTGGTAAACGCCGGGATTGTCTTCCTTCAGGGGTAGGGACATACTCCAGTTTGGGGCTTCCTAATTCCTATCAGCAAAGAGTGAAAAGCAGCTCTGCAGATCAGGGAGTGTGGGGGCAACACCCAGCTCTTCTCCCTCCCCACCGTCCCAAGGAGATGCTAACCACAGTCCTGCTCTGGAGAGAGGGACAAGAGAGCAAGGGAAGAGAGAGGCAAGGGAAGAGCAGATACGGAAAAGCAGAGCTTAGGCGAAGCTGAAGAGACCAGATTGTGAAAGCAAACCCAGAGAAAAATCTAAAGCTAATTTCACAATTATTAGTGCGGATACCACAGACACGTGATATGGGGGATGCCACTGGGGTATGGGCACAATCACCCTCAGTCACATCAAGCCTCTGTAAACCCCGGCTCATGACCTCCCTAATACAGTTCTAGGGTCTTCAGCTGCCTTCAGGCACTGGAAGCACTTGCTTGGAGCTGTTTACAAAAACACCTGTGTGGATACCCCTCCGAAACAGAGTTCAGGACTCAACCCTCTGCTCACACCTCGCAGACAGACAGCACCCCCTCACCTCAATCCCTTTCCATCCTCTTTTCCACCTAAACAAAAACAGGCTGCAAAGCCTCAGTCTGTGACTAAGTGCTGAAATGACACTCATTGAAAGGGGGAAGATCATACCACATATTAGGCTGGGAAGATCTGCAGGAGGTGGGCTCCAGGGTGGGAGTTTTGCATCAAAGTTATCTGAAGGAACAGTCTGAGTTAGAGCCCCTCTACAATGGCATGGTCATGCTGATTAGGTCAAGCTCCTTGGCCATTGTTAGCAATAACTGAACTTCTGTCTTGCTGTCATCCAATGGCTGACAAACCCATCAGCCACACTGCATGGCAGGGAAATGATAGTGGTGGAATTAATGGGACCCTTCTCATATTGCCACACAGCCTCCCTGGCTACCACAATGGTGCCAGCAGCCAGTCTTTCCCTAGGCTCTGCTGTACCATCAGGGGCAGGGAACAGTGCTGCCCATCCTCAGCCTCTGCTTAAAGTAATCAGGGCAAAAGCAGACTGAATGCACGAAGCACAGGAGGGTGGGGACAATGAGAGAGGAATTGGAAGAATACCAGGTAACACAAGGCCACAGGCAGAGAGGGATGGCACAGAGTTTCCCTACATCAGGCTGTTGGTCCCAACAGGTTAAGGTACAGCCGCCTTGACAGATGCAACCATCCAGCTTGGAGGGATTCAAATTAAGGTCAAAAGGGATAAAGCAATGGTGAGCAAATTAATGCATTGTTCCTGGCTCAGTCACATCCAGATGCACATTTCTCATAATTTATGAGGATAATTAAAATGCATCACTTACATGTGTGCACACATACATGCATACACATGCAATTTACTCCTCTGGAAAGGAATACAACCATAGGAACTATTTTTCCCACTATCTCTGTAGTAGCTATCTGGATTTTAAGCCTGGGAAGAGGGGAATTAAAAAGTGGGATGGGAAAAGGTATCCTCTTTCTCTGTTTAACCTTACCAGGAGAGGAGGGGGAAGCAGCTCACAGCTTTTCAGTCCTGAGCAGGCATTAGATGGCACATTAAACTGCTTATGCAATTTTACATTTATAAAGACCAGGGCCTTGTAGTGCTTGTGGCTGGAATCAGGCCCAGGAGGGGCAGGTTTGCCCCGTCTCCATCACTCAGCAGATTAATTAGCCATTACTCTCGGCTCTACAATGTAATCGCCGCCCAGATCTGCAGCAGCAAACTCTGAACCCCTTCCAGAGCGCAATGCCAGCTGTGTCCAGCTCTTGTCCTATAACCATGACGGTCCTATGTGCCAGGGCTTCTTTCCCTTCTCCTCTTGGGCAGCCTAGCTTGATGCTGACAGATTCTCTTTGCATCCTGTTTGTGTTCTCCATAGAAGCTGGTCAAATATCCATGTCTAAAATCTGAGTCCCAGGAAACAATTTGTTTCAACATTGGCACCCAGAAGCTTTGCCAGACCTGGAAGGCAGATGTGCTCAGCACTGTATGAGGGACAGGACTGAACTGGCTACAGCCAACAAGACTGTTTTGGCTCTGGGAGGCCACTGGACATTAACAGGACCCTATTCTTCAGTCTTTCAGCTAAGCACACAGTCTGTATGCCTTCCACAGCAGGATGTACCTTCTCCTAAGGTAGGCACACATTTTGCCCCAGACCCAAGACGTGCCTGAAAGCAAAGTGTCTGAGCACTGCTCTGTGCACAAGGTTTGTAAAAGCTGTTTTGACTGGCCTCTGATATTGTGTTAGTGCCTATCAGTGGAGACACGAGCACACTGAGAGGAGGGCTGAATGCTTTTCACTCATTGCAAACTTGTGATGCTTGGGATTTTGTTTATTCCTAGCTAGAAAACGCTAAGGCCATCAGTTATGTCCTCACTACTCTCATCATGCCATCTAATTTACACTGACCTTTCAGCCAGAGCACTGCCCTAAATTGTCACAAACAGTCAGCTCTCCATTACGCGGCTCAGTGGAGTGAGGGGTAGAGACATCTGTGCGCATGGACTCAGTGCTGCGGTGTTACTCAGCACAGGATCCACGGGCATAATTAGCTTGGACATCGCCCTGAATCCTGGCTGACTCTCCTGCAGCCCTGCTCTCCAGCTCATAAACCTTTCCAGAGCGCCAAGACACATGGAGCAGAGGCAGCACTGCAGTCCTCTGCTCACTTCTGGCATTACCTGACTCTGCCAGTGCCACTACCTCCCCCCAGTGCTGGCCAGAGGGCTGCTGCCACCTCCATCTCAGATTTGCCTGTCGCTGTGGCTGCTCGCTGAGCTGGCAGTGTCACAGGGGCTGCTGCAAAATCCATGCTCACAACTCTAGCTGGGCAAGGGCTGGCCTCACCCCTCACCCTAACAGCCCCTCTACAATGTCTGCTTCTCCATCCTCTGCTCTGACAACCTGGGTGAGGGACAAGCCAGGAGCTAGCAAAAGTCCCACAAGATTTAGTAATTCAGTGTTTTACCACTAGGTATCTGAATTATGGATTCTCCATTAGGGAGTTGGCCAAGATTACCTGTGAGCTGAGAAACGGGCAACTTCTAAGAAAGCTTGAGGACAATCAACACTTGGGTTTACTTCAGGATTTGGTCCTCAAGCCGAGTTGTCAGCAATTAGCATAAATGTATTTTAGGTCTGTTTATAAATGTCTTGCAGCTGCACTGATCAGGAGCTCAGCACAAATAGCAAGCAAGAGAAGTTTGTTTGGGCTCTTTACTGATGCAACTGGCTCTGGATAAAGTCAGACTTGTTTTTTCCTTCTTCCAAAGGTTGATGGCGTCTTCAAATCTGCAAAATCTGGGATATGTATGGGAGGAGTAAAGGTATCATCCTGACCTTTGAATACTCAGATTGTTCAGACATCATAGAATCATAGAATGGAATCATAGAATGGTTTGGGTTGGAAGGGACCTTAAAGATCAATGGTGGGATCAGCAGAAGCTGACCAGAAGCTCTCTCAGAGTCCAAGTGCTCATTAATTCATTAGTATCCATACAGGGTATTTAATCAGAACTAAGACTAACATGGTGTTAAGATCATCTTCAGAGACACTACTAACTAAAGAACATGGTGATGTTTGTCTTCTTTCTACTAGTGACCTTCTGCTAAACATCAGATCCCAGAATTGCCTGCCAAGGCCTCGGATATTATCAATAAGTCTTTCCACCATTTGCTCCATGACATATTTATCTCCAGTGATATATCAGCACAGTACATTCTGGCTGGCTGTACTGCCCCTAGTTCCCTAAGCTTGGATCTCCTTCCCCAGGCACAACACCATGCCTCAGTCACTGTCACACAGAGTCTGCTTCTTCCCCTCTGGTGCAATGGCAGATGAAATCCTTTGACACTGTCTTTGCAAAAGCACAGTTGCCCAAGATACAAGTCTCAAAAGAAGAAGCAGAGGATATAGCCTAGGCCGTTCCTATAGCATTCATGTGAATAAATTAAAAAAGGACACATCCCTGCTGATGCTCTGCACAGCATCAACTTGGCTTGTTTCATCTGCTCCAGCATCTCTGTTTGCTGGGATCTGGGAGCAGAACCTGACTCACCAGCCCCTCTCAGCTCCTTCTGCCATCCCCAGTGTACCGTTGGCTCTGTGGCCACAGCCCTGTTAGCTGAGCCATGCAAGGCCCCATTAGCATCTCCTGAACCAGCACAGATGGACAAGCTGGCTTCAGCAATAAAGATAGTTTGAAATCATTAAAAAGCAGCGAGAGCAAAATGAAGCCCCCTGCAGTGCTACTGCCATTAGGAAAGCAACAGCGAACAAACAGAGAAGTGCACTGAAATTTTTGCCAAGAAGACCCTAATTGGGAAATGAGGTACAAACACCATGCAGCAGGAGCCAGATGCAAAGTAATTCAAGCTGCAACTTTAAAGTGGGTCTTTTAACCAGTTCGGGATGTTTGATCTCGTGACTTACTTTAGAAGTACATAACAAAAAAGATGATTTCCCTGTCCCCATTGCAAAAGTATTGCGGAATCAGGATTATTACAGACAAATTCTACTTAAAGACATGGTTACCTGCTGCACTGAAGTAATAATCATGCCGCTAGATCCAGAATTTAAATGCCTCAAGGGCTTAAGGGCTGTCAGGAGCTAGAATTCATTTCCAGAGGTTTTATTTAGTTGTAGCAGCAATTTTACCTGAAGGTGACAATAAATTTGAGAAATACAAGAGTAATAATTTAACAGAATTGGCTGCGGTATTTTTTTAAAGACACACAAACACACACACACAAGCTTGATGAAATGAGTTCTGCACAATGAACTCTTAGCAGGTTTCATTTGGATGAAAATGATTAATGGGAACACAAAGAAAGAACACAGCACAGCAACAAAACAAATTAGTTCTGCCTCCTAAAGGTCAGGACAAACCTGCCTCCTCCTTTGGAAATCATCTCCTAGGACAACATCAGGTATTTGCTTCTGTATCCACCTCTTGCCTCTCCCAGCTAACAGCTGCTGATTCCCAACACCCCAGGCAAATGGATGGAGTGGTAACTAAACATGCTCTTGGCCAGACACGCAAGACATGACCAGAAACAGTGATTTACACCACCAGCTCCCTAATTTCAGGGTGCAATGTTTGCCTCTCTGTGTATTACTGTTATTTGTAACAAAAAAAACCTAAGAAGTCTTTTACTCAGTACCTCAGCTCTACTTGGAAGATGCTTCCCCTCAGGAAGAGATGGGGACTCAGCACTGCATCAACATGGGATTTCCACCACCAAGAAGGTAAAACGACAGCTCGTAGGGAGCTCTTGCCCCATTGACTTGGTCCCAGGCATCAGCAGAGCAAACAGCCCTTCCCCCCCCCTTGCTGTGCCACATAACACCACCTAGGGATAACCCTCTGTAGAAGTTCTCATCTCTTAGCCCAATCAGACTGCCATTTCAGCGAGAGAAATGAGTGGTCTGGGAGACTGGGCCCAAGAAAGGAACCAAATTTCCCAGCTATGAGGCTGTCTTACAGAAAAACTCAACAGGACTTGAATCCACTGATACCTCCCCCCCTCCCCGCCATTGTAATTGAGAAATATGTTCTTTTCTGCATTTATAATTGGGATGGAACAGATGGTGAAGGCTTTGTTTAATGAAATATGTCCATTCAATTAACCCACGCCACCAGGGATTCAGCAATGTAAAAGGAATCAGTGTCCCATCGCTGTAGCAGAGTCTTCCTGCCCAAACCCGGGCGAGGACTGGGATGCTACGGGCAGGACTCCGAGACACAAGGTTGGACCTGCTGAACCTTGCTCAGCTGCCATTCCTGCTTCCCCAGAAGCTTTGTTTCTTATCTTCTTTATTCTTTTTTTTTGTTTTTTCTCAGGCTGATTGCCAGTTTCAGAGCTGTGTCCAGAGATTTTGGACCCTGTGCTCACTCTTGTCTTAACAGCACATGTAAATGTAATATCTGGTCTCCATGATAATTGCAAAAGGAAAGGCTTAGGGGCCCAGCAGACCAGAGGGAACCAGGTCCTATTGCCAGCTTTGCCATCAAATTCTGGGGAGGGGAACCCATCTGTGACTCAGTTTCCCCATCTGTGCTGATGAATAGCTCTTAGTACTCTGTGAACACACCAGCACGTGGTTCACTAAGAGTTTGAAAATCAACCATCAACTAACACAGCTTCCTGAAGCAAAGCATGACATTGTATTTCAGATCTTTGCCTGAAACAAAGTTGGGCTTCTTTAAAGGGGGAGGAATGATATTTTGAAACACACGTTCAAACTGTGAAATAAAAAAATTCCTCCTTTTTTTTGCTGCAGTTCTACCAATCGGATATTTACCATGAGAAACAGAGGCAAAAAGATACAAAAGCTTAGAATTAGATCAGGTGAATCTGCAGTAAATATTTTTATATGACTAAATAGTTTATTTCTAACCCTGCTCCCAGCTTCCACTGGTACAGGAGCAGAAGCTCTTCAGGGGTGTTACAGGAATAGCTTCAGCTAAAAGAAAATTCATTAAATGCCTGCTGGACTTATTTTACCACTTTTAAACCCAGCCATTTCAGATTTTCATTCCCAAATGGTGAATTGGTACATTTGCCAATATAAATTACTTTGGTGTTTTGGGGGTTTGGTTGTGGCTTTTTTAAGCAAATGAGAAAAGCAAAAAGCCTCACAACCTTTGGGAGGTTCATTCTATTTTCCTTTTTTCCTTTATTTTTTTCTTTTTCCTTTTCCTTTTTTTTTCTTATTAAGATCAGGGAGGAGAGGGAGTGCTCAGCTGCTTCCTGTGCTCAGACAGTGTTCTTGGTCTCTAAAGCATGGTGAGGATAACAAAACACTCCTATGGGAAATACCCCTTTTCTCTTCAGTGATGCTTTTATTTTTTTTTGCAGAAAACCAAAGTAGTTTATTGGTCCCTTTAGTTGTGAGGAAATACCTTCTGATAGCAATTCATTCAGAAATTGGATTTATGCAGCCAAAGGAGAAACACAGCCCGTGACACCTTCTGACAGGCACCAACAGTCCTGGCTGAAGCGTGACACACACAGCAACATGTAACACAACCCCCCTGGTCAATCTGTGCATGCACGAGGACGCACCAGACGTGCTTTCTGACATTCAAGTGCCCCAGCAAACCCAGATCCCTCCAGTGTGCCAGTCCTCAGCTGCAGCCGTCACTAACAGTGATGCCAGGGTGGAAAGGCAGCTTTAAACAGTCCCTGACACCTCTAGGGTTCCCCAAAACACATCCCTCAAACTTTCCCATTTGTCTCGGGTTATGACCCAACTGGATTGTCTTCCTTCTCTCTTATCCATTACAAGGGAAAGATATAATCTTTTTGACTTCCTTTGAGCTGGTTTATGGGCTCATCTGCCTCCCAGCAGTTGTTACCACTCCTGAAACCAGTCTCACCCTGGTGGCATCACAGACATACTTTCTAGCATTCGTGACTCTTCCCACACTGTCTCAAGCAGAGCTAAACAGTTTCCAAGTGCAAAGTAGCATGACTGAAATGCCTGCTAGACTTTCATAATGAATATGAAGTTGTTAGACAGTAGAAATTCCTAACTTCACTCAATTCTCAAAATCCACTTATCAATGCTAACCAGCCAAGACCAGACAAGTCTTCCCATTTTGATTAGAATTACATTTCTTTTGATGACAACAAAACAATTTTTGCAAAAATATCTGTACATCACCACATGTGAAAGTCAATATTTTATTACACAATGTGCGAACTCATGACTCAGACAAGATATCGACTGCACAAATGACCAGATTGACTCATCTTTGTTCATAGCAGAAGTTACAGAGATGTATCTTAGATCCTGCTGTGAATTGTTAAGGCCTGAGACCAGCCCTGGATCTGAACTCTTTGGGCTTTGAAAACACTTTGATCTAGCTCCAGATCTGCTGGTTTGGAGGGCACAGCTTGCCCTCTGAGATGTTTCAGCAGCTGAATAAAATCGTTTGATGGTTTAGTAATGCACTCAACTGGGACACCACAGGTTGACTGTGCTAACAGAACTGCTGCCTGTGACTATTGCAGCTGCCTAACAATAGGACTTGAGGTAAAAGGATAATTTTGCAGCTCTGAAGTGAAGGCATGCTAGGTAAAATACAACAAAAAAGTTGAAGCTTTCCCAAACCACCAGATTCTAGGATCAAAGC
Organism: Aegotheles bennettii; assembly: GCA_013398125.1. Taxonomy (NCBI): domain Eukaryota; kingdom Metazoa; phylum Chordata; class Aves; order Caprimulgiformes; family Aegothelidae; genus Aegotheles; species Aegotheles bennettii. Next base: position 1,031,663 of record VZRW01012971.1, read on the forward strand.
TCTGCATCCACCTGCCATATCAAATCACAAGGGCTGATGGGCAAGTAGAGATACCTCTGCCCAGGTTACTGGTCTTGGTCAGAGTGAAGGAGCTGCTTCTGTATTTGTATCTCCTTCATAATAGTTCCAAGTCAGAGATGGTTTCTGACAGCTTGACCACCTCTTGCTCTCACAAGTTGGCTGCCTTGTCATTGGCAGAGTCCTCAAGCAGATCCAGCTGCCCAGACAGAGCTGGCTTGTACTGCAAAACGTGGCAGGCAGCCAGAGCAGCAGAGAGACGTGCTGGCTTTTCCCTACACAATCCCTTAACAAGGAATCCTGATGTTCCCGGGCATAGCTTTCACTCCCTGGATACTTCACACCATCCAGCAGTCACTCTGATTATCTCAGACTCCCCTTAGCAAAGAAACAAACAACTTTTTTTCTTCCTTTTTCTCTTGGGATGAGCACATAAGAAAACAGCACTAAACAGAAATTTGCCTGGACTGTAGAAGCAACTCCAGGCCAGTTGAACAAGGGGAAATCTGTCCTTGTTATTTTAACATCTGGCCCTGTTAGAGTTTAGGCTTTTGCTTAAGTCATCCAAGCCAGATACATGCACCAGCTTCTATGGGGAGTGAGCCTTATTGAGGGTGCCTATTCATTAGGAATGGACAGAAGGTAATATTTCTGTTTATTTTCTAGCCATCCTATTTGCTTTGACCCATACAGTGAGCCCAAGCCACCTTCAGATGCTATCATTTGCCCAGATATCTCTCACTTCCCCTTCTGTTAGGATGCCCAAGTTTTACAAAAGCTGTGTATGTGATTGCTCCCTAATGCCCTTCAAACACAACAAATGGATTAACATAAGCAGTTTAACCCAGATGTCTTTACTAACCATCCTCTCCTTGGACAGAGCAATCACAGTTCAACACCATGAGCTGCTAAAGGTTTAGCAAGCCACTGAGGCAGTGACCATTTCAGCCAGTTGAAAAAGACCCAGACCAGTAGTCCCTGAGATTCCCACCACTTTCCCATCTACTTGAATTCTGGTCCAGGATGGCATTTAGGAAAAAATAAGCAGCAAAGACCAATTAATTTCACCATGAATATAGTGCTTTCAGCTTACCACAGAGAGTCTGCAATAACAAAACACAATT